>WBNH01006842.1:225531-349246 GCA_013401255.1 Urocolius indicus | reverse complement strand
TATATTTTTAAATATTTTTTTTTATAGGACAGGAGCAGGAATCCAGAAGAAGCCTTCAAGTTGTGGCTCAAAAAAAAGCATCAAGAACATATGAAAGAAAAACAGATAGAAATTTTGAGACGCCAAGCTGAGGGAATTGCTTTTTTCCCAAGAACAGAGGAATGCAACAGAGCCTTTAAAGAGTGAGTAGGGTCATTCCCAGAGAATCACATTGTAAAAGTCTGTAGTCCATCAGCCTAAGACCCTAGTTATGATACATCTTTACTGCTGAAGTCATTATTATTGGATGGGTTTTTTTTCTTGAATATGAAAAATATCATAAGCTTAAACCCCAGCAAAAATACATCAGTTCCTTGATGTTTGTTGGCTGTTGTGAAGTTGTCAGAACCTGAGATGAACCTGAAAAAGGGAGATCCTTCTCCCCCCACCCCTTGTTTTTGTGTTCTAGAGCAGGCTTGGTTGATTCTGTTCATGAAACAAGCAGAAAGTGAATCCAATAAAATGTTGGTTTTTTTTTCCCTCAAGTCCGTGAGTTGAATCAGCTCAAAAAGTGGGAAGTAAGGGTGGGTGCAGCAGCAGAATTGGGATGGAAAAGTAGTGCATCCTGTGGTTAGAAGTGTCAGGCTTTTAGACTGGCTCAGCCATGACACTGAACTTTATCCTCCAGGACAAGGTGACGTGTTAAATGAGGACAAGTCTGCTTTGAATGAATGATGGAAAACTTTTAATTGCAACCATCTGTACTTCTAGTCCTCTCTCTCTCTCTCTCTCTCTCTCCACAGATGGCTAAAACGAAAGAGAGAAGAAAAACGAGCAGAAGAGCTTGCTGCTAAAGAGAGAGCAAGGCAGCTTAGATTAGAAGCCAGAAGAGCCAAACAGATGCAGAACATCCACTGTATTAATTCAGAGCCCAAATCCTTTCGCTTCACTGACCATTACAGTTGAAAGTTTGATGTAACCACAAGGTTCGTGGTGGCAACCTTCTTTTTTATGGCTTGAGCTTTTGCTCTTTACAGCTACTGACTTTATTTTTTTGTGGTGTTTTTAATGCTTTGAAGCAAGTTTAACAATTACCTTTGCTGACAATGATGTCACTATTTATTTATTTGTAATTTTATTGAAAAGCCTGCTTTTATGTGTAACTCAGGGATCTTCTTGGTTTGACCAAATCTAAACGAGCGAGACATCTGTATACAAGGGTGGCAAATACCTGTCTTTAAAAGGCACTTTATACTCAACCCCACCATGAATTCCTGGTTGCAGGCTGTTACGTAAGGTGTTGAATTTTTGCTGGATTAATATTGCTATTCGCTGCTGCTTGTGGTGAAGTTGTAAGAGGTGTCATGGTGCTAGAAAATGCAGTTGCTTGTACTACTTTTTCTTGATCTGTTGACCAGCTGTTAATTGTGGCTAGAGCCGAGGACTGTTTTATTGCAGTTCAGGGGGAGCGGTCAGTGAAGGTTAACATAGACATAAACATGCCACAGTTTTTAGAACGTATTTCTGTGAGTCACAGTCGGTACCTTTCTATCACATGAAATTAAAAGGTTGTGTGAATGATGACTTTTACCAATACAATGGAAGTATACAAGGAATCCACTATGTCCATGTTTGCTAAATTAATTCTAATAAAAATACATCACCGTACCTAGTTAAATTGTCAACTGTTCTCAGAGAACACGCTGAGGTCACTCATGAAGTCATAAACTTAGTGAACGAGAAGCATTCTGTCCTGCTACGTGTCCAACACATTGCATGAGTTGGCCTTGTTATAACATTTTTCCTCACTCAAAATGTTTTCTGGAAGTACTGCGAGCAGCAGAAGTGTGGTAGATGCAAAGCCCACCTGTCATTAGTATTTTCTCTTTCTGGAGCCCGTTCTAGGCATCCTGAGGGAGTACTGGTGTTTGTTTGACTGCAGGGTGCTGTGGTGCAACTTTTGCCAGCACATTAAAAAAAAAAAGGCATGGATGCTAATGGGAAACACGAGTAACAGGTGCTTTCCTCCTTCCTGTACCTTGCTCTGACACCAAGGACCAGCAAATGCAGCGGGAAAGTTTGCAAAGGCTGGTGTTATCTCCCTCATTGCAGTAAGCTATAAAAGAAGTGCTGCTCGGTTCATTACCTCAGACCAGCAGAGTGAAGGGTTTCACAGTTCTATGTCCTATAGTTCCTTTTACTCTGCAGAGAAAACAGGGTGAGAGCTACAGCTACATTAAATCCCAAGTCACAACTTGAAAGCAAGCAAAGAAAGTTTATTGTAGCTTTCTTCATGCAAACAAGAGTATGGCCAGCAGCAGCAAGAACTTAGAACTTACACAGCTTTATCATGGTATGAGACTCAAAGGAAAACCAGCTAAAAGAAACTACTTCAGAAACCCTTTCCTTAAACTAGACAGCTACGTATGGTAAGTTTGGGAGAGGAAACTAAGATATTAAAATACATACTTGCATCCTCCCACCTCTCCTCTTTGCATTTGCAACTTAAATAGGCTTATTTGGATTTAGCACGTTTTCTGCTCAAGGTTCTCTTTGAACCTACATCAACATTATAAACCATACAAGTAAAAAAATATATTTTTTTTACCAGTATCTATGCAAACTTAGTGCTTATCTTCAGCTTCCCATAACACTCAGAAAGACCTTCAGGAAGGTCTGAGTTCTAATGGTAGGTCAGGTTTTACCACTGTGTACTAAAGGAGGTGTATCAGAGTGGCTTCGCTGAGGATCAGCTACTTATGCAACTGCTTCACTCTAGAAGCTGAAATAGAAGTTATTATTTTACCTTTATGCAAACACAACAATAGTCTCACACTCCACAGAGCTTTCCAGAATCCATTTAAGACCAGTTACTATTTATAAATTATAGCTAGAGTTCATTCAAGCTCTTTCCCCTTCCTGCTGTGAGAGTTGAAATGCTACATATGCTCTTAATGTCAGAACTGAAGAGCTATGCAGAATCATTGCACGTATTACTTTTTATTACCAAATTTAAAAGGCTGAATGTAGACTTGGGGACAGTTCATCACCTTGGCTAACATTTGAAAAAAGAAAAGTATGGAGCTGACCATTTTCTATTACTGTTTTTCACATAACCTGTCAGCACTTCATTTACTTTGGTATAGTTACATTTTTGTCTCTCTCTAAAGAGAAATTCAGATTTGCTAGCAAGACTGCAAACCTTAAATAGTCAAGGACATCTGTACAAATTGGACCAGCACCACAGTTTTGGTCTTGCCTTTGTAGAAGACAGTAAGTAGCCTTTTCAGTTTGAAAAGCAGAAGTATCCCAGAGGCTAAGGGAAATCTTATCAGTCCCTAAATTCAGAGGGTAGAGGAGCAGAAACTGCCTGACTTCCAATATTAAACCCACCCATTATGGAAAAAATTAAGAGAAAGGGAAGCCTGCCAAATATCAACTAGTGTAATACTTCAGAAAGAGTGCATATGCAGTCACGTTGGCCTCGTTTTAAAGGGCTATCAGCTCTCCTTGACAGTGATTGCAACAATTGAAAGTGACATCTTCATATCTTGTATATGGGTGAAACCTTCCAATATTCTTCTTTGGGGAAAGGAAGGAGGATGGGGAAGTCTCAGAAAAAGAAACTTCTGTTGATGTTTCTGCGCGTGCAGCTGGATCCAGTACACGTAGCACCTAAGGATGGAAAAATGGAGAGTGATAATACATTCAGTTTAATGGGTTTTATCCTTCTCTAACAGCTAGGAAGGATTTCTACTCAAAAGCAGTTTTTCAGGTTTTTTTTCTCCCCATGTTGAAAACCAGATACCCATCTATCCAAGACCCTCACTGTAAAGACACCAAGTACTGTTTATACATTAGTAACGTCCATCAGAAATCCAAGGTATGGTTTTATTACAAAGAAAAAAAATCTATAGTCTTTTTATCAAAGCTGAGCACAAGCAGGCAAGATCACCACAGATCTCTAGACACTGGGAGCTTCCTGCTTCTCAACTATTACTCAGTTGCTTACAGACTACACTGTTGATCTAGTTTGCTATTGAAACATGAAGCTTCCCAAAGTGGAACCTGATCTTGAAATACAATCATATAGCATCTCTCTGTGTTTTCACTCACTTTCAAGAGAGCCAAGTTTTAGAGCACCAGAAACTACTGCTGAAGTGTTATGACATATTCCTACCTGAATTTCTTCTCCCACTCATTTTTTTTTTAACTCAATTGAGTATTTTCAATTGGTTTCCTCCCAACACATTAACTCTGAATAAATTTTGACCCAATCATTTGTGGAACAAGGGACAGAAACAGTACGTAACATCATATTATTTATGTTGTTCTGGTTATTCTTCCATGTTTTTTTTTTTTTTCTTTTGGTTGGTTGGTTTTGGGCTTCTTTTGCTTTGTGTGGCTTGGGGTTTTTTGAGTCTCTTTTTTGGAAGGAAACAGAACAGCTCTATTCAGCATGTTTCCTCTGCATATAGGTTTTTGAAAAGGCAAGATATTCAGTAATTAACACAAAGTAAGTGTTTTTTTGTTTTCTGGGGAGAACACTGTGCTGACAGATTGAGATGTCTGAAGAGTGCTTACCATTTCAGCCATTTTCTCAGCAGGAGTACTGCAAAACTCCACAGCTGTTGAAGTCTTTTTTGGACTGTTAGTGCCAACATTTCCAAGAAGATGGGAGCTTACAGCTTTGGCTAGTTTACAATTCACAGCTGCCAGTTCTGTTGTAGTGTATGGTTGGGCACTAGGATAATATGTCTGTTGTCTCCCCCATTGAAGAGAAACCATCAGCTCCTCCAGCAGCCTGTGCAGAAAGGAAAGAAGCACTGTTAGTTGTATTCTATACTATTAGCACACAGCTTGTTTCAGAGGAATTGTCCGTCCAAGACTTATTCCACAAGCTAAATGTTACCAAAAAACCAAACCCCACCAAAACCAAATCACCACAGGAAAAAAGAAAAATAGTGCTTAAAACCAAGGAGGCAAACAGGCTGTTCTCCAAGGCAAAGCTTCACCAGCACGGTATTTCAATACTGGGAAAAACTTACTGACATCTGGCAGAATAAGCACTAAAAAGTCAACGCAAGTAGAAGAATCTGTGTGTTCTGGAAGGAGACAAAGGAGACTTGAGGTCGAGACAGTAAGTGATGAAATAGAGAAAGCCTAAGGACACGAGGGATGTCAGTTCAACAGTACATTATTACCCTTAAGACCTCACACCTCCAGGGAACGAAGAAAGAATTAACTTTGCTTTGGCTCTTTCAGCTCTGAGACTGGAAAGTGACCATACTATCCATCAGCATAACTGACTTCAGTTGAGTATCATGGGAAGATGGGAAAATTATGACACAATGAGAGAAATGAAGTTTGCACAGAGGTAGTCTGGGTTAGAAAAAAAAAAAAAATCATACCTCTGTGTATCAATCATCTCTTGTCGGAACTGATCTCGCTCATTCAGCAAGTCCTGGATTGCACTTTGTGCATCCCTGGTTTGACGCTGAAGAACTGCTCTGGTATTGGTTAGCTCATCAGCCATAACCCTGCAAAAGAAATCTTCAATCAGTGGTGTAAATGAGCAGTTTGAAAAGTCACCTTTGTTCTATTACAGACCATAGTTTGTCAGCTCAATCTAAGGATTTAGCTGCTGTTCTCACTCTCTCGCCACTACCGAGCCTGTATCAACCTAATACAAAGGACGCCTATTAAGAATCATTTCTGTTCAACTACAGTCAACACAAGTGTTTGACTTGGTGAGTTTCAACAGTCTCATATCACTTACTAGATCTCTATTAACAGGCATTTCAAAATACCTTGGGTATGTGGCCACGGTGGGCAAAGATGCTGAGAGATAAAAAGCTAAATGTATTTTGGTTTACTGACAGAGTTCTCACAAGTGTGTTGTCTTTTCATACTCATCTCTAGAAATGACTGCTACAGCTACCAACTGCATTCATTCACCTCTTTGCTTCTCTCAGGGTCATTAACTAGATGTTTACGTGCACCAGAAATGAGCATTCAAGAGCTCATTAGAATTAGACAACCGTTGTCACATCTTGCTGTGCCATGAGGCCTGGCACTGACCCCTCAAGCAGGTATTTCAAATGTCTGCAATACTGCAAATGCGAAACCCAGAATGGCATTTAAACAAGAACCAGTTCAAAACCTCAGATCTCAGTGAACCAGGACGTCAGAATATTGAAGGGTGTTACATTGCCAGCGACTCGCGTCCCTGATCTTGGAACTCCTATTAATGCTAAAGAAACAAGTTAATAACTCTTGCCTTGCTAGGACTATCACACATGCTTATCCCTCAAAATGCTGAAACCTCTTAACGCCGGTGAATTAAAAGGAGGAGATTGTATTCTGTTACCATTTCCTTCCAGCAGTAAGGTCTCTTGTAATACGCATTAAGAATCATAATTAAACTTTAGTCAGTTACATCAAAGTACAGGACAAGATTAAAAACCCTATAACACCATTTACAGATCTGGTAAGACAATTACAGTTGGCAAGTTAAAAGTCTAATCCATTGTCAAATGAGATTTTGACATTCAGACCAGCTCTACGGTTACTAGGGCTCTTAGCAATAACACTACTAGTCTGTAACGAAGAAGTTCCCCTTGCTCGCTCTTCCATACTCTCCCCAGTACATCCCTGAATCACTGTCAGCAGAGTTCTTAAAATGAACTTTGCAAACTGATGATTGTATCATACTGGGGAGGTGGGGATGAAAAATCAAGCTAATTACCTTTAAGCCAAGTCAAGACAGCTGTCCTGGAAGACAATTTGAAACTCTAAACTGCAGACAACCTGTCAGAATTAATTTCTCTTGCGATGTTGACGAGAGCTGTAGTGAAGATTTCAGGAAGTTTGGGACCCCACTGGATTACCTTTGAAAAGCAAAACTATTGAGATTTACAAGGACCTTGCTTTCTTGGTGACTTTTCAGTATGCTCAGACTTCAGAGTAGGCATCAGAGTGGCTCTTGTGGCTGTACCCTGTGTATGTACCCTCATTACCAGGTACTGCAGTGGGCATATGGAACGAAAGGCAGTAGGAGAAGGGCATTACAAGAGCTGTGGAAGAGGCAGTACCTGCTGGCCAGGAATTTGCTTCGCCACACGTCGCATTGGATAGACATCCGCTCGAGTTGTTCAGACAACTGAGACAAGTTCCGGCCCAGCACTTCATTTTCTAGGATCAGCTGGTTTTTCTCCCGAGCCATCCGTTCAAAGTGATACTGCAGATCGTCCCCAACGGAAGCAACGAGTAACTTCTTCAGCTCACGATTCACCTACAATTAGAGCAGATTGCCTTGCAACGATCAATATGGAATGAAACACCTTCTACTTCCAAGAAGGCAGTGCAAGTCATTGCAAATTGCCAGCAATACGTTTTCCCTTTACGGAATGAGGTGCATGCAACGCAGAGTATATTAAGCCTCACTCTAGTGAGCGTAAACATTTGAGACTAATGCATGTTTAACACATTCTTTTCAAAATTCAAACAGAAGCCAAAGAGGAAGGTTGAAAGCCTGCTACAAGAAACAAAGTTTTAGTAGCATTTGAGTCCTGAATCAGTAAGATAAAGGATTTTCAAGACGTTCAGAGGTTATATTATGTAGTCAGCCCTTCTATGGCATAACATTTTTCACTTTGCAGTTGCATTGAGGAGCAAAATCTTTCCTCACAAAAGATCCCTTTCCCTGCAGCCCTCTAATGCGTTTCTCCCAGCTTCAAGACTTTGACTCTTTCATCTGTTGTCAGAGCAGTAGCGCTGGATTACGTAGATGTACTTCTAACTCTGTATGATAGCTGGTGAGTTCAAAAGGGAAACCGTTTCAAAGCTGGAGCATCACAGCAGTTCTTTGGTCACATTCACAAACTGCTTATCCAAACCAAAGCATCTCGGCTGTGTGACAGAAAATACCTTTCACTTCTTACCTCTGTCTGAATACGCAGCTGATTAGAGAGACCTTCTTTATCCTGTAACAACCGCTTTTCCGAATTCTTTAGCTTTTCAATTGCATTTTTCAGCTCTATCTGTTCTTTCTTGGGATCTGCAGCTCCATCTGACTGATGGAACGTGTCTCCTTTAAGTCCCACTGATTTAGCTACCTTAGCATTTTTAGTTGGAACAACGTGGGTGATAGCTGCTTTGGGGACTAATATACGAATAGCTTCAATCTCCACTGATTTATCAGCATGTACTTTCCCCAGCTGCAGAACTCCAGGACTCAGTGAGGAGACGGTTTTTTTATGTGGGCTGTGGTGAACTGGATGGTTCGTAGTGTTGGCTCCAGTGATTACTTCCACTGACTCAGCTGTCTGCTCTGTTTCCATCCCATCTCCAGGTCTTCGGATGGGTGACGAGGCATCATCAACTAAAATTTAGAAATAGCAAAGTTTACCACCTTTCACCTTTTTATAGCCTCACTGTAACTCTTCACTTAATTTCTGTACCTCAAAGTTGCAGATTTCAATTGCACCCTGCATGTGTAAAATAGTGCAGCAGCAGTTATCAAGCACGAGTTATGAAAGTCCTTACTCAAACGTGTATTGTTCATTAACACTAACAGTACAAGACACAAACGTCGATCTGAACTGTATTAATCTCAATTTCCTGCTGCCATACCAGACGAAATCCTGACATGAAAAAGAGCTAGTACAGAGAAAATTCTTGACACTATTACTCGTAGGCTGAAAGCAAAAATCAGGTTTTGGGAGCTGACAGAATCAGAGCAGTCTCATTTTAAAAGCAAAAATGAAAGGAAAAGCGGCCGTTAGCTACACAGCTACTATCACCTTAAGAAGTTTCAGAATTTAAGTACTGTCTGACAGGTGTTTCACTTATCCAAGTGAAGGATTAAGAAAAGCCAACAAGCCAGTTTGCTTCGTTTCCAATCCACAGATCCCAGCAGCCCGACTAATGCTGCATTCTTGCATATTCCAATATGCATGATAACATTTACTGAAATAAATTTGGCTCAAGTTCATTCAGTTTTCAGCTGAACACGATTGTAGCAAAGTTTCCTCAGAATGGGTGAAAGGAAGGAAAGTTTCTTAGAAAACAGTTACACATACTGCTTTTCATCCGTGAGCCCGTCTCTTCTGTCCAAAAAATGGATTTCAAAAACGCTGTGGTAACACCATTGTATTGCCCAACTTTCAGAGTGGCTGAATCAGTACCAACAGGTTCTAAACACCAGAGGAAGACTGACAGACAAGTGTACAGGTGACAGTACCAGTGACTAACTTGTTTTTAATATAAAGATGGATTAGAAAAGTACTTTCAATTAGGTGTTCCACCCAGGCAGCTCTAGTTTTCAACGCAATAATGAAGTCGCAGAACTACTTACTAATAGCTACATAAAAAGAATAAGTTTAAATGAATGAAGCCCAGCATACAGTGTAACTCTGGCCTTTAGAATTTAAGTACTTTGAATGCAGCTTGCTTATGTATCACATGAACCACTTACCTTTTTCTAGAGATGCCATTTTCTCTTCAGCAGCCAGCTCTTCTGAACTAGGCAAGAGCGAAAAAGAAATGAGGGGAAAAGAAATGCTTCAGCAAGGTAACAGTGACAGTTCATCTCGCATTATCCTGTTTTCTAGTACACCTCTAAATTCCAGTTCAGTAGCTCAGTGGAAAAAAAACCACACCAAAACAAAAGGAAAAAGACCCAAAATGATTAATACCATAGCAGGACCCAAAAAGTTAAAAGAAAAAAGGCCTGTGAGGCTTCTGTCACTTGCTGCTTTTTTCACTGAGAGCTGCACTTCAACTATTTCTTGCTTCTCATTCAGTTCCAGTTTCCATTTCTCCAATTTCTCTTTCTAGTCTCCTTTTTTTTCCCCCCAGTGAGCTGCCTTCTTACCCTTTAAAACTCTGTAACACTCCCAGAGTCCAACTGCATGACCGTGCAGATAACCCAAGACCATCACATAACCGCCAAGAAAGGAAAATCCCACACTGTGCTTAAAGCTGACAAAGAAGTTAGGAGGAAATGATGACAACTGCACAGTTGCACAATTGCTTCAATACCACTTCCTAATACCACTCCCAGCCAAAGCAGGAGTCAGTGCCCCAAGCTGCCGCCCACGATTAGTTTAACGTAACAGTAAAACTTTACTTCCAGTTGCTGGGTGGGGGGAACAGTAAAATTTCACCCTCAATGGCCATCCTGGCCATCTTCTCCCTTACCTATTAATGCTACTGACCGTGGCCTCCTTTATCCACAGGCCCATCCACTCAATTCCCCAGCTCACTCATCCCCCTTTTCTAGAGTCTGTCACTACAGACAAGCCACAGTCTCCAACTTCATTAGTTT
Organism: Urocolius indicus; assembly: GCA_013401255.1. NCBI lineage: Eukaryota > Metazoa > Chordata > Aves > Coliiformes > Coliidae > Urocolius > Urocolius indicus. The sequence goes on along the minus strand of WBNH01006842.1, from coordinate 338,937 downwards.
GAGATCAATATATCCCTGTTTTGATTTTGTTTGGTGGTGTTTTCAATTCCCTCTGTTACTGAAGGGAGACGTACCAAAGCCTGCCCTTCCCTTCATTATACCACTAACTGAGAGGCTTAACTACAACTTTGGCTTCCATTGCTACAGCTCTCTGCCCTGAAAAGATAATGGCAGCAGCGAGCACATGACGGCCAGCTTTCTGGATTCAAGATTTGTTTTGTGGAAGATGGGTTTATCTTTTGTGATGACCAGAAGACAAAAGCAACACCTTTACTTCCTTGAGCTTTCTCAAACTATCGATAGAGGAACATCTCTCTATCTGTCTCTTCTGCATCTGGAGTTACGTTTTTGCTTATTTAATACCATAATAAGTTAATCACTGCTACTGTTAACTCTTGAGGATCTTTACTCATACTCATTTGAGGAGCATGGGGAGGATGAAAGCGTGGCTGCTCAGACGAAGGTAAAAGTACTCAATAATAAGAGTGATTATGAGCATTTCGTCTTATGTGCTGCATCTGAGACCACCTGCTGATGAGCCTCCTCCCTCAGTGTTCACATTACGATGCTTTTCTTACCATCCTGTTACGTGCAAAGCCTCAGCATAAGCCTCCACACACATCCCCCTTTTACTACACTCCTACAGCCAAAGCTCCTTGACTGGCTGAATCATTAACCACGGTGTTACCAAAATCTGTATCATCAAAGCACTCTCCAAAGCAGGTTTTATAGTTCAGAAAGCTGACATCAGTTTCTTTCCCTGCTGGGTGCACGGGAGAAATCTCCACCTAATGTGAACATTGAGAAATGAAAGAGCACTCCTTATATACCTTACAGAGAAATGAAGCCACTCTCTCATTTTAGGCACTGTGGCCTTGCTGAAACTGTTTCAAGGTTGTTTGCCTGCTCAGTCCTACAGTTTATAGCCAAAACATAACTGTCTTGCTGTCATCAGGTTCCCTCCCTCAGCCGCTCCTCAGGCTGATTTCTAAGGTCTCCTGCTCACAAGCGTCGGCACTTTTACATACTTTTTACTCTCTGCTTGCAGCAACCTCATCAATCACCAAAGTCTGAATCATAGTTGAAATAGTAAATGAAGACAGAGATTTTTGGATCTATAAATGAGGAGGGGGAGAAGAGTGACAGAGGATCTTACTAACATTTACAAATATCTAAATGGTGAGTGTCAGGAGGTTGGGGCAGCACTTTTTTCAATGGTATCTAGCAACAGGACAAGGGGTAATGGGATGAAACTGGAACACAAGAAGTTGCATTTAAACATAAGAAAAACCTATTTCACTGTTCAGGTGAGGGAGCCCTGGCACAGGCTGCCCAGGGAGGGTGTGGAGTCTCCTTCCTTGGAGGTCTTCAAGACCCACCTGGACATGTTCCTATGTGACCTGATCTAGGTGAACCTGCTTCTGCAGGGGGGTTGGACTGGATGATCTCTAGAGGTCCCTCCCAACCCTGCCATTCTGTGATTCCATGGTTCTATGAATGTGAAGAGGGGTCTACAAACGACGAGCACTCTCTCAAGCCTGGCATCAGCCGCAGCTCTCAGCGGACACCGTGCCCCGCGGATCCCCACCCGTGACACTCAAGGCGAGGAAACCCCGCATTACCACAGCTAAGCCGCGACTCACGCGACGGCCTCGGCCAAGCCCCGCTGACCCACCCTCGGCCGCACAGCCCCCTGCTCTCACCTCAGCCCGCTACGCGACAGCTCGACCACGACCCGCCGCTCTGGAAATAAAACCAGACTCCTCACCTCAGGGCGCCAACGCGGAGCGAGCCCGAGCCCCAGCCCCGCGCCCGCCTCGGGGCCGTGAGGATGCCACCGCGCCGGGGGGCGGCAGCAGCGCAGCGACCGACCCACCCCCCCTTCACCAACCCCGGCCACGGCCACGGCCACCGCCACCGCTCCTTAAGCTTCCGCTTCCTGCGGCTGCCGGAGCCCTGCCGGGTGCCGCACCGCCCCGTCACCCAATCGCTGGGGCCGCGGTTGCTAAGGCGCGGCGTCGCCTCTCCGCGCCTCGCCTCGCCTCGCGCTGGCAGCAGCAGCATCATCAGCAGCAGCATCATCAGCATCATCATCAGCAGCAGCATCATCATCCGCATCATCATCATCAGCAGCAGCAGGGTGAGCCGGGCCGCCTGCCGTCGCCATGGTGAGTCGGGGCGAGCAGGGCTGAGTGGCGGCAGCGACACGACACGACACAGCGGCAGCGACACAGCGGCAGCGACGCGCGCTTGTGCCGCTTATGCCGCTCCCCCACTCCAGCCGGCGCGGGCGGCGGCACGAAGCGCAGCCCCGGGGCAGGTGATGCCGCGCTCCGCCGGGAGCAGGCGGCGGGAGCGCAGCGCAGCGGGAGCGCAGCGGAGCGGGAGTGCGGCCGCTGCCCCTCGCCTGCACTGCCCAGGTTGCCACTGGGGTTTGCCCAGGCTGGAGATTTCGTCTCGGCCCTTTCTCTCCTTTCTCTCGTTCTTTTTTTTTTTTTTTCGGAGGGATCCGGTGGTTTGAAACCGGCGTTAGGTCTCGTTGATACCCATCGGGAAAGATGTCCGAGCCTCCTTGAATGACCATCAGGCTTAGCCCAGAAATCCCCGAGGGAGCCAGTGGGAAGGCATCTGGTGAATTTTAAGAGGATGCCCTAAAATTCAGGTGTTAGCGGTCTCTTGCCTGGATGTTGTGTTTAGTAGGTGCGAGAAAGATGGGCAGGGTGTCGTGGAGGAAACAAGGAAAACACGGTTTGCACTGGCAACGGAACTGACTCTTTTGATGAAGATGGTGCGCAAAAAAACCGGTGTTGCGAGGCTGATTGAAAGCCAGCAACTTTGAATCGAGTTTTGTACTCAGACACATACAACCAGATACGTGTAAGATGGCAGGTGATGCACCTGCTGGCGTGCTCCGCTTTAAATACGTGCTTCCAGCAGCGCAGCCTTGCCCCAGCTCTTCCAGCCTGTGTTTGCACCTGGCTTCCAGAATACAAGTTCGAGATCGGTATTTGCCACTGAAGTAGGAACGCCACCGTTTGTTTTCAAATAAAGCAGTTACAAGTCTTCTATGTAACACAAGCAAAGTTTTAGTTTTCAGTTCCCAGGATGACATCTGCAGAGCTCCTGCTTTAGGTGTTGGCACAGATGTCCAGCTGAGCAAATGGTTTGTTTTGTTGTAGTTGACTGTCACTAAGAGTGCCATGTGTTTCTAACCTCCCTTTATTTCTGAGGTGGCACCAAGTTAACAGATGCAATAAAGCGTTGCTGAATCTTACAGCAACCTCTAACAAAACTGTGGTGAATTTGTTTTGAAAGTCCTTCAGTGACAACGACTGCATGACCTGTTGACATAATTTCATTGCGTGGTGGTATTTATAGTTCACTAAGTTTTTTTTTGTTGTGTGTTTTAAGGTTTAGATATTTTTTTCCACTCTCTCTAGTTTTCTCTAAATGTGCTATTTAATCTGTATGTGGTTTGCCAATTGCTGTGGGTTTGGCTGCTGCCGAACAGAGCAGAATACTTGTTTTTGGTGTCTTAGATATTCCTAGTGCCATGTTTGCCCTTTTTTTTCCCCATCTGTATTTCATTGAACTCTAATTGCAACCTACTGTAACATTGAGATTTTTTTTTTCCTGTGGTTTTTTTTTTTTTTGTCTGTCTAGTTTTTCCTCTTGTATTCTCTTTATCATCACTGTAGTACTGTGCATCTATCTCTAGAATTTCAGACCATCAATTTGAGTTCTGCTTATGTTTACTCAATTGTGTATAATCTTTCCCACCTGCATTGTCAGTCTAGATTCTGAAAGTAGGCTTTCTCACTTTCATTGTCCGTTTAACTAGGAAAACACTAAATTAAGCCATGTGCGTGGCAGATGACTATGGAACCCCATTTGACTTTCGGTTTGCAAGAGAAGTATTCCTTATTACTACTTCATATAGTAGTCATCATTGGTCTTTGGTTTAGGCCGTAATTGCCTGCTCAGCTTGTCAGACTCTCAGACCACTCGGATTAAAAGCCCAATCAATGCCAAGTTTGCCACATCTGTGGCTTCTCACTTGCTCACTGTATCAGAAAAAAAGAGATTTGTTCTTGACAGAAATGTATTCTTCACAAATTCACATTATCTGCTTTTTATTATCGTATTGTCTTCTTAATGACTGACTGCTTAATAACTCATTCCATTATCTTCCCAAAGACTGCAGTTAGGTTGGCTGTCTTTCTTGACCTTCTCTAGTGCCCTGGGACCTCTCTCTTGTTTTGCTCTGGCCTTGCAAACTTTACAGAGTCCCACATGTTTCTTTTATACTTAAAAAGCCATCAGTTTTCTCACTTATGTACCCTTTCTCCTGCCAATTTCCTAAAATACAGTAAGAATAATTGAGTAGCTGTAAGACAGTGGGGCAAATAGATGCTTTAGGAACATGTATTGCCCAGTTAGGTGTGGAGACAGCATCCTGGGAAGGAGATAAGTTCTGTGATTGTTGGACACCAGCACTTTACACATCTGATCCATCTCAAACATTTTCAAAACATCTTCTCTCAAAACCAAAAAAAGGAATCGTTCTGGTGGATTCAAATATTGACCTACAAGCTGGAACCTAATTATTACATTCTAAAAGTAATGAATTTTCTGCTAGAAAGCTTGGCCAAGCTTTAGCACTGTGTTGCTTCCCATCAGTTGTATAGATTTTTAACGTATTTTTTAACGTATATACCCACTCAGAAAAAAACTGTTACAAGTCACATAATGACCACAGAAAGAAAAATGTAGTAACTTTTAGTGGAATCTATTGGGAGTGTATTTGTGTTAGACCCTTTACTTCCGTCATATGGAAGCCGTACACTGGAAATAGTTGTATGTATTGTGGAACTGGGCACATAACTGGCAGAAGCTAAGTCGAGGAGATAAATGGGGTTTTATTTGTCTTTCTGTGATAGCACTTGAGCTTAAAGGTCTGCTCATCATTGGAAAATAGTTTTCATTGTCATCAGATGGCAGTATTTCAGATCAGCTCTAATGCATTCTGGCATCTTGATTGTACACGTGTGACGCACAGCTGCTGTAGCTGGTGAGCAGTACATTCCCAAAGGGAAACTTACTTCCCTCCGTTAGAGATGTGCTTTCTCTCTTGGCTGCTGGAATGCATTATTATTTAATGGTGCCTTTTGTATAATCTCATGCAGAGACATATTAGACCATCATCTTTAGTTTCTTTTTATTAATAAGTTTGGTGCTCTCTGACACTTGAAAGTGTTTCAGATATAGAATATACAGCATTTGCCAGAGAACAATGCCCTCTGTATGCACGCAGTGTGTCACGCAGATACAGAAGCCTTGTTGCACTTTAAGAGTCTGTGTGTAGGTGCAGTTGGATTATCTCCTTCCCTGCCACTCTGTAAAACTATTCTTACCCTTGCACATCTAACAGCTGCAGCCTACATTACACAGACTTTTTGAACAACAGGATAGACTAATATTATTTCTATCTTGCCCATAAAGAAATTGAGGCACATAAAGGCCTTGTGTAGCATAAAGGACTTGTGTAGCATGATGCCGTTTAGCTTTGATTTTGTAGATGTAGAAGTAGATAGTGAAATTAAAGTGTCCAACTATCTTAATTCTTTTTGCAAAGTTTTGGGAAAATATATATATGAAGTAGACTGTCCTGGAGTATGTTGCCAGAGCTTGTGCTCTTGTAATTTTGACCACAATCTGGAATGTATCTGGAGATGAGCACTTCAGCCGACTTTAACGGAGAATGTTACAACTTGTATGTTGTATGGTTGTTGTTATCATTATCATCGGTTCATTGGTAAAACCCCTGGCTTAGACAATATCAACATGGAGATCATCAGTTTACGCAGGGAAGAAAAATCAGTAATTTTCAAAAATGGTGGTATTCATCAATGAAAAGGACTTATTTCATGTTTTGAAAAATGGATCTTAGAAACTGAGAAGCGAACCAACCGTTTCTAGAGCTTGACAGCAGTGAGTCCTGAGTTTCTCATGGTCCAGCATATCGTCATGTGATCAGATTTTCAGCCGAAGTCTTCGTAAAGGCAATGCAGCTTATGGGGCAGTTGTGGAATATACATCAGTTTACAGGAGTTGCGTTTAGGAATCAGTAATCTCAACCGTACTGGATTAGCTGGTAAAATGAGGTAACTTTGGTAAATAGCTGTCATTCAGAGCTAATTATATAAACAGGCAAAACTCTTTACTGCTAATAGACTTTCCTGAACAAGTGCACTTCTATAAAATAGCTTTTCTTTAACAATTTTCTTTTTTTTTTTTCAAAACAGTTGCCATTAAAAAACTAAAAAGGCAGTTTTAACTTTTCCAGGAAAAGATACAAAGTCTTCCCCAAGGATGCGTTCCTAATGCTAGAGAAGATTTGTTTCTTTGGCCTTAAAACAAGACTGAATTTCACTAGAATGCCAGCTTGTGATTACATCGATTTTAAAAATTTTCTTTTCAGCAGTAAAGTGGCCTGACCCTTTCAGTTGTAAACTTGTACAACTACCCACAAAGACAAGTTTCCTTACTTAATAGCTAACTGTCATATGCAGCATTTCATCGCAGGGAAAAATAAAATGTTGTATGCAATGTGAGGAAAAAAATAAGCAAAATGCTGTCAGATTTTAAATGCTTATTGTGTGGTGAATCTTCCCAGGAGCATAAAAAATGTAACATGGTTTCTTCTTGAAGTAGTATTTCCAAATACTGCTAATTTACTTCTTGAGGAGGTGGGCTGTGTTCATTGCCGAAGATATTGCTGATAAAGTAACAGAATCTTTCTCTCTTGTCAGACAAATGGCAACTGCTAAAAATTGGAACTTTCCTTTGTTCCAGGAGCTCATTTTGTGCTTGCTGCTTGCCATCTTTATGACATTATGTGCTATGTGAAATGCCACCCTACAAATATAAAGCTCTCACAGGTTCAGAATCTGTGAAATAAATTACCTCCTACTATAGCCAAGACTTGGCTTTGGCTGACAGAAGTTGCTAGCTCTCTAAAGGTAATTTTAGATGCAGTGTCTCAATTAGTTGAAAGTGTTATAGTCAAAGTTATATGACATTATCTAATGATAAATTTGATACTAAGCTCCCTTCATCACCCAGAGTTGTCTCTCCAGATCCTTAAGGTTGTAGGTGCAGTTCTTAATAAATTTGACACATCTGTTCTAATTGTATGTTGTTTGTTTGTTTTCCTTTTAACGTCATCAGATACTGAAGAAATTCAGGAATTAGTGAATCGTAGCTAGGAATAAAGAAAAATTGCAAACTTTTCTTTCAGTTGGTAGTAAAAAAATAGTAGGATTTGATGACAGAGCCAGTGGTTATTTTGGGAATTGTTCCAGGCAGATTTGATATGGATAAAATATATACTTAGGAATGCTGTGTCAGAGCTCTTAATTTTTTGAAAGCACACCTGGACCATTGGTAACGTACAAACCCATCAGATCTGTGTAGGCTCTGGAGAAGCTTGGAAGGGCAAGGAGCTGCTATTAATAAGAATCATATAGTTTGTATTTAGGTTGGAAGAGACCTTCAACCTGTCCCAAACAGGTCTAACCAGACCAAGCTGCTCCAGGCTGTGTCCAGGCGAATCCTGAATGTCTCCAGAGATTGCACACCTCCTCTGGGCAGCTTGTGCCAGCGTTGGATCACCCTCTTGGTACATTTTTTTTCAGTAATATATAACTGGGATGTCCTGTGTTTCATCTTGTGCACGTTGCATTTTTTGCTATCACTGTGCACCTTTGAGAGGAGTCTGGTTCCTTCTTTTTGGTGTCTTTCTGTTAGGTGGCTGTAGAGAGCAGTAAGGTTGCCCTTAGTCTTTGCTGCTTCAAACTGAGCAGGTGTGGCTCCCCTGGCCTTATGTCATGTGATGGTATTGTCCAGCCTCAGACTGTCTTAATGGCTCTTGGCTAAACACAGAAACCTGAACCTTTTCTCTTATTCTGTTCAGTAGTGTCTCTTTCATTTTAAGCCAAAGTTTTCCCTTTCTGAAGTGCATCTCTGAAAGGTGATTTTGTCTGTTCATTCTAGTGTCAATTTCTAAAATATTATGGTGATGTAGTAAATCCAGGTGGGATACTCTGTTAATCATTATCTGGCTGGTGAGAAACAGTGGTAGTGAGGAACACCTGTTGCGGTGAGTCCGAAGAGGACTTTTTCCATGAACATTACCCTTTAACTATAATTGTGGCTCTCAGAAATAATCACCAAAAGTAGTTTCCTGAGAGTAAGCACTGTGCTTGGCCTGAGCCTTGCAAACCATTTTGTGTTCATTTGTGTCCTTACACAGATGGAAACCAGAGGCACTGGTGCTTAAGCAAGATGCCAAGGTCACTCAATTGTGTTTTGTGGCCGTTCTCTCCCAGCCAAAAAAAAAAACCCAAAACCCCAAAAAACTCAGCATCAGATGTGGTAAAGAGAATAAATTTTGTATATCTGAGCTTTGGAACACAGTGCTGCAGCTTAATACTGAGAGCCTAGGAAGTGTTTGCATGTGTAACAAGAACATCCTCAGAACAGGTAAGCAGATACGAAAGGGAGAAAATCTCTTTTTCTTTTTTTTTAATGCCTAATAGAAAAGTATGTTCCCAGTGTAAGATTAACTCTGTGAGATGGCCCTTGCAGGTTGTCCTGGAGTGGAGAGCTCTGATACTCATTTAAAACACGTGGCACTGGCATTTTGGGAGGCTGGATGTTGAAGATTGCCGTGTGCCAATGTGTCAGCAGTGTTCCTATGTGACAGGACTTTGTCACTCAGGCTGTGGTGGTCTGTGTTTTATAACTAAGTCACTTCTACCTCCCTTTACAAGGTTATAGATTCTGAGGCACAGTACACGAGGAAGAAATAGCAGACAGAGACGGGCTCTTACTGATTATTTCGGAATTTAGTTCTTGAGGTTTAAATAAGATGCTGAAGCTGTCTGTGAGCACCAGAGGGTGCTCCTGTATTTGCAAAGAAGTGGCTCCCTCTGGAGATGTGTTCCAGAGAGCTTGTTTTGTGGCCTTTGTTTGCATGGGATCCTTGAATAATTTAAGGTACTTTATTTTTAAAACCACACTTTTTCTGCAGAATATTCTAACACATTTGGAATGGGAGCTACATAGAATAGAGGTCTACATATGGGAAGGGGGGAGATGTAAGCATGAGTACTTGAGACTGTGTACCTGTTTTTCCACATGAACATTCAAGTATGATCCTTCACTAAATTTAGTATCTCTGCTATTTTTATCCTTTCTATGTACCCTTAGTGTAGTATCTGGGAGCAGGTCTGTATTATGCTGTGTGTTTTTTAGTTACATAATAGCAACGCTGTCCTCACTCCGTCTGATGTTCTCAGTTACCGTACACACTTTGATAACAGAACCATGGCCTATAAGTCTGAACATCCCCAAATCACTGGAGGGGAACTGTGAACTGGATCCAATCCTTACAGCTACTGACATTCTGGATTAGTGGTGGCAACTGGATTCCTGGTGGCAACTGCAGAGGCAGTGGGTTGCCAGCATTTGCAATCCTCTCTTAACTATTCTTCCACGGGTGCCTGATGGCTGTGCTGCAATGAAGGATCTGCAGAAGCAGGATATGAGAATGAACTGAGTTACCTCTGCCAAGTTCTCAATAAAACTAAGGGGTATTTATGATGCCTAACTAGTATGGATATTTAGCTATTAATTATTGCTGTCCTTCCATTAAAGGAATGATGATTATTATTCTCATTTTAAAAATGGATAAAGTGGAAAATATAGCCTCCTGTGTTTTAGAACTGTTGAACATCAAATGCAGTAATGCAGGGGGCAGCTGTGAAAGCGACATTAAGCACCTTGACCAAAACTGTATATGGGATTGGAATCTCTTAGTCACTGTTTGCATCCAGCAAAGACCTTTGCATCTCTGGGGAATAACGTAGTCCGCTCAAAATTGATCACAAAAGTCCTGTGCTCTGGGAGAGAAATCAATCTTTGGATTGCAGAAAAAAAATCTTCTGAAGATGAGCATGTAAAAGCCTGTTAGGATTGGCATTGTTTAAGAACATGATTGTACTTACCCACTTGGCCTACTCTACTCCACAGAAGTTTTAAATTTTGGTCAAGTTTACTAATGGGAAGTTGCTGAACAGCTTGCAGCATGACGACTTCTGTTGACACAGAACTTGTCATGAGTCCAGCTTCAGAATAAAGGATATATAAACACAATATCTTACTAGCTAAAGTCTGGATTTAGCCCAACTACCTTAGAATTAATATTTGATGCGATCTGGGAAAAAAAATAGTACTTTAATGTCAGCGTTTGGTTTAAACAGTAGTGCAGACAAAATTATTTCTTTAAGTGCCCTGAGCAGAGAATGAGAAATGTGCCAGCAGAGTTGCTTGTCTGCTTCATACGATTGTAAATTGCTGCTTGACTTTTCAAGCAGCAATTTTCAAGCTCTGACTTTTCAAGGTAGATCATAGAATGATAGAATGGTAGAGTTGGAAGGGACCTTTAGAGACCATCTAGTCCAACCCCCCTGCAGAAGCAGGTTCACCTAGATGTAGCAAGTGTAGTCTTCAGAGCATTCACAAACTCTTGGGTGCTAATTCTTGTGGTATCAAGTGGCTGAAGGACCCTCGCTCCCTTAGCTGTGATTCCACAGCAAACAACCACTTCTTTTAAAAAATGTTTTTCATAAGATTATTATGAGCTGAGATAATCTGAGAATGCTATAGGCATCATACTACTTTGAAGTGCTGTTGGTAGTTTTGATTCAGGATTTGTAGGTCTTTCCTTTCAAACCCCTACTTCTAGCTGATCATAACTTTCAGAAATTTTAACCATTCTGCTTGAAATTTTCCAGACATTCTACGGGAGGCTGAGTATTTAACAGAAGATTTGAATAAGGATATGTGGGGAAAAAAATGGAAAACAGTCAGAATCTTTTTTTTTTTTTTTATTAAAGCCAACAATAATTCAGTGTTCCTCTGAAGAGCTTTAGTTCTGAAAAGACTCAAAATTAAAAGCTGAAAGTTTGCCTTGTCTTTAAAGGAAAACTACCTCTGTGCATTGCCATCAGCTTTAACATCGGGCCAAGTTTTCAGCCTCACAAAAGTGTTTTTCCTGTAAATACGATACAGGTTGTGTCTTGTAACGGGAGGTGCATGAATGTATCCAGTGTATATACAGCTCTGTTTCCCTTTCTGAGATCACATACAGTCATAACTTCATAGCTGAAATTCAGAGACTCAGTGTTCAGCAGCTGACCATGGCAGCATTAGTTCTGCCACTACTGACTGATTAGGTGCAAAGCACCTATGCTTTATGCTCATATGTGAGATGACTTGTGTTCTGAATACTGTTCTGAGTCAGAGAACAGATCTGCTTTGGCTAAAATCACCGTCAGAGTCTTCTTGAGTTAGTGGAAGCCAATAGGCACATGGTGAGAACTACTGACTTCTCTTAGAGAAATTACCTGTGATCATGTAATTAAGAGAACAATAATATAACTCGACATCTGCAGCTTTATAAACATGCATTAAATGGGTATGTATTCCCCTAATGAACAAGGTTTAGCTGATCTTCAAGGGTAAACCTGTCTTCACAGAGTGGTGAACAGCAATATGCACCCTTCATGCGTTTCAGAGACATTGTGTTCCATAATTAGAAAAATAACAGGAATCCTGTAACTAAGTACTTAATTATAACATGTAGTTGTGAAGGATTGGAGTTAATGGTTGAGGATTTGAATTAGTGATTCTCTTACATGAGAGACTGGGGGGGGAAAAGAATAGGTTACACTAATCATGCCTACACGCTTCATAGGAAGCTTACAGAATTTACATAATCTAGTAGTAAGAGAAGATTTCTTGCTTAGTAAATTGACAGAACAGCAAGATGGTTTTGCTGATGTGAGGTGGAATTGTAGATTCCTAAATCTGAGAAGAAAATTTGGGGTCTTCAGCCTCCTACAGCTCTGTTCATCATAACCCCTGAGGATATGGGGATGATTTACCTAACTGAGATCCTAGTCTAAGAGGAAGATTCACTTGATTAGTGCTACAGAGATAGAAGTATCCCCATGTTACTTGGCAACAGATGGTCCAGGCAGTAATTGCCATATGAACGTATATATTCTAAAAGGTAGCTGAGAAGGCTGGGTACCAGTAATGTTGGGAGTTAGATAACCATAAATCTAAAGGATGCAGCACTTGTTTGCAGGAAGGTAAATGTAAATGCAGTCAAGTGTTTACCCCACTTAATGGATTTCCAAAGATACTTAAGAATTAACCAATATTTAATTGTTTTGAGATAGTTGTCTAGAGTTTATGTGAAATATTTCATATGCAGGATTTGCTTTCTACAAGGGAAGGATTAAAACAGACATACTTAGAAAATTCACTAGTGAGCTTCTGAATATGAGATTTAGATTGAGAATTGTCTGTAGTCAAGACATTGTCATGGAAATTGCAGTTGCCAGATGTTTCTCCATTTGAAAAGTGATCTTTTGATTTTACTTTTTGACTAAAGAAAAGCCTGTTGAGAAAGTGGTGGGAGGTCCAATAGCAGCGAGGGGGCTGCAAAATTTGAGTTCTAAAAATTATACCAGCTTGTGTGTCAGAAACATGAATAGAAGAGGAGGAGGAAAATGAGTTTGAAGAGACAGAGCTAATTGAGTGCTCTATCTACATGGTGTTGTGGATTTAAGTTTTGCCTGGAAAATATCCTGTGTTATAAGGACTGTGAAGGTAGAAGACGGCTTGAATAACATAACTTAATGAGCGTGTGCTGCCGAGGATTCATTTTGGGATTTAAGGTGCATTATAATGCTGAAAATGAGAGCACTTTCTGCCACTCAGAATGTTATTTGTTAAATACCTCCAGTAAATTTGAAGTCTCTTGTTTCTGTCTTGCAAAATTGTTGCGACCATTTAGTGGCTTAGCTACTTCTGCACTTCTCCCCTCTTCTTTCACAAATGGAGATTTTACTTTTAAAGGATTATCGATGACGGAAAATTACTTATAGGTTGCAAATAGAATTTTTCATACAGCTGCTTTTAGCCTGTTTGCCTCAGAAAAACAAGGTCTGTGTGATCACAGTCTATTGGTGTGTATATGACCATGGAGTTTTTCCCCTGGGAAGTTTGAAATTGCCTGGCAGATTTCAGTTGTATTTGACGAGGGATAATAATGTTCTGCCAGGTTTCACAAGAATGAGGAGAGCTAGGAAACCCTCTAAGGCATCTTCAAAGACAGACTTCAATGTTGTCACAATCCTACTTAAAACAGCATAGAATCAAGGGAGGTGTGAGCCATTATTAAATGGCTGAGATGAAGAGCAGTCATGGTCAAAGCAGTTGGTGATAAGAAACATGAGAGAAACATGCCTCATTATTTCTCACGCTTGCATAAGTATTTGTCATTGAGTAATGACAAATAGTCCTAAAAAGACAAGAGAGTAGTGGTTTAGCAGTTTATTTGCTTAAGATTGTTGTTAATTGTAGGCTGTTGTAGTTAACATACTACAATTGTATTGTATTAATAATACTGTTCTTGTTCAGTTGGACCCAAAGGCACAATGCCTGGAAACAAGACCTACTTGATTGAAAATCAACTGCTTTGCACTGTGATGAAGTAACACCATCTATTTTGCTTAACCATTCCTTTGCTCTCTGGGGTGCATCTGGCTGCAACACTTCAGCATAGATTGTATAAGAAGAAGTTAAGCTTCTGTTTTGTATAAGTTAAAATTGCTTTACAACTTTTGTAATACAAATAATCTCTTTTATTGACCAGTACTCAGAGTGGCAAGCCCTCCCAGAATAAGGATTTTGTTACAGCTGGAGAAAAGGATGCACAAAAGATTAAGCTGACTTCTCCGAGATTGCACAAAAGTCCGTGAAGAGCTTGACATGTCCCATGTCAAGGGAGATTCTTTTCCCGCTCTACTCTGCCCTGGTGAGGCCTCATCTGGAGTCCTGTGTCCACTTCTGGGCTTCTCAGCTCAAGAGAGACAGAGAACTTCTGGAGAGAGTCCAGCGCAGGGCCACCAAGATGATCAGGGGACTGGAGCATCTTTCATATGAGGAAAGGCTGCAGGAACTGGGGCTGTTTAGTCTAGAAAAGAGGAGACAGAGAGGGGATCTTGTTAACATTTACAAATATCTAAATGGTGGGTTTCAGCAGGTTGGGGCATCCCTTTTTTCTATGGTATCCAGCAACAGGACAAGGGGTAATGGGATGAAGCTGGACCACAAAAAGTTCCACTTAAATATAAGAAAAAACTATTTTACTGTGAGGGTGATGGAGCCCTGGCACAGGCTGCCCAGAGGGGTTGTGGAATTTCCTTCCTTGGAGGTCTTCAAGACCTGCCTGGACATGTTCCTGTGCCACCTGATCTAGGTGAACCTGCTTCTGCAGGGGAGTTGGACTAGATGATCTCTAAAGATCCCTTCCAACCCTGCCATTCTATGATTCTATTATTTGTTGTCTTGACTTTTTATGTAACATTTTGATATTTTCCATATTCTTGATTGTCTTTTTTTTTCAGCTGTACAGATTTATCTGCAGGGGACTGTCACATTTAAGATGTCTTTATGTGAGAGAAAACCATTCCTAACCCACTGATTGAAACCACTTTTAAAGATAATTGAAGTTATCTACTCATGAATTCATGAGCACTTGGCCCTACTTGGAACGCTGGGCATATTGCTCGGCCTGTATTTCCCCAGACACATGCACTTAAAAGCTGAAAATAAAGCAAAGCTCTCTGGATGTTAGAATGGGAGAGCAGGAAAGCTAATAAGTGTTCCATTTAAAGCAATCAAAAGTATTTCTGGGTCTCTTAAGGAAGCAAGTGATACTGTGACAGACAATGCTTGTATCTGTGGCCTGCTGGGGGAGCATAGGACTATGAGTAAGCTGCCCTTGAGGAAGGTGAAGGTAGATAGATCTGGTTGAGATTCCTGACTCTTCCTTCTCAGACTAGGAGTTGTCTTTTTATTTGTTCTGAAGTCTTTTTCACGACTAGAAAGTAGAGTTAAGTCTGAAGTGATGAGTGGTCTGGAAGATGAGCAACCGGTGATTTATGAGCTTTGAGGAACTCTTTCAAATAATTCATAAATACCTGCAGTCAGAAGTTGTTCATACATCCACAACACTAACTTCTGGATGGAATTCTAAGAAGAATGTTCCTGATCAAGGTAGCTGGTCAGGTGCCTAACTTCAGCCCACTGTCTGAAGAACATGAAGCCAGCATCTGTGGGAGGAATGCACAAATGTATATGACAGTGGTTTGGTTTGTTTTGTTTTGGTTTGGTTTGGTTTGGTTTGGTTTGGTTTGAAGAACCTACAAAGAGAAAAGACAAGGAGAAATATACCTCTGAACTGGCAATTTCAATGAATTCTATTTTTTGCCAAAGAGAGTAGCCAGCAAGCTTGAACCCATTTGTAATTTTCTTTTTCCTCTTTTTTTTTTTCTAAAAACATAAGATAATTACACATTAATGCATAAGCAAACTGCCCAATGTTGGAGTCAGTCAGCCTCATGATACCTTCACCTTGAAAGGCACCATCTCATTTTTTATAAAAGTATTTTTGCTCTTCCAAAAATTTTTGGGAGTGCCATCAGCCTGCTTGGGAGATGGGGGAGAGGTTGTGAAGGAAATATTTCTCTTAAAATTATTGCCATGATTTTAGGAAGTTTCCAGGCAATCTTGCCAGGACGGTTTTTTGGTTTTTTGTTTGTTTGTTTGTTTGTTTGTTTTTTATGTGTGTTAGGAGAAATACCCATTCAATGTGAGAACAGTTCCTGTCCACTGGTCCCTCCCATTCCCAATAATTTTTATAGAAACAGCTTAATTCTTAAGATCAGTTCTAGACGACTGGCTTCCCTGTGATGGCACAGAGTTTTACAAAATATATAATACAGATATCAAGTTGGATCCTTTTGGCTCTGATTCAGTTTTTACTGAGGTATGTGCAGTCTCTTTATTGCTTCGTTGGGAGTTGATTTGAGTGCTTTGTTTTTATCCCTGGTCTTATTTCAGAGTCACTGAGTCACTGAGAAGATTGAAAGAGCAGCAGACACGAAGCTGCCCACTTAAAGTGTAGCAATATTCTTCATGACTCCTACACTTGTAAATATGTGAGCAACGGGCCGTGAGCCTGTGTCAAATGTCATTCTTGTCAAAGTTCCTGATAGATAAAGACCAGATTGCTAATAGCACGTGAAGGTGCATTTTCTAAATACCTCACGGCTTTTCTGATTGTAAGAACCATTTTGATACTTTTTCATGTCAAATTTTCTTGAGTAGCAAGCTAAAGGGGTTATGATACATCACAGACTGATGAGTAGTTTAAGCACAGGTAGTTGTTTCCAGTCAATTACAAATCACGGAGATTACAGCTCAAAAGCACGAAGTGTCAAACTGGCAGAAAAAATGCTAACTGTAATCTTACAGATGGGACAATTATCTGTATAGTGGAAAAAAGAAAGTCATGCAAAAAGCAGGATCCTAGTAAAAATATGTTGCCTGTATAATAGCGAGGGGAGTAATTTGAACTGCCTTTTCCTTAGACTTTCCCTAAGTCTGAGAGTGCACGTGACCAGCAGGGAAAAAAAAATGTGTAGTCCTGATTCTCTATGTTCTTCATTGCAAGAGAAACTCA
Organism: Urocolius indicus; assembly: GCA_013401255.1. Classification (NCBI taxonomy): domain Eukaryota; kingdom Metazoa; phylum Chordata; class Aves; order Coliiformes; family Coliidae; genus Urocolius; species Urocolius indicus. The sequence continues at coordinate 322,271 of WBNH01006842.1, read as the reverse complement.
AGGGTCAAATTTCTAGTCAAAACTAGAGGAAGAGGACAGTGGTACTCACCCTAGAATAGTAAAATAGTGTGGCCGTCAGGAGACATCTTGATGCCTGGAAAACCAAATGCAGACATGTTCTGTGTGGTTCAAATCAGAGGGGTAAAGTTGTTACTCCACCTTCCCATGCAAGTTTCTTAGTCCCAGAGCTGCTGTTCTGCCACTGTTGCTTCTCAGGAAAACCTTTGAAAGATCTGCTTTTCTTTTAATGTAGAACAGAAGCCCGTTGGAAATCTAAAAGGTTTGCAGGACAAGATATCATCTTCTGTCCAATTTGCTAAGCATTCTGCTTTCTCATTATGAGCCTCCTGGGCAGACAAACAATTTCACTCTGCAGCAGCTTTTTGTAAGCTCAATTCCTTCAAAAATGCTTGAATTTAGCTTCTAGAACTTAGCCCCATGGTAGCTAAGAATGACTGCTTCCACAACCACTTTTGGAACTAAGTACAAAACTTATTTTTTTAAAATTAATCTGTACTTCAATAGATGTTACTTGTGCACAGAACCATCCTACAGCATATTCACACATACTAATATAAACAAAAATTTGCAAGATAGCAAAACCTACACATGTATTCAAGTGCTTTTCTGTGCAGCTTGTAAAAGGAAGAAAGAAAAATATTATTTCCATGTTCATAGTAGATGAACTCTAGACATCACTGATTTCAGTGGCCCTAGATTTTACTAGAGGCTGTAAAAATTGATCTAGAAACAGCTGCTCTAAAACTATCAATATGTAAATATAAAGTGCATAATCACTAGTGGGTTTTTTAATGTTGGTAATTTTTACATTGATGTAAAAAGTTCAGAAAAATTATGTCTCCTCCATTAGGTATTTTTTGGTTAATTGTCTATTCTTGATAGCAGAAGCTATAGGTGATTATAATGAGGTTATAAAAGAGGTAATGGGATGAAGCTGAAACACAAAAAGTTCCACTTAAATATAAGAAAAAACTATTTCCCTGTTCAGGTGAGGGAGCCCTGGCAAAGGCTGTCCAGAGGTGTTGTGGATTCTCCTTCCTTGGAGGTCTTCAAGACCCGCCTGGACATGTTCCTATGCCACCTGATCTAGGTGAACCTGCTTCTGCAGGGGTTTGGGCTCGATGATCTCTAAAGGTCCCTTCCAATCCTACCATTCTATGATTCTATGAAACTTAGCATGTCTGCGATTGTACTTTCTCATCTTTGAGACTACTTCTCACATTGCAGCCTAGGGCACACCTGTGAAAGTATATGTAAAAAAATTGTTTACTGTACCAGTTCTGTTGATTGAGCAGTAAAATGATTGAAAGTGAATGTTCAGAAATGATAATTTCCGGTCTGTGAAGACTTGAAATTCTATTGCAATCCTTACAATATATGATGGAAAGTGGTCACGTTTTTGTGTTTGATTTTTTGCCTTTAAACTCCTACTCCTGCGTTAAACAAGTAAACAAAAGTCTCAGTTTTCATTTTAAAAAAAGTACTCTGAGTTTAGTATGTACTCACTTCTTAAAACATACGATTTTATATTGGCTTGAGTTTTTGATGACTTAGAGTGTCAGTTTTACAGTCAGGTCTGGCAAGTGCTCACCAGAATATGTTCACATTACTCCATGGCATGATTGTATATAGGATTGTCTTCTATATAGTTTAAAACTATTTGCATGGTAATGCAATAGCAAAATTACCTTTCTGCTGTGTTTTACATTATACTTGTTTGTCGGGATCTTTAGTTGGCTTTTAATACTGAATTTATTTTGAGGTGTGTGAAACTACCTCTTGACAAACATATTCCACATCCAGTTATTTTTACAGCATTTTCCATAAGCTCTTAAGTTTTATTTTGGTATTGTTCTTTGCATTTAGAAATATTCATTGTGATAATTTTATTTCCATAAAGCAGAGGAAACTCTAGTTATGGCCCAGAGGAAGCTTTACAGACTTTCTTTTGGTTGTTTCAGAAAACCTTTGGCTTTCCATAACTTCCAGATACTAAATAATAATAAATGTAAATTTTCCTGCTTACTGACAATATTACTGGGCATTTGGGGGTTAGCTCTGCAGTGTTTTACAAGTCTAAGTAGTGTTCATTACCTTGCCTTTGTTTACAATGCCAAAAGAAGATAATGCAGAATGGTCATTTCTGCCATTCAGCTGAATAAGAAGCAGCAGCCAGTAGAATTTGCCAAATAACAAATGTAAATAGCTTGGGCATAGAGTAGAATCTTATTAAATGAATTTCAAATGAAACTTGGTTGTAAGGTTGTGTTAAAAGAAAAGAAGCAGACCATTTTTTTACTAGACAGGAAACAGAATGCAGTTTCTCACTGTAAACAAGAAGGTGCTGATGACTGATACTGGTGACTAAGTGAAAAATCTAATGATGTTTTCTTTGCTTGTTCTCATAAATACAGGACTTTATTGAGACAAGTAAGCATTTGGAAATTTGTAAAGTTTCGTTTCGATGAAAATTAGTACCTCCTCTGGCAACTGCTACCTAGAAAATACATGTGAAAGTGATTTTATAGTATGAAACAATTATCATGAACTGGTGCAATTATATCTATCTTCTTGTTATGAGGAGGCATTGATAAAGGATGGTGCATTTTTTTTTTACTCATACATCACCAGTCAGTTTCTGGAGTTAGTATTCTAAAAACAGGATTGTTTTTCATTTTAGACAACCTCTTTGGTAGAGACTGCTTCTCTCTAGCATCTGTTCTTGACAAGATTTTGAAGATAATTGATCAAATGTTTTATCTTACAGCAGTATGAATGTATTTAAGATCAGGGTTGAAATAAGACATTTATTATTGTCTGCCAACACTTACTATTACTTATTGCCAATGACATGACTATATAGAAAAATCAAGGTGTGAGTTTTGACATAAGAAAGAATCCATTCTGGTTTACATATGTGCAGGGTGATGGCAATAACAATGAAGAAACATGCTTAGCATAGGTAAGGACCAGAAACCAGGCTAAGTCCCTAGGAAGTTTCTGTGCTGGATGCTGCACCTAAACCAAGAGTTTTAGTATTGGCAAAGGCTGCAGTGTACAGTGTGGAGGTAATACAGAAATTAAAGTAGCTCGTGTAAGTAAAGCTTTCAGTGCGGTACAGATTTCTACTGTTAGAAATGAAAGCTTTGCTACCTCCACTGCATAAGTCTTTCTGTGATATAATCACATCTTTGTTTTGCAGTGTAGGACTAACATAAGGGCTGATAGGGGGCTGGGGCACTTACCATAATATTTTCAACTGAACAGGTAGAAGTATTCATCACATTATAAAATTCTGAAATAGTTCTTCATTCTCTCATTCTTTCCTGCTGCTGCTTGCATTAGGACTTCAACCTGCAAAAGCACTTAGTCCTATGTCAATTTTAAGTTGAAAATGCTGAAAGGCAGAAATGCACTGACAAGAAAGCAAGGTCACAGTTATTGGTTTGGTTTAGGTTGTTTTTTTTTTTCATGTTTATATGTCTATAAGTTTGCACTCACTGGGAAAATGATTATAATTCTTTTCCTGCTGGTGTTCCAGAATAGCCATGGAAGCCCATGGGAACTCTTTCTGTCTTGTTGCTTATTGAGTAGTCTTTGAAAGAACTGAAATTCTGCTGTTTTCTGAAATCTGAAGGTCTCATAAGGTCTACACGGCTTCAACTTAAACTCTCGGTGGTACTGAAATGTATAAAATGTGTCAGAAGAGTACAGGTACATCTAAAGAGTGGAAGCCTGTGACAAGAACATGCTTACTCTCAGGAACAGCAATCAGATTTAGAGGAGATGTGGAAAATAAAAATTTAGAGCTTTGACTAACAGCTGTCAAATAACTGATGTTGCAATATCAAGAGCTGAAGTACATGGACCACTAAGAGGTGTTAGAACTGCACATCCACGTACATTGCATCTCTTTTGTACTTGCTTCTCTCTAGGGGATTATCCTCAGAAGGATGAAGAGTTGGAGAAAAGCTATGCATATAGCTACAGTTTTTGAGTCATTGCAGTCTGACTTTCTTGTCGGGCTCCTTAGGGGCAGAAAATGAATTGTAAATGAGATCAGGCTATTTATGCTTTATGTAGATTTCAGGAAGTGAAGTGGGGAATCAAGCTAATGTTGTCCTTAACTTGAATACGTTTATCTCGTCATTAACAGAGGTAGCTAACAAGTGAAAAAATATTGCCAGCTGTGGTAAGCAGAAGATAATATGCAGAGTGTGCAAGTGCATTTAGTAGGGCTTTTTTTTTAACTTTTCTGATATCTGCTTTGTATCTGTTATTTATTTGTATGTTTTTACATATAACACATGCATGCTTTCTGTAATATCTCTTCTCTCTCCTTTTCATTTTCCAGAGTCAAGATGACAGATTTGCTTTCACTGCTGAATGGTATGACCCGAATGCTTCACTCTTTCGGCGTTACGAACTTCTGTATTATCCAAAAGATGGATCAGTTGAAATGGTAAAAATAAAAGAAAGGAAAAATCTATTGTTATAAGTGTAATATCCAGTTAAACAGTTTGTAAAATGGCAAGCAACTGCCTATGCCCATCATTTTTCCAGGTAAAGAAAATGTAATTTTAGACATATCTTGCTCTATTTCTCAAACTAAAAGGAAAGCAAAAATACAAGTTTACAGTGAAGCATGTGGAATAGCTTCCACATTTATGATTTCATTTTTTTTTTCCCCTTAAAGCTTGCTTTGATATGGAGAGCTCTATTTTCACTCAATCTTCTTTTCACTCAATCTCTACTTGGGTTTCAGAATAAAAACTCACTAACGCTGACCTAGTCCTTGAGAAATTGAAATTGAAGCTTATTCCAAAGAAGGGAATAAGCTTCAGCAGGAATTCCAGAAGTCTCTGAAGAGTAAAATGCAAAAGAGTCTTATCATAGTAGAAAAAATGGTAAATTGCTCTTCGTTTACTTGAAAGGAAGGATGTTTCAGACAGTGGGATCTAAGTTTTTCCATCAGTGATGCTTGCACAGACCTTTGTGGTTCATGCAACTAATCTGCACTATTTATTGATAGCAGGTTAAGACAGGCATTTTGCAGTAGCAGGCATATATATATAAATGTAATATGTACTGTAAAGGTAACCCTAATAAACCCTAATAATGCTTGGTGCCTCATTTGAGGAATGAGTGAATGGTTTGGACTGGTCTTTTGTGATTTTTTTTTTTTTAAAGAAAATCTAAAGATTCGAGAATAGCCAAGATCTGGATGTTCACATCTAGTAATTTCATTATCAAATTGTAATTTTTCTGTAAACATCAAATGAAGAAATAAGAAAGCTAGTGGAATTTGCCTTTTTTTACCCAAACTACTCCTCAGTGAAACCATGGTACCCATCTGCAAGAGGAGATGCACTTTGCACTTCTTTCTGGTAGTCTGTTTAAATAAACACTATAAGGATGTGCCTTTGAAGTTAGTTCTTTGTATGCTGTCTGTGTGTGCACAGTTGTCAGAATGTGAGGCTTTTTATTTTTTATTTCTCAGAGACAGTTTAGTTAATCAGTCAGGAGCCGTAATAATCTTCCTACGCAGCCTTGTGTAGGCTGGCAAAATTGTTGTTCATTTCACCTAGATGTTTCAAAACCAAGAGCTTTCAAGGTGTTCTTGAGCTTCTTAATGCATTCAGCATTAAATACTTACGGCTTTTAGACCACAATGTTTTAGTAGTGTGCTCTTTGGTTAAGATAGTATGTGTATGCAGTCATGACTGTATATGGACTGTGTGTGAAGCTGAAACAAAAAAATGCATGTAACTGCATGTCTATAGAAAGAATATCTCAAAATCCCTTCTGAGGGTGAGTTTGTGGACAGAGATGAAATTTTGAATTCTCTTCTGGATTTTTTTAAAAATTTCTGCAGCATTTGGTGATTCTTTCATATTACTGCCTAATTCTTCTGTATCTTTTGGTACCTTCTTGGGGAGATGACAGCCCACCCTTACTTCTAACTTACCTGAGGAGAAGGAAGTAAGGGATATAAGCCCGCTTCTCTTTACTTCTACAAAAGGTGTTTCATCTCCTTTCCTGCCTCTGTGACAATAGCTCTCCTTTATCACACACCTGGGCTGAGGATGGAGCAGTGTTGTTGAAGGCATGTGTTACGTGAAATCCTCAGCTTTCCTTTTCTTTCTCAATCTCTCATGCATTTGTTCCTGTGAAGAAAACTGATAGTGGGAAAGTGGGAATAGTGAGACAAGCTTCCAGTTTGCATTGCAGCTGGAAGAAAACAGCATAGGGTTTTGTCCAAGGACACCAGTCATCTCTTATGATCAAACTGGATTTTTTTGAGATGCTTCATTCTCTGAATTTTCCATAGTTAAAAATGCCTCTGGGGTATTCTTAAAGCCTCAACAACTGTTCTCTCTGCAGGACAGTTCCTAAAAAGAGAGAAAAAAAATCTTTTTTGAAGACACATTCTTAGCTGGGAACTATTTTGGTTTTGGTAATTTACTTCTGCATGTACATGGGCAGGGGGTGAGCTGTCTGAACAGTCTTACGTTTCTTCTGCTGTGGCCTGTCATTCACTTTATAAAAAGGTGTTTTAAACAGATCCAAAATTCCACTCCAAAGAAATTATTTAACCTGGGTAGGTGCTCACCCCCACCTTTTATCTTCTGCTTGAGAAGAGAGAAACAGCTCAGAGGGCCTCTCTAACAACTATTAGTGAGATAACTGAGGAGATGTTCAGATTCTTAGTAAAATATTGAAGAATTCAAATATGATTAGGACAGTTAATAGCTCCGTGGCAAAGTGCAGGAAGAAGCAAGCAGCAGAATTCAAGTGATTGATTTATTTTTTTCCTCATTTCATTCCCTACTGCACTTGAATAGAGGACACTTAGTAGCAGCATCTATGAGGGGCTAAAGACTTTTAAGCAGGGAAGGAATTTTCCTTATAGTCCTGCCTCAGCAGAAAGGGGTATTCTCTGATCTGCAAAGTTTTGGCAATTTAGAAAAAAATACCATTCTTCTACCCTTCTAGGAGAGAAATGCATTCACACATTTCAGAACATGGGGAAGTATGTAATTTTGCTCTTGATTTTTTTTTTTCCCTCCAAATTTGTGAGACTGATGTTCTTTTTTAAATGCTATTCTGGTCCATACACCATTGCAGTGGGAGACAGTACATGTAATTCAAGACAGAGAAAGGAAAGTTTGACCTGAGGAGGACAAAACTCTTTCTTTCACAGGATTCAATTTCCCTAGGAAACGGAAGGCATCTGTAATACCTATATGTAGCAAAGAAATGGTTCAGCAGGTTGCCTTTTGTGCTTTGCCAGCCCACCCAGAAAACTACATATTAACATCTTGCTTCTAGCTTGGTGTGCCGATATGCAGCTGAATTGTTTTGACAGGCTGTTGAGCTTGCAGCTCTAGGCAGTGAGAACGCCTCAACCCAGTGTTACAATCATCCATCCGTCCCTAATTCCGAGTTTTATGCAGTCAAATAAAGCGTAGTATCCCTGGAATGGTGCCCCGAAGAGGAGACTTGCCACAATGTGTATCTTAATTGTTCCTGGTGGGAGCCGTTGGTCTGTGAAACAGCATAGATCTGCTAGGGGGCTGTCTCAGTGAGACTAGGCAGAGATATCCACTGGGCACCTGAACCACTTATCACGGCTTGATTTAGCACAAGCACATGCTAAAATAAAAAATGCAAAGATAGCCAACAGCCTGAGACTATTTAAATGGAATAAATTTGTTGTTGTGGTTTGGTCTTCTGAGCTTTGTAAGTTTTTTTTTTTTTTCCCTGTAAGTTCAAAGGGTTAAGAATCAATTTAGTGATCAGATTCCACTTTTGCAGTACTACGGGAATGTTTGAAGGTAGATTAAAAGTTCTGTGGCACCTGTGCCCTGCTGAAATCTCTTACTGCAGCAGATTTTAATCTTCTTTTCTCTGCAGTACGACGTGAAGAACCGTCGCACCTTCCTGAAGCGCACCAAGTACGAGAGCTTACACCTTGAGGATTTATTTGTGGGCAACAAAATCACCGTCTTTTCCCGTCACCTGTCCTTAGTGGACTATGGGGATCAGTATACAGCCCGCAAGCTGGGAAGTCGCAGAGAGAGGTAAGAGAGCATGCTTTTGGATATCTTCCTCTATGGTTGGGGTTTCAAAGTAGTTGATCTTTGCTGGAAATGAGGTAAGTTTTCTGTACTACAGGGAGAGGAGAAGATAGCTACCAGTTTGAGTGCAGTTTGAAGTGATCTGGCATACTGATAGCTGGAGCAAATGAAGAGAAACAAATGGACCCTGCTTGTGGGCAAACACACAACTGCCACTGTTACCTGAAAATCTTCAAGGCTAGCTTCTCAAAGATGTCAGCCTTCTCTAGGTGTCTTGGGAGAGAAGGAGGAGGAAAACAGAGCATCCTGTTCACCTTTATTACTTCTCCAGGGCAGGCAGCAATAGGATTTTTGTGATTTCTGGCTTCTCTGGGGGCAGAATTGATGTGGTAACCCTGATGTGTGCTGGACTGAATCTTGCAAAATTAGCACTCGTCTGTCTGGGATCTGAGCAGAAGCCTAGTGTCTTATTAATCAGATGTACTCTGTGTTATCAGTAGTAACTGAAAATGGTAGTAACAGGAGTTAGAGAGGCCCATTGCCATTTCTCCATTTTTTTCCCACTATGGAGGATTCATTCTGATAATTTTTTCAGCGTCTACTAAATTCGGTGTGCATGAAGACAGGAAATATAGAGTGAGACTGTCAATAAAAGCTATAGGCTTGTCTGTTAAGACAAGTTTTGTTTATAATGTATGAAAATAGTTCTTCTCATCTCTTTCTGATTGGAAGATTTTCTTTGGAAAAGACATTAAGAGACCATCTAAGAACAAAGGTATCAGGAGAAACTTAATGAAATGTCAACAGGATTAATTTACAAGGAATTAAAATCTGGTTTGAATGCAGCACAGGTAATTTCCAAATTTCCAAATTAATAACTTTTGATAATTTGTTCCATCTTTTTTCAGAAAAAAAAAAAAATGACAGAATGTTTTCTTTAAGTGTGATGTTCCAGTGAGCCCTTTGTATGTACTTTCTTACTCCCTCCCACTAAATGTGCTTATTTTGAACTCTTTATGGAGAGTTGTGAGTAACCAGGCATACGGGAAGTTTTGCAGGTTTTAACACACGTGTTTGTCTTAACGTCACAAAAATGTTGCTGTGGAAATGACTGCCATAGTATCTTTCTAGAGGGAATTCTCCTTTAATTCTTCTCCAAGCTGAGTTGGACACAGTAGAAGAGTAGCAAAGTAGGTGGAGAACATCAGAGAATGGTTTTTGTATGTATGTCTACTCTCTCTGTTAATCAGTGAAGCCTTGAGAAGCCATCTGTCTTATGTTTTTTGTATCAGTGTAAGTCTTTATGGTTGTGTATCTTCTGCACTGCCTAAACTGGCATAAGCCCTGTTGCTGATGCAGTTATACCTAGATGAGGCAGCTTGTGATAAAAAGATGTTTTCTTCTTCTTGTAAAGGGGAGGTAGCTGTCTATATAGTACCACTATACTTGTGTCAATGAAGTCGTCCTGGGAGAGGCTGAAATTTTGTACTGCTCTACAAAAGGAAAGAAGGAGGGGAATTTATGACATGTCAGCTGTTTGGAAAATATTTTAGGAATGTCGACTGAAAGATAACATAGATATGCAAGTGGTGTTACATATTCAGAATAGCCCAAAGGAACATAGTGAAAGGTGTCTTAGACAAGCAGGGAATCCTCAAAATCCAGTTTCTTCACAGAAGCTTTCACTGGATAAACAGGGTCAAATTAAGAGTCCTTGGGTAAAACAGTTACATACGAGTTATTTGTCTTTTTGGCTTGTTTGTAGGAGGTTTTACAGAAGTTATTATTTAAATAGATACAGTAAAATTTCTGCAGTCTGTGACTAATTCCTAAAATAACCTGTAGCTGGAATTTTATTAATAATTTTAAGGATGTTGCATGAGGCAGAATATTTCTGTCTTTTTCTTGCCTTTGTGCTGTACAGGGCTGTCAGCAGTTTAGTTCAGCTTTGGAAAGACATTCTTTGGTCACTGAAAATGTATGCAGACAGGCTCAGCAAAGACCTTTGAGAGATTCCTTTGAGGAATGTATATAAAAAAATCTTGAATGTTTTGAACTGGGAACCTTTATCAGTAAAGCGAGTGAATGTGACTGTAGGTACATAACGTCCAAAAATAGATGTGTAAAAAGAGACTAGATTTACACAGACCATTTCTGCAATTAGGCAAAAATTATTAAGAGGGTTCAATGGAGTTTCAATTTCTACACCTACTTTTTCCCAAGTCTTGTGTCGGTTTTTACATGCAGCCATATTTGAGTGTTCATTTTCCTTGTTCCCCTCCCCTCTCAGTGTGTCATAGGGTAATCATGACAAAGGGTGACTAAAATGGGTAAGTAAGCATGTGCTTGCTTACAGTATGCCACACAAGGAATCGCTGGTGTGGGATGGGGATTTCTGTTTCTGTAGTCTGTCACTTCTGATCCTAAGTGATTGCAACCCAAAGCAAATGTTTGTCTGAGTAGGATGTCCTGTTTGAGTGAACTAAAGAGTCGATTAATATCACTGGTTTTGAAAATGATGTTAGAAAGCTTGTGTCTCAACCAAAAGTATTGGAATTCTTTTTTGATTTGGGGTATGTTATTCTTATGCTTCTAGTCATTGGTATAATTTGTCTCTTCCCCTACAATACATAAGCTACTGTAGATGCATCGGTCCTATTATTAGAAGTAAATAGATCTCAGAAGCATAGTCACAGCGTGCCTTGTGCACCATTCCTTTGATCAGTTCCTGTCTTGTGTTGTTTCAGTACTCGTTGTGGGAGTGTTGTACAGTCCCTCTGAAAATATAAGCAAATGAGCTTTCTTCTTTGTTCCTAGACATAAAACTATTTCAGAATGTTCTCTGTCGTTTTTATTGTGTCAAACCACAAGAAACATATTCCTAATTAAAACTAAAAATAGGGCACATGAATCAAAATCCAATCCCAGAAAGTGTTCAGCATCCTGAGTTATACTTTTCTTATCCTGCATACCTCTCAGGAGCTGATGCTGAAATGTTTATTTATCAGTGTTAGAAAAACAAATGTTACTCTGCAGTTCCTATTAACATCTTCTAGGTAAGTTGCTTCATCATGCAATATTTCATTACGTATTGCTAAGAATTACAGTTTTGCTAGAAAGCTTGAAGTTAGAAAAGTAAGGGACAATTTATTTCAAGGATTAGCAGTCAGTCTCAAATAGCCTGTGTAATAACACAGATTCAAAAAAGTATTCCTCAGGGAAGTGCAAACAGCCTTGGAGGTCTCATTGCAGTGGTTTGATCCTTGCTGTTCATGGTAAAGGACAGAGCTGAGAACCTCTTATGCCAGGATGCAGGTTGTGCATTGCATGACCAGGCAGGTACATGTCATCGGTCAAGCATGCAGCTGCTCCCTGTCATGCCCCTTAAATCATATGGTAGGGTGTGCCACCAGCAAAACAATATCAGAAAAGGAAGGGGAGCTGTGAAATCCTTGGAGACGAGGGGAGCAGTCTACAGGCCATAGGCTGCATGGAGTACGCTGGCAAATTGTAGTCGAATGTTGGCCAGAGATTTGCCTTTCCTAATCTGAAGACAAGGCTAAATGTGGGGCTATCTTGAGTAGCCTTCATTACTGGAAACTGTGTAAAAGACGGAAAGAGTTCTTTAGGATTATCGGAGATGTAAAGTTTCTGAGATACAGGGTTGAATAAATCTGGTGATTTGTAAGCTGAGCACATTTGAAGCTGACTCACCACAAGATGAATGCAAATAGAAAATGCCATTTTACAGACCTTCTTTTTATGCTTGTTATTTTTGATTAATAATATGTTTAGTGCTGATGGTGTACTTGGTGCTATGCAAAGCACACTAATAAAACAGTTCTGGCCCTGGGAATGTACAGTATAAAAAGATAATTATCAAGAAGACGGGGTGTACTTGGAAACAAATATGTGGGGGAGAGTGTAGAGATTTTTTGGATTGGTCTCCCTTAGAATATAGCTGTCAGTCAATATAAGAGACGTAATACCTCCTCTGCCAACCTTTTATTGTGTCTATTAACAGTGTCAGCTATTTGGCATGCAAATTGTATACTGTGAAGTGTTTGTACTGTGCCAAGCACAATAAGACCTTCTTCGCATTGAGACTTCCAAATATTTAAAAAGTAGTAATGAAGCAATCATTTCCCTGTGAGTTTTATGGAAGAGGCATACTTTTTAAGTAGCATTTTTAAGTAGGAATTTTTAACAGCTTCATTTTTATGTACATAATGATGTAACAGTATGGAAAAACATAATATTAGGGAAAAAGAGGAGCTGAGCAAGCATAGGGAGACATTAACAGTTGTGTTCTAAGCTGAAGCTGTGAGTCAGGAGCTATGGAGATATACACTAGCTAAGGAAGAAGTGGTCAAATTGTTTGCTCTAACAGTGAAGGGAGAAACCAGTAAATAATGACGGCTGGTGGAACACTGTGGGCTGACTTGGGTTAGAAAGCCAAGGAAATGGTAATGTGCAAAGCTTGTTTTTATCAGAATAATGTCTTGTGCAGGCATTCAGGAGCAGCGTGGAAATTGATGAGACACTAGGACTAGGGTGTTTAACTGCGGCAGAATTTCTCTCTTTGATGTGATTTTTGTTTTTTTGTCTGAATATAGAGTCAATATGTACACAAAATGCTATAAGGAAAGTAGTGTTGATTGTATGGCTCTACTTTTTTCTTTTTTCCTTTTTTTTCCCCCCCTCAGAACGCTGGCTTTGATTAAACCTGATGGAGTATCCAAGATGGGAGAATTAATTGATATCATTATTGAGGCAGGATTTACAATAACTAAGGCCAAAATGATGGTGCTTTCAAGGTAAGGAATTTTTAAAGTTAGTTCTATTGTATCTGTGATTTTTGCAGTTAATAACTTTCTCTGAAGATGTGTTGTTCCACACATCAAATCCATTCCAGTGAGTAATAAGAGGGAAGACTCATCAGTTTCATAATCATGTAGGTTTCTGAAGACATGTAGAGAATTAAGCTAAGTATTAAAATGCAAATTAGTATGGGTGACTAAATATGTAATGTCTCTGTGTGGATCCAAGGTGACTACCATAGCTTTAGCAATTCATCAGTGTTTACTTCTGATACATCTATATGTCCTCATCTCATGGCTTCCTGATACAAACCGTATTGCTGATTATAACAGCATGGTTTTTAAAGTATTTGGTTCACTCAGTAAATCCATTGTCTCAGTTTCTGCTCTCAGAACCCAAACTTGTTTGCTTTTTAATGATTGCAAGTCCCAGGCAAAGCAAGTGATCTGATATTGTTGCAGGATTGGAGACATTTTACTCGTGTATCTTCCTAATCCCTCCCAGCCTTTACTATTGTCTACTTATCTTGTTGAGCTACAAGATTTTTAAAAAGGCGCATTGCAGAGCTAAAAAAAAATCATAATTTGTTTACCCAAGAAAGCTTCCCCAAAGTTACTGCACTGTTTCTCATTTGCTGCTTTGGTAAACCTGTTCATATACAAGGTCTCTTTGAAAAGAAAGGTTATCTATCTTATGTAGTACCATTTCCATGATTTCTTTTGGTTTCTATGGGAGGTCAGGAAGAAGTTTCCCCCACTTCAAAACCTTTTTGGCTTTCTGAAATATCAATACAACAATTATGTGACTCCTCTTATCTCTGTATTCACCTACTGCAGTATTTGATGATACTCTCCCCAAATCCACCCTCAAACAACTCCAGTTCATGAGTTCAGTCAGGTTTGTAATGCTGATTTACAAGTCATAGTGTCTTTCAAGTCAGTATTTTTGGCTTTCTCTTCTACAGTCTGAGAGATTTTATCCTGAAATGTTGTGTTGAGTGGATTTCAATGTCTGTCTGAGAACTTGAAGAACTGTTGAGCCAAGTCACGTGCTTGAGAGTTGACTCACACTGAAGGGAAGAAACTTTGAGACTTAAAGTTTTATTACCTATTTCCATATAAAATTTTCTGCTTGCTTATAAAGTTGAAAATAATTATTAATTATATTTAGAATAATGTCCTGAGTATCTGTGTTTTCTCTGCATTCAATGTACTCTGTTTCTTGGGACTGTGCCATTTTAAAATGACAGAATGATGGCTTTGCCAAAATGTCTTACCCTTAGATCTCTGCAGGCATGCTTGTTCAAACCAGCATCGTCATCTACTGCTTTATTTAAAGAGATCATTACTGACGTTTGTCTGGCAATCACTGTTAAGTAGATTCGTGCCCTCTGTAAAAATTGGATCCATAATATGAAAATTAAGGCAGGCACCTGCTTTGATAGGTCAACTCTCTAATCTCTTCATTAAATCATATGTCAGTTCAATCTATTATTCCCGGATGCTTTTTTCCACTCATTTAAGGCAAAAGACTAATGAGAAAGATGAAATGAAAAAGCAACTGTCATACAGCACTACAGTATTTTTATTTGTTGCAATTGGACTTCTTAACTGAGAAGTAGAGTAGAGCTCAGATTGTTTCAGAAATATATCCCTCAAGCATTTCTTTGCTTTCAGAAATGATAAGACTTAATCTGACTGCATACCTTTTTCATATTCCAAAATTATTTGGTGAATTAGTTGCAGAAGAGGATTTTCTGGTGAAATAGTAAGCAAAAACTTTATGCTGTTTGCAGAATGTAAATTTGAAGATTGAGATTGTGAAAGTTCCTGTGACTTGCATAATTTTTAAATCATGTTTCTGCCTTAGTTAAGAAATGGAAGGAAAGCATATGAGCTGTATGGCCAATGAAAATGTTTTGAATTTTGAATGGCTTGTACTTACACTGAACTGAAAGCAACAAACCAGGAATTATTCAGTTCTGGTAGTCACTTTGATAGGAAAGCTGTGAGTGTTCAAGTATTTTTCAAGATTGTGAAAACTGAATTTATTTTAGACTCTTTTTGAGGTTATTTCTTTCCTCTGGCAATCTTGGGCTTAAGTCTTTTCTGCAAATGGGAGAGAGATGTGACAAGTTCCATTGCAGATGACAGAACCATGCCTTTGTTCATAGTTGGAATCTGTCATTTGAAAAATATGCAGGTAATTTCTTGCAGTAAAGAGCTGCTCAGAGTAAGCGAAATCATGGAGACCAAAAAAAAAAAAAAATTAGAAGACTGTTTCTGCAGGTAAAAAACAATTTTCCAAGTAGGAATCTTTTAGTCTTCCTGCAGCTCTGCTTTGATTAAGAACATCGTACCCAGACTGGTGGTGAGCAATACTGCTTTCTTTCACCCATCAATCCTGCTGAAGAGCTTGTCCTTCACAAATTCTAGAAAGTGGTATACACTGGGATTTGGAACAAGCCAAGACCAAGCCTGTGCTTTTCAACTGGAATTTTTAAAACTACAAGATAACAAGGCTGGACTTGAAAACCTCCATGGATTTTTCTAGCTGTTGCTATGTAGAAAAAGCAGTGCAATAAAAGCAATAGTTAAATATGAGAAGCAGCCAGAGAGAAAGCAGAGAAGAGAGTAGGCCGACTAGCTTCAGGCAGTGGTGGGATGAAAAGCTGCACAATGGTGTGTCCACTGCTGGGTCTGCACCATGGGCCCTGAAACTCATGTAATTGGGCAATGCAGAGCTTGGAGGGAGCCACCACTCTGTCTGAAATGGGTATCTTTTTTTGCTTCCAGTACCAGAGTAAAGGCTAAGTAACAGCTATGATACAAACATATTGTGTATGCCTGATGGCCTTTATTTGCCTGGCAATGTAAGGAGCGCCCCTTGTTACAGAAGCCCCCTTGCTTCAGGAGAAAGTAATGTGTAGTAACTGTTGTGTTCCCCAAGGGGCAGTGCAAGACTAAATTAAGTTTTCAAGTGGGAGAGTGTGGGAGACAACAAGTTTTGATCTGGAGGGTATTGTGGGCTGCCTATGTGGCTAGTAACATTTGAAGATACTGAATAGGTACCAAGTTATGCAATGTTCTGGTGTGCATCGGTGTAATCAAACACTAGAAGATAAATTGTTTGTTTATGCTTTGAAACCAAGCTTCATTAACCAACACTAAAATGAGATGGAAAATGAAAACATAACAGTGAATGGCGTGGCAAGAAGGTGACATGCTACATTTATTTTTCAACCTGAAAATGTGAGGGCCATCAGTGACCCTAAAAGTCCATGTTTTAGGTGTGAAAGCAGGAGCATAAGGATTCGTCAGCTACAAGTTACACCAGTAGTCACACAAAATGTGACAGAAGGTTAAATGTAGTTTTTGTTATTAGGCATGCACACCCCATAAGTCGTCCAGCTGGGGAAGATACTACCTGTAGAAACATGTTGATGAAAGATAGATTGTGGGTTTTAGGGGGGATTTATATGTATATATGTGTGTGTGCAAATATCTATATCTACATGTTTTCACTCTTCCAGAAAAGAAGCAGCTGATTTCTACGTAGACCATCAATCAAAACCTTTTTATAAGTAGGTATATCAATTTCATCTTGGCATGTGTTAAGCTTATTTATTGAATGCAGAGGATTCATGTACTGTATTTGGTTCTGCAGGACCATGGGAAAATCAGAACTTGCCTTAGTTGAGTGGAGCCCTTTGCAAAGGATGTATCCTGCTCTTCTTCCTCCAGGGACAGAGCAAGGAATTCAGGGTTTTAACTCACAGTCTTTACAGCCTGGAATGTCTTTGGTCTCTCAGAAGGGAAAATGCTCCTAGCAAGGCCAAACTTCAAAGCCAAGGGAAGGAGCATCTTCAGGATCAGGGTGGGGCTTGCAGGTAATGAGAATTAGGGGAGAACACTTAGCTGTGAGAATTGATTTGGTAGCAAATACTCTGAATCACAAGTAACTGAAAGGATAGTGCCTGGGGCAGTTGTTTACAGTACTGCTACCCTGTTTGTAGATGTTTGTAGACAAAGCATCAAATTTCCATGATGCTAGACTGCTCCACCTAACATGAAAAAATGTAACTGAGCAGATAGATACTTATGACTCAGAGACTATAATTTCTTCTTTGCCTGAAAATGCCAACAGGCAAATTTTCCTCCCTTTGGATTTGGTGATCTGCATCTTTGAGGAAGACAGTGCAGCTCTCCTTTATGCTTTCCAGCCATACTGGAACCTGGGTTTGCACTAACTTGGTCAAAAGACATATTTTCAGTGATGTCATGAGGTGCTTGAGTATTAGGATCTGCCAGGTGCTCTTCTGCAACAGCAACGGATTTATTGTGGATCTAAACTCAAGTCATTCACAGAGACATGGCCCCAGGCTGTGTCTGACCATGCTGGAGATCAGAGGAAGATTTCGAATTGTCTTTTGTTTGCTGAGTAAGCCTGCTTGAATATGTTGATAAATAAGCAGGAATTTTGCCTGTAGTGTTATTTTGCAGATGTCTGTCCATACTGATGGTAATTATCTGAGGAACTCTGTAGCTTTTGTCCACCGTGATGTGCCTGTCTCCTGTCCTGGAGATCTTTTTGCTATATCTTCTGTATAGAATTTTTCTCTAAATTAGAAACATATAGTTATAAAGCAGTAGAAATCAAACAGAACAAGAATCTTCAGGGCAGTGATATGGAAGATCTCTGACTCATATTTAATATTTTATTATTTGTCTTTAAATTCAAATTTACTTTGCAAGTTCCCTAGTCGATGTAAGTCTAGTGAATAGCAGGGAAAAATAGCAATTCTACTTGTTTGGAAAAGAATGTTGAGATTAAATGAACTTAATTAAAAATATTTAAAGTTCATGATCGGTCTGCAATTGCATAATTGCAGAAGATGGCCAGAGGAGTGTGCACATCCACGGTTACAATTATGTAAAGCTCTTTCTTTAAAAAGTAGTACAAAAAGCATTGAGTCAACTTTCTCCTTGGTTGGTTCTGTCCAGACAACATGGTCAAAAGGCAGGTATGTTTTGTGAATATACAGAATTATAGATATGATGTTTTGTTTAGTTTTTGAATAGAACCTTTGGCTTTGTAATTTTAGGTGGTGGCTTGCCATGTAAATGGGCTGGTCAGGGCAGGAAGCGGGCTGCTCCTGACATCCTCTTCTCCTTAATCACATTCATCCCATTAAAATCAGTTGACTTCTGCTTAGGCTAGGATATAATAACTCACTTTGTGGTTAAATCCCCTCTCCCACACAACCTTTCCAAATCTTGCTTCACTGTTCTCTCCTATTTTGGTTTTTGACTGGACAAAATCCACAGGAATGATCCATAGGGCAGTGGAGTAATCCATTCTGACAGCAGTAGTGTCAGTGGTGTCAGCGGGGAACACATACAGGTCATGTGTGAAAATCCTGAAATGCTGCTGTAAAGAAGAGACAGACTTGGCATTGTCCTGTCAGACAAATGGTTACAAATGGTTAGCAGCTTCTCTTGCACTGTTGCCAGTACTGGTCTTTTAAAAATTCTTTTGAAATCTAACAGCTACACGGTAGCTTGAGTGAATTTGTATTATTTGATTCTTTTTTTTTTGCAGCCATAATAAGAGAGGAATGTCTGCACATGACCTAGTCCAACCTTTTCCTCAAAGCAGAGACAACTTCAAAGTTAGATCAGGTTGCTCCAAGCCTTGCTGAGTTGAGTTCAGAGCATCTCCAATGTATCATATGTTTTTGTTGGTTTTGATTTGTATCGTGGATCACCATGTACTGTTTCCATTTTGCAGTGAGCTTCTCCAGTTTATAACGAGTGGCCCCATTGTTGCTATGGAAATCTTAGGAGACGATGCAGTCTGTAAATGGAAAACGTTACTGGGGTCAGCAAACTCTGCAGTGGCTCAGGCTGATGCATCAGACAGCATTAGAATGAACTTTGGACATGATGGCCTAAGAAATGCAGCTCATGGCCCAGATTCAGTTGCTTCAGCTGCTCAAGTAAGTTTTTGACGGTTGACTGAGGCTTATTTTTACTTTATCTCATAACAGCTGGGTCAGGAATTCCTCATTTTTTTTCTCCACTTGACTTCAGAACTAGCTTAGAAATTCTTCATGGATCCTTTTTAACATGGAAAAACAAACTGTCTGAAAGCAGAAATCTTATTTATCATGAGGGAGAACTTCGGGCACTTTGATCAGGAGAGCATGCCTGGTCGTTTTTAATGACTTCTGTACATCACAAGTGTTGAGTTAATTGCATCTTCTGCATAATCTACCTATAGCCTACCAATGTTGATCATAAAAGGAAGGGATTAAACAATTAAATCCTTTTGTGCCCTCCTGTGTTTTGCTTATCTGTTCTCCTCCACAGTCCTCACTAGTCCTCTGCCTGTAGCCTGTTTTCGTTTGCTGTTCTTGTTCATAATGATTAATTATGAAAATAGGCCACTTTGTAGTGCTTTGTGGTTTAAGAGGTTGACTTTGAGGAGCTCAGGTCTCTCTTGCTTTATTTGCAGTGTGTCTTTCCTTAATGTTTAGAAAAAGCCCTGGGACTGGGTGATAGATATTACCAGCATTTCTACAGAATTAAGGTGACTATTTGTGTGACTTGTTTTGGGATAGATATGCTGATAAATGATGTCAAGAATAAAATTTACCTCATGTTTGATTGACATTGCACTGTGGTATCTGAACTCTACACCAGCGGGGAAAAGATACCAGTTATTGCTTCCTTGATCCTAGTCTGTCTTTAAATTGGAACAGATGTAGCAACGCAGCTGGAGAGAGACCTGCTTCGGAATACATGATAAATTGCTAAGTACTGCTACTAGAAAATGTGCCTAGAGATTATGCCCTGGTGGCAAGGGCAGAATTGATCTGACTGTTGGGCTGTGTGACATAGCAATCTAATCACCATAGCAGAGCATGGGTGGTTTTCTACTGGCCAAGCACTCATCTCGCTTATCTGCACCCTGCCTGTGCTGTGGAATCTTTTCTGTGTGCCTCTGGTTTTGACAAGAAGTGGTATGTTGGACTTGAAGTACTTTCTCTGCCAATAGACTTGAAGGAGATGGTACAGTCAGAAAGAGTTTGTGTGAAATTTCATCTTTTCTGATGGAGAAAAATAGTCAGAAGTTTGTAATCTTGTCTTTTTGTTCCCGTGCACTGCCATGACAACTGTGCCAGCTGTTGAACGGGGAGTGTAGGAAAGCATAACATTAGCATAAAATTTTGATTAGAAGCATAAGTGTGTACTTTCTTCTTTTTGCATTTCATTATTTTTGAAATACTGTTTCGAGGGCCCATTCATCTGCAGTGTTTTTACGACTCTGGGATTATTTGGCTGAACTTTTGCAGGTGTGTACATCTTCATGATGTTACTGGTACCAGTCTTCAATAAATCAGTGAAAATTGTGAATTTAAGACTCCTGTGCCTATTTTAATTTAGTAGGCCCAGTATTACATGGCTGCGTAGCAGTTGCCTTGGAAACTAGTTGTCTGTACCTTGCAAAAGCTTTGCAGAAAAGAAAGAAGTATGAGATAAAGGGACATAAGCAAACTATTCTAAGGGAAAACTGAAGTCTTGACCACAGTTAATGAATGTATTGTAAACTGAATAGTCAAATTGGAAGACTGAGTTATTCTTTTGGGGGTTAAATGACAAATGAAAGTACGTCTCTAGTGTATTATAAGCTGGTGTCTCTTTGCAGGACCAATTGGGGAATTTCTTTAGGTTGGGAATTATGGGAAAGGAAAAGAATTTTCTTTTTAAGGGTACATTTGGTTATACTTAAGCATTTCATTATCCTAGTCCTTCAGCATGATTTAGTTACTTTACTGACTTTCAGTGGATAAAACAAAGTGTTAAATACTATAAATATTTTGGTGTTTTTAGAATAGGTAAAAATCTAGACAAAATCTTTGAAGCATACAGCATTTTATCAGTAGAAGGATGTAGGAAATGAACCCTTTATCTCATATATTCCCACTTAAATTGTAAATTATTTGCTAGGAGAAAAAACAAAGTTATTTTACCTTCTGTTGAAAGATCCATTAGTTTGAATTGTATAATTGTTCCAGTAAGGACTACAAGAATTATCAGATTGTCATGAGCTAA
This sequence comes from Urocolius indicus, assembly GCA_013401255.1. NCBI lineage: Eukaryota > Metazoa > Chordata > Aves > Coliiformes > Coliidae > Urocolius > Urocolius indicus. Next base: position 301,231 of record WBNH01006842.1, on the reverse strand, counting down.
AGACTGGGAAAAGGCTAAGTCTATTCCATCTGAATTGAGATAATAAATTAAATGAGACAATTCCAGGAAATGACCTTTAGCACTGCTACTGTTACACCAGAAAAAAATCAGATAGATTTGGCAATAGTATTTCTAGGATGTTATTATTTCTGTTAATAGAAAATTTATCAATTTTCTTACTGAATTTGACCAATAGGTCTGAAATGGAATCTGTGTTTTGAGCATTTGACTAATGTTAGTTGGCAGATTGTGTAACATATGTGAATAAATGATATATAACAAGCGTGAAGCTGGCAGTGAACAATGAAAAAATATCACTGAGGAAAGAAACCTGGCTGTCAAGCTCACCCCAGTATGGTCTAAGACCCTGAATAGCGATGACAAGAAGAAAGGAAGTGGTCAGAGGCAGAGATTGTTTCGATTCATCCTAGAAATCAGAGCAATTGAGCTCATGAGCTTCAATTCAGTAAGATTAAAAAAAAAAAGGGTCAATAAGACATGAGGAACGAGTCAAGAGTTTTAAACAAAATTTATTTGTTTAAGACAAAGGAAAAAATGTAAACAAATGGGATGGAGGTCAGTTTTGTGTATGGGAAGAAAAACATGCAGAGAAATGGATAGTAGCTGTGTTTTTGCATATATAGTGGAAAAGATGACGTGAAAAGAGGAAATATGTGTGGGTATGGGAGTGGATTTGGGAAAGGTACTGAGAAAGGAGAGAGAGAATTCAGAAAATGTATCAAATGATTATGGCAGCAGCATTTTGAATGCTGTCAATGGAAATGGATTGCATTGCAGAAATAAAAAGAAAGTTGTTTCGAGAAATGTTGAAACAATGTTTTTATGACTGTAGCAATGGTGCCCTAGAGGGAAAGATATATTTGAGAGAACATTATGGGGGTGTGGGGGGGAAATGTATTTATACCGCAAAAATCTATAATTAAGATTTCTCCTCTGTGACTATGAATGCTTCAGACGTTGTTACTTGCGATAAAAGCTGATGGATGGTGACAGTTAAAACTAAAATGTAATCAAATTGTTTTCAGGAGCTGGAGTTGTTCTTTCCCTCCAGTGGAGGTCGTGGACCAGTCAACAGTGCAAAATTCACAAACTGTACTTGCTGCATTATTAAGCCTCATGCGGTTAACGAAGGTAAGCTATGCAGATAGTGGAGATGGAAACAATGTGTACTTCACAGAATCACAGCATGGTAGGGGTTGGAAGGGACCTCTAAAGATCATCCAGTCCAACTCCCCTGTTTAGGCAGGTTCACCTACATCAGGTCACACAGGAACGAGTCAAAGTGGGTTTTGAAAACCTCCAGAGAAGGAGACTCCTTCATTGTATCCATGATCGTTCCTGTGTCCTCTTTTTTAGAGAATGAGACTGCAGGAGCACAATGCTTGCAAAAATTGTCTTTTATCCACCTTTAGTATATCTACAGTTCACTTCCATGAGGAGTGGGTTGCATGCTTTCCATGCTGATACTTATTAATTTCAGAATAAGAAGGGACAGGTGAAAAAAATAGGATAAAAATATACATGAGATCTGATGAATCTTACTGTGACAGCTTGCCATGTCCTTGCTCCTGTCTGCCCACCATGCTCTGGAGGTTTCTGCTGGATGTTTGCATCTTCACGGCAGAGTGAAAGCAGGACACTTGGCTGTTTTGCAGGGCCTTCCACTCATGCAGTAACATGTTACATTAAAACTATTCACAAAGGGAAGTTTGTACTGATATGAATGAATCTTGTTCCGCTGAACCATGGGNGTGTATTATAAGCTGGTGTCTCTTTGCAGGACCAATTGGGGAATTTCTTTAGGTTGGGAATTATGGGAAAGGAAAAGAATTTTCTTTTTAAGGGTACATTTGGTTATACTTAAGCATTTCATTATCCTAGTCCTTCAGCATGATTTAGTTACTTTACTGACTTTCAGTGGATAAAACAAAGTGTTAAATACTATAAATATTTTGGTGTTTTTAGAATAGGTAAAAATCTAGACAAAATCTTTGAAGCATACAGCATTTTATCAGTAGAAGGATGTAGGAAATGAACCCTTTATCTCATATATTCCCACTTAAATTGTAAATTATTTGCTAGGAGAAAAAACAAAGTTATTTTACCTTCTGTTGAAAGATCCATTAGTTTGAATTGTATAATTGTTCCAGTAAGGACTACAAGAATTATCAGATTGTCATGAGCTAAAGACTGGGAAAAGGCTAAGTCTATTCCATCTGAATTGAGATAATAAATTAAATGAGACAATTCCAGGAAATGACCTTTAGCACTGCTACTGTTACACCAGAAAAAAATCAGATAGATTTGGCAATAGTATTTCTAGGATGTTATTATTTCTGTTAATAGAAAATTTATCAATTTTCTTACTGAATTTGACCAATAGGTCTGAAATGGAATCTGTGTTTTGAGCATTTGACTAATGTTAGTTGGCAGATTGTGTAACATATGTGAATAAATGATATATAACAAGCGTGAAGCTGGCAGTGAACAATGAAAAAATATCACTGAGGAAAGAAACCTGGCTGTCAAGCTCACCCCAGTATGGTCTAAGACCCTGAATAGCGATGACAAGAAGAAAGGAAGTGGTCAGAGGCAGAGATTGTTTCGATTCATCCTAGAAATCAGAGCAATTGAGCTCATGAGCTTCAATTCAGTAAGATTAAAAAAAAAAAGGGTCAATAAGACATGAGGAACGAGTCAAGAGTTTTAAACAAAATTTATTTGTTTAAGACAAAGGAAAAAATGTAAACAAATGGGATGGAGGTCAGTTTTGTGTATGGGAAGAAAAACATGCAGAGAAATGGATAGTAGCTGTGTTTTTGCATATATAGTGGAAAAGATGACGTGAAAAGAGGAAATATGTGTGGGTATGGGAGTGGATTTGGGAAAGGTACTGAGAAAGGAGAGAGAGAATTCAGAAAATGTATCAAATGATTATGGCAGCAGCATTTTGAATGCTGTCAATGGAAATGGATTGCATTGCAGAAATAAAAAGAAAGTTGTTTCGAGAAATGTTGAAACAATGTTTTTATGACTGTAGCAATGGTGCCCTAGAGGGAAAGATATATTTGAGAGAACATTATGGGGGTGTGGGGGGGAAATGTATTTATACCGCAAAAATCTATAATTAAGATTTCTCCTCTGTGACTATGAATGCTTCAGACGTTGTTACTTGCGATAAAAGCTGATGGATGGTGACAGTTAAAACTAAAATGTAATCAAATTGTTTTCAGGAGCTGGAGTTGTTCTTTCCCTCCAGTGGAGGTCGTGGACCAGTCAACAGTGCAAAATTCACAAACTGTACTTGCTGCATTATTAAGCCTCATGCGGTTAACGAAGGTAAGCTATGCAGATAGTGGAGATGGAAACAATGTGTACTTCACAGAATCACAGCATGGTAGGGGTTGGAAGGGACCTCTAAAGATCATCCAGTCCAACTCCCCTGTTCAGGCAGGTTCACCTACATCAGGTCACACAGGAACGAGTCAAAGTGGGTTTTGAAAACCTCCAGAGAAGGAGACTCCTTCATTGTATCCATGATCGTTCCTGTGTCCTCTTTTTTAGAGAATGAGACTGCAGGAGCAAAATGCTTGCAAAAATTGTCTTTTATCCACCTTTAGTATATCTACAGTTCACTTCCATGAGGAGTGGGTTGCATGCTTTCCATGCTGATACTTATTAATTTCAGAATAAGAAGGGACAGGTGAAAAAAATAGGATAAAAATATACATGAGATCTGATGAATCTTACTGTGACAGCTTGCCATGTCCTTGCTCCTGTCTGCCCACCATGCTCTGGAGGTTTCTGCTGGATGTTTGCATCTTCACGGCAGAGTGAAAGCAGGACACTTGGCTGTTTTGCAGGGCCTTCCACTCATGCAGTAACATGTTACATTAAAACTATTCACAAAGGGAAGTTTGTACTGATATGAATGAATCTTGTTCCGCTGAACCATGGGGATAAAAGGTGGAAAAGGCTTGTTTGCTCTAAGAAAGTGAGCTGAAGACCTAAAACATTTAATGGACTCCATGGTGGTGTCTGTGCTAGAGAATACCCTTTGAGCTCACCATATGAATACTGGAAATGTTTAATGCCTCACTATTACCATGCAAAAATAAACTCACTTTTAGGTCCTGTATTTAGGGGGGGAAGCAGTGTGTGCAGTAAAATATTTTATCTGTGTCACTGCAACAGTGTTTTTGAGTGCAATGCAAATACTGCAATGTGAGAGCATTGAGGTTTTTCTTAAGAAGATGCAGAGCACACTGCAATGTTTTAATCACTTCTCTGTGGATGGCTGGAATGGAAACAGCAGAAGTGGCCTTGGCAGTTTCCAGGCCTTTCACACCTCAAGTGGGATATCTGGAGAGCTAGCTGAAGAAAAAAAAAATGGCTTTCACAAGAAAAAGTCTTGCACTTACTGCTGATAATATGCCCGTTATCTCTTTGAAGCCTTGCGTGGTATCTGCTACTGATAAGTCTGCCAGGCAGCAAAGACAGAGTAATGTTCCTTTTACAGAAATATGGGCAGCAGCTGGGACTGTGATCTTACCTTGCTAAATGTTTGCAGAAGACAAAATTTTCCATAGCAGGATTTTTAGGGTACTTAATTTGATTGTGAGAACAGCAAAATGGCTTGGGTTGTGCTTTCTTATACTTTATTTCTGCTACGTACGAGGGCTCAAACTCTCTCTTAGTGAGCTCAGGTTGTCCCTTCATAATTTCAGCCTTCTTAATTTCTGTAGATTTGATAGCATCTGTGTAGATTTAGTTTCTGTCTGCTACTTTCCTTTTTTTTCTTGAACTTCTCATAGTTTTTCTGAATCACCAAGGGACAATTTCTGGCCCTATTTGTACTCTGCTCTGGGAGGAGGTGAGGGTGCTGAGAGAGACAGAAAGAGGTGAAAGTGCAGATAAAGAGAAAATCTAAGTGCACATGTAGCTTTGTAATGTGAGCACTCTGAAGGTTGGACTAAAATTGAGCTTAATATCCACTATATAGTCCTTTTTCTTACACCCCAGAGAGCTGGAAAGGCAGACCACATGTGCCAAAGATCAACTAAAATTTGAAAGACAAAATGTACCTTGTGTGAGCCTTCTTCATCCATACAGCTTTGTTTACTGCCCTCAGCAGAATGAAGAAATCAAAACTGACTTTTCTAAGTCAGCAAAGCATTTTGTCAATTTTAAATTAATATCAAGAATAATGGAATTCAGGGACTAGCGATGCTTTTCCCTTATGAAGATCTGTTGCTCCTGCCTGTTTTCTCTTCTTAGATATGTTATTTTGAATATTTCTAATTCCACAGGTGCTGCAATTTTTAAAGAGATTATGAAGCTGAGGATGTCTTGGAAAACTTTCCAGAAATCTGGCTTCTGATGGAGAGTTGGGCTTAGGGAAGGGAAGAGTCACTGTGGCTAGGCAGTGGCCTCCTCCTTTGGCTGAGAGCACTGATGTGGCTTCATATTCCAACTGGACTGGTTCCAGTCTGTAGTTTGAGATGTGATGAATCCTTTTTCATGAAGGCTACAGGAACGGGAACTCTCCAGCATCCTCTCAATGGTCCAGGAGTGTTGCAGGGGAGAGGATTTGGCTTTCTTAGCCTGTCTTCTGTCTTCCTTAGTCTTTCTCATGTTCTTCTTCAGCCTGTTTTTGTGAGTAAAAACAACATAAAAATCACTGAGTGGCATCTCTTTTGGTACCTTTGGTCTTCTTATAAAGCATTTTGTATCGTCACCGTTGGAAAGACCACATGTGACAGAGTAGAGAGGTGCACACTTGCTGTGTAAGTTTTTGGGAGTCTTAATTCTGAAGTTTTTCTCTTATCATTAAACTGACTGTTTTAAAGCTGAAGGAACATAGCCTTTGCCTCCTATAGATTTGAAAGCTTTTAAAGTTTGGAGCATGCTGTGTGGCAGTGGCAGGCTGTCTCTACAGAAATGCCACTATTTCTCCTTCCACATGCAGGCTGCTTTTGGAGTCAGGGAATCACATGCTGAAAGGGTTTGGGAGGACCAATCAGTCTTCTCAGGAAAAGTCCCAGCTGCCTGTCTGAAAAAAGCAGACAAGAAGGAGAAGCTTGGCTTTTAGAGATTGGAGGGCAGAGAATGGGAGTGGAGCAGGTTGGCCCCGTGGATTGTGCCTCCATTGGCAGAAAGTTTGAGAAATTAAGGGCTGACCTGTTTGGGCTCCGTGATCCATGCCAGAGAGGAGAGGCCCTGCTCATCTTGTCTCCCTTTTAACGGCTGTCAGCAACTGTGTTCAGTAATACCCAGGACATTCTGGTTGTACTAGCAACATCTCCTGTGCATCAGTTGAAGTAGGTGCTATAGCAACTAGTGAGCTGCCTTTTTGACAAAATTGCATGTAGGAGACTGCATTATCTTAAAAATAAGTCACTTTCTTACCCTGATTAACAGTGCTTGTAGTCCACCCTGCTGTTTCTGGTGAAGAGAATGTAAGTGGAAACTGAGCAGCTGGAGAAGGAAGGAAATCCTGTGTGGTCATGAGTGTGAAAAGGTGGTTTGGCAAGAGGCAGAGGCATGAAGAGGAATTTATGGTGGATCAAAGCAACAAAGCCTTTTATGCATTGAAGATTTGATTTGTACTCCACAAATTTTCAGTATTGAATATCTAAATATAAACCTTTTCCCTGTTTCCTATGAGCTGCTGAAGCTTTGAACTTGATTATCTAATTACCATGAATATAATTTGCTCATTACACATTTACAATTACGTGAAGTTTCACTTATATACTTGAGCTTATACAGAGCTTTGATCTTTCATTTCTGCAAAAAACATTAGACTGAATTAGTGAGTTGAATTTTGCTTTCTGGTCCTTTTTCCTGCTGTTTCTATCTTCCTTCAGATTCTCTCACATAGCGGATTCTTAGAAAGAAAAGTCTTCTATTTTTCCATGCTGGACGATCGTTTGCTTTCCTACCTTGCTATTAAAAGGCTGGACCTAATCTTTAGCTTATACTGGCTGGTTCTTGAACAGAGACCTTTCTTAGAAACTGGCTTTGATTACTGTAGAGGGTTTACAGGGGTTCCTATCCATTTTTAGTGGAAAATCACTGTGGCTTTATCTCTGGCCTTGCCGACCATCTCTCTTCTGCCAGATGTGCAGAAACACATGTTGCTTGGCAGCCACAGCAGCACAGCCAAACCATCTGCAGCAGAGCCTGGCGCAGCACTCCTGCATGAGTCCTGTAAGTGTGAGTACCAAAAATGTCTGCCAGGCTGCAGAGGAATCCTGGACTATGATACAAGGTGTTGAGGGAGTTATGCAAAGTTTAACTTCAGCTGTCAAAGGGTGCTGGTAATGCTGGAGGGATGGTATCGCTGGCCCTCTAGGAATGTGTGTCATACATGCCTCTTAAAGAAGTAATACAATAGCTGTTTTGTCAATCTGCTGTCAGCATAACATCTTCTGTGGAGGATCAGAGAAGGAAAACCAACTGGGAAGACCATTGAAGGCAATGTAAGACTGGATGACTTTAGCTCATTCTCTAGAGGCTCCTTCAGGAGTACTTCCTTGTCTGGCTGCAAAGTTGGCTGTAGTGAGAAGGTTGTATTTTAACTCTGAAGAAGAATTGCAAGAGCAGTCCAATTCCTCTTTAGTGGGAGCTGGAAGAATGCAAAAGCAACTGTTCTGAATGGGGCTGTGTTGTGGGGGCAGGATATGGTTTGACCCTTCTAGAATCTGTTACACTTTTCAGTCTTTTATCCTCTTCTATTCTCCTAAGACTAGTTTTCAGTTGAAGAAGGATGGTAACTAGTAAGCACATCTTCTCAGTGTGTTGATTAGGTTTGTAGGACTTAATTCATAGGATCACAGAATGGTAGGGGTTGGAAGGGACTTTTGGAAATCATCTAGTCTAACTCCTCTGCTAAAAACAGATCCACTTAGGTCAGGTCACATAGGAACGCGAGAGTTTCAGTATGGGTCTGTGTTCTGTGACCTACTTGCTTCTTGTGCTTGGTGATTCTGATAATTCAGATACAAGGTCATAGTTGCAATCATTTAGACATGCTGGGTTTTTTTGTAATTCTCCTCATGTTGTTAGATCTGGAGGTGTTGCAGTAGTGTTTAGAAGACAAAACTATAAATGCACCAAAATGGATGAACTTCAGTTTAATTCCCTGAGGAGAGTTATGAGTTGACTGTTATGTCAAAAGAAATAGCACTTTGTAGACCACTGGGTGAGATTAACTTTAATGTATTTATGTGTAACTGTTTAGTCACGTTTGCTGTAGGATTTAGAATTTGGTATTTCATGACTGGTGTGACTTTTACTTAATTCCTTTGAAAAATGAGCAGGGGAAAAATTATTAAAATAGTGGTGATCAGGATATAGAGACTGAGGTCAGAAGTTTGTTATATTTCATGTTTTGTACTTAGGTTACACAGCTTGAAAGGTAGGATCCTGTCCTCCTTTTCACAGAATAATAGAATGTTAAGGGTTGGAAGGGACCTTGAAAGATCATCTAGTCCAACCCCTCCTGCCAGAGCAGGACCACCTAGAGTAGGTCACACAGGAACTCGTCCAGGTGGGTTTTGAATGTCTCCAGAGAAGGACACTCCACAACCCATCTGAGCAGCCTGTTCCAGTGCTCAGTCACTCACATGGTGAAGAAGTTTCTCCTTATGTTTCTTTGGAACCTCTTATGTTCCAGCTTGTACCTGTTGCCCCTTGTCCTTTTCTGTACTCCCAAGCTGAGACATGGGTTCTTCTGAAGTAAAAGTTTGAACAAAAAACAAATTTGGGGCTAGAACTGTGCCATGAACTTGAAAAGCAAAACTACTAGTAAAAAATGCATTGAACCTGATGCAAATTGAAAGACTTGCCTGGAAGTAAGGAAGCCTCTATGGTCTTTGAAGGCTCCCAGATGCAGGACTGGCTACCCAGACAGGTTTATTCTCCTAGTATGTGTTAAGCTTGAGATTTTATTCTAACATTGCTGGTAAGTTAAACCGTGATCCTCTTTTGTAACAAAAAAAAACCCCAAACAAACAAAACTTACAGTACTGTCTTCCATGTTATTCTTCAACTAAAATGTAAGTCTCATAGAAAACAAAAGAGGCAAGAATGGGTTTTTACAAAGTGGAAAAGATATTCTTTAGAAATGTGATTTTAGACCTGTTTTGAGTGGACAATAAATCTTAGAGAGTGCTTTAACACAGTAGTGGACTTCTTTAGAAATTCATAGACCTTTATATTGATCTACAAAATGCTGCATGACAGGTAACCATAAGAATCATATTTCCTTATTTATGTGAAGTCTTAGGAAAATATTGAGAGAGTAGTTCCTTGCTCCAGAGACAAACCTAACTTTGACAAAAAGCATATCATGGACTTCAATCTCAAGCAGGTAAAGAAACAGGATTTAAAAACAGAATCTCAAAATGAAGTTTCTTTATGAGAGAGAATGGAAAGAGGACTAAAATCCAGCATTTTAGTAGATGATTTGTCTGACTTCAAACAAGTAGAGAGCTAACATATGGTATACTTGCTCCTCTTTGAAAGAGATAAGGTATCACTGTTAATATGTCCAATCCACCTCTGTGGTAGACTTAGTTTTATGTATGCCATTAGGAAAGGAAATAAGCTAGAAAAGAAAAAGAGGATGAGACAGAAGAGTTGCAAACCTGTAATTGTGCTCAGGACTGCATATATATCTCATTGTTATTTATCAAGATGATTTGTATTCATTAGATAATATGTTTAAAATTATAAACCCTGGAAATTGTTTCTTTTTCAATCTGGGTTTTTAGTCATAACTTTAAGTAGTCTATTTAAGTAGTTGACTATTTTCATTTTGAGGAGATTTGAAACCTATATTCTTATGCTTGAGAAAAAATAAGGAAGGCAATTTTTTTCATAAGTAATCTGGAAATATTTCATGTGTCTGTGATAAATATTTATAATAGGGAAGTAGAGTGCAGATGATGAGGCCTTCATCATAGGCAAAGCTTTTCATAGAATTATAGAATCATAGAATGGGAGAGATTGGAAGGGACCTTTAGACATCATCTAGTACAATATCTCTGCCAAAGCAGATCCACCTAGGACAGGTCACACAGGAATGCTTCCAGGAGGGTTTTGAAGACCTCCAGAGAAGGAGACAACACAGCCCCCTTGGGCAGCCTGTGCCAGGGCTCCCTCACCTGAATAGTAAAATAATTTTTCCTTATGTTTAAATGGAACTTTTTGTGATGCATCTCAGGATGCCATTGACCTTCTTGGCCACAAGGGCACATGGCTGGCTCACGGTTAGTTTATTGTCAACAAGGACTCCCAGGTCTCTCTCTGCAGAGCTGCTCTCCAGCAGGTCAATCCCCTGCCTGTACTGGTGCATGAGGTTGTTCCTCCTCAGCTGCAGGACTCTGCCCATGCCCTTGTTGAACCTCATGAGGTTCCTCTCTGCCTATCTCTCAAGCCAACTGAGATCCCGCAGAATGGCAGCACAGCCTTCTGGGGAATCAGCCAGTCCTTCCAGTTTGGTGTCATCAGCCAACTTGCTGAGGGTACATTCTGTCCCCTCACCCAGATCATTGATGAAAATGTTTTCTTTGCTTGTTGTCTACAAGGCTGAGTGCAAAGGAGCTTCAGTGATAGCCTTGATTCACTTAATAATTAGAAGTCTGGAAGGAACTATGTGAATGGAAATGGAGATAAAAAAAGTGGGATGGATACAAAACTGCAGTACAGTAGATTTTTTTGAGACCTCTGAGTATCCCCACGTGCAACAGGGCTAATCATAGTGCTACAATCATGTGAAAACTATATAGTAAAGCACTACACTTTCAGATTTATCAAAGCAGAAAATGTATTTGTGCAACATTAAATGTACTTTTTTCTTATGTGTTCCATTAACACGTTCTGTATAGGGTGTTGAAGTGTTTGGTGATGCCTGATGGTATTGTGGATTTTCTTGTTTGCTTGTTTGAGGTTTTTTTTTCTCTTCAGAGAAGCTATGAAAAAGTGATTAAAATAAAAGCAACCTGCTTTACAACTCTACTACCATTTAGCTTCCATAAGAACAGTAGTCCATCCACTTCCATCTGTTTTTCAGATTCTTTGCTGTAGTTTTAATTGTGGATATTCCTTCCTTGGGATGTTTGTTTTTGAAAACAAGCCTGTCTTGTTTCTTGATTATTTGCTGCATAAAGTTTTAGCAGCTTGGCATTGGTTTCCCAACTTAGATTGACTTTGGATCTCAACAGCTAGTGAGGAAGTGATATTTGAATTGATTGAGGTGGAGATGAAATAAATCTGAAAATCGTTTCTGACAGTTTGAGTCTGGAAGGAAGAGGAAGAGGTATACTTCAGAGAAAAAAAAACCAGATCAAATGGCACAACCAATCCTTTCTGAAGCTCATAAGTATCCTCTTACTGCTGGAAAGCGAGTGTTTCCCAATAGTGTCCAGGGGACTTACATTAGTGGTGCTTGTGTTGCTGAAAATCATTTCTGTGCAGGGCCAATGGTGTTATTGTGGAAAAAAAACCCAAAGACATTAGGAATCAGCATTTTATTGATGTTTTATTTTGGAGTTTTCATTCTTAAAGTATTACAGAAAAGTTAATTCTAAGAGTGGTCTGGGCAAGCTTTAGGCTAATGAAACTTCCTTCATACCAAGGGCATTGATGAATCAAGAGTCTATAATTTCATGGTTGATGATAGATGATCATGGTATGATGAACATTTCTGAAGGAAAATAGGCTTTGCTGATCTCTGAATTCTCTTCAGTATGCTTTCCATAAAGGAAGGTAAACCAGAGCCAAATGGTCTTGAGTATCAGTGCCTTCCTTGGTCAAAGTCTTATGTTGTTAGGAAAGCAGAATTTACCTTTAGTGAGGTAGTCCTAGATCTGTGCAGCATAGGCCTCTGCATAGCTTTAAATGTTTCCTGAACATTGGATTGTACTTAAACGTATTAATTTTAAAAGGCTTTACAAGTCTTGTCACACATCCTTGGACCAGTTTTTGTTAATATTGGCATTCATGACTTGGATGGGGAAGGACAGAACATACAGTGTTATCACATGGTACCATGCACCTACGACAGTTTTGGAGGATGTGATTAGAATTTGGAACATTCCTGAGGAACTGCAAAAGTGAAACAATGTGAAGAAGATGAAACAATATAAAGAACTGCGTAACACTACTATAGAGGAGTGAAAGTAAATGAATAAATATAAAATAGAGAAGAACTGTCAGGGTAATAGTGAAAAGTCTGTAGAGAAATGATTGGAATGGTAATATATCATAAACACAATCAATATGCATAATGTTGGAGATGCTTTGTTTACCTCTTTTTTGGTAACTTGTGGTGCTGGTGAGGATCCACCTTGTGTACCATGTCCAGTTTCTGAGCACTCTGTTTCAAAAATAACATTAAAAACAGAAAGCAAAAAGAATAAGAGATTTAGCCAATGAAAACTTTGTGAAAACTGAAAGGATTTCATTTATTTAACCCTTAGAATGAAGATGGAGAAGCCAGGAATATACAGATTTCTATAAGTAAATTTGGAAAATATCTGCATATTTATTAATTTAGAGGAAGGAAAATTTAATCTAATCGGTAAGGGAAACACTGAGTAGATCAGTGGCCTGTTATCCAGGAATGTAATGGAACCTTTGTTACCAGAAGCTTTGAGAACATTCTAGAAAAGTTTTTTTACAAAATGCAGCCATGCATAGGCTAACTTCACTGTACTTTTAACAAAACATAATTATCTTGAAGTTTCTTCTCTTACTGCCTTTTTCAAATCAGGAGGGTAAAGAGAAAGACAAATTATTAGGTATGAAAAGAGCCAAGATATAGAGTGTAGGAATATGTGACAGTCTTTTGCCAACTCAAAAAGAAATAATAGAGCTTTCAGTATATTTACTATTTATATTTAATATTGATCTAGGACCATGATTTGGCAAACCTTCCACAGGAAGTGGAATATAAAATTAGTAAAGGCTGTAGCAGATTATAGGGGATTTCCTGAGGGTTTTAACCTCTAGAGTTAATTGACAGTGCAATAGTAGATTAAAATTATTGTTTAGAATTATGAGCTAATGCACACTACAGGGCATAATTTTAACCATTTCCTCTCTGTAACTGTAACCATTCATGAAAAGTGCCATGCACAGTGTTCAGTAGGGATAACCAGAAAAAAAGAAAGAAATATTAGGTAAGCATACAAATGACCTGAATTATAATACTGAATGCTATCCTATAATTCAGAAGTACAGCCTCAGCTGACTCAACTGAGGTGGCTGAGGACTGGAAAAAGGCTGATGTCATTCCAGTCTTCAACAACAGCAAGAAAAGGAACTGGGGAAACTACAGGCTAGTCAGCCTCATCTCCATCCCTGCAAAGGTGATGGAACAACTCATCCTGAATGTTATCACTGAACATATGAAGAAACAGATGGTTATCAGGGGGACTCAACACGGATTCACCTAGGGGAAATCCTGCTTGACCAACCTGATAGCCTTCTATGAGTGCATAACCGGCCAGCTAGATGAGGGGAGAGCAGCAGACGTCATCTACCTTGACTTCAGCAAGGCTATTGACACTATCTCTTAAAATATCCTCATTGAAAAGCTCAGGCAGGGTGGCTTGGATCAGTGGACAGTGAGGTGGATCAAGAGCTGGCTGAATGACAGAGCCCAGAGGGTGGTGATCAATGGCACAGAATGGAGTTGGAGGCCTGTGGCCAGTGGAGTTCCACAGGGATCAGTTCTGGGGCCAGTCTTGTTCAACATCTTCATCAATGAACTGGATGAGGAGACAGAGTGTACTCTCAGCAAGTTCACTGATGACACCAAACTGGGAGGACTGGCTGATTCCCCAGAAGGCTGTGCTGCCATTCTGCAGGATCTTGACTGCCTTGAGAGTTGGGCAGAGAGGAACCTCATGAAGTTCAACAAGGGCATGGGCAGAGTCCTGCACCTGGGGAGGAACAACCCCATGCACCAGTACAGGCTGGGGATTGACCTGCTGGAGAGAAGCTCTACAGAGAAAGACCTGGGAGTTCTGGTTGATAATAAACTGAACATGAGCCAGCCACGTGCCCTTGTGACCAAGAAGGCCAATGGCATTCTGAGATGCATCAAGAAGAGTGTGGCCAGCAGGTCAAGGGAGGTTCTGCTCCCCCCCTTCTATACCCCGGTGAGACTCATCTGAAGTACTATGTTCATTTCTGGGCTTCTCAGCTAAAGAGGTACAGTTCTGAAGACAGTCCAGCACAGGGCCACTGAGATGATCAGGGGCCTGGAGCATCTTTACTCTGAGGAAGGGCTGAGAAAGCTGGGATTGTTCAGCCTGGAGGAGACTGAGATAGGACCTCATTAATACTGTATATCAAGGTGTACGTCAAGAAGATAGGGCAACACTTTTTTGTTTTTCTGTATTGTCCAGTGACAGGACAAGAGGTAATGGGTCAAAAGCTGGAAAACAAAAAGTTCCTTTTAAACATAAGGAAAAACTATTTCACTGTTCAGGTGAGGGAGCCCTGGCACAGGCTGCCCAAGGAGGGTGTGGAGTCTCCTTCTCTGGAGATTTGAAAACCCACCTGAATGCATTCCTGAGTGATCTGATCTGAGTGAACCTGCTTTAGCAGGGGGGTAGACTGGATGATCTCTAACGGTCCCTTCCAACCCCTACCATTCTGTGATTCTGTGAACTAAAATATCATGGTTAGTTTTGTTCACACTATGAAGAAAAAAAAATGAAAGTGAATGACAATCATTTTAGCCATAGAAACATTCTCCTTGGCCAGAGTGATTGACCATATTTTTTCAAGTGAATGAAAATCAGAGTGGATAAGTTGAAGGAGTNAGGAGGGTGTGGAGTCTCCTTCTCTGGAGATTTGAAAACCCACCTGAATGCATTCCTGAGTGATCTGATCTGAGTGAACCTGCTTTAGCAGGGGGGTAGACTGGATGATCTCTAACGGTCCCTTCCAACCCCTACCATTCTGTGATTCTGTGAACTAAAATATCATGGTTAGCTTTGTTCACACTATGAAGAAAAAAAAATGAAAGTGAATGACAATCATTTTAGCCATAGAAACATTCTCCTTGGCCAGAGTGATTGACCATATTTTTTCAAGTGAATGAAAATCAGAGTGGATAAGTTGAAAGAGTACAAGATAATTAAGAACTGAAAAGAAAGAAGTTAAAAGAAAACCAAACTAAATATTTATTGTTAAGCTTTCTATAATCACAAGAACAATGAAAGACAGAATCCCAAGTCTCTCTGGTTTTTTGTAAACGTAGAGCCATCAGTTTGAGTTCAGCATAACTGTTGCAGAGGTATTGATTTTTTTTTTTCTTCCTCAAAATGGCACACACTGCACAGCCAAAGAGCTGGATACTTTCTGTATCCTGGTTGGGATCCTTGACTTGAGTTTCTGAATAGGTTTTTGTATCTGAGTTTTAAGTGTGACTCCTATCTGTTCCCATGCAAGCCCAATACAATTACATTTTTTTACTAGAGGTTTTCATCAATGTCTTAATACCCTGTCTGGCATTCACAAGTGTGATCTTGCCTTGTTCATAGCAGTTCAGAAAGCTGTAGCTGAGATTAAGCCTTTGAACCTTCCACCCTCTTTGAATCTTTCTATTGATTCCAATTCTCGGTTGCATCAAATGCTTAACTGTTTTGATTTCAAGGTCCCTTGAGATTTACTGTTTGTATGCATAATTTTTCTTATGCTAGCAAAATGTTGACTTCTGTTCTCCAGTAAAGCAGTGATGATATCTTTTGTCCTTGCCCTCTTAGTATTTTCAAGTGAATATTGTTTGTAAAGATTTTCATCAGTGCTGCAGTGTTCATAGAGTTCTCCATAAATATCTGCAGAGATGCCCTTCAAACTTCTTAAGGTTCTCCTTTAATACAATAACTAGAGAGAAATGATGGAAAATCTTAGATTCTGTTGCCATGAACAATATTCTCTCATCATTTCCTCACATATTCCACTTTATGTTGTGTCTGCATCCGTATGTCTTTTTTTGTAGCTTTTGAGCTCCCCTTCTCTCTGTTGGCCCAGTGTGTGCCGCTCAGGAGATGCTCTGTCCCTTTGTGACACGCTTTGTGCTCCAGATTATAAAAAAAATACAGAGAAATGACTGGGTATTCTTTTTCATAGAGCGCACGGTGAGTCTGGGAGATCAATAGCTGCAGGTTATCACTATGGCCAAAATTTTGGGGAGTATAAAAAAGGTGAATTTATTTCGCATAGCAAGAATGCCTGGAGTGATTTATTTTTTTTCTGCATAGAAAAGCTTTCTAACAGAAGAGCTAGATCAACCTTGTTCCTTGGGGGATAGATTGATCATCTGATGGGAAGAAGGGCACTTTTAGAGAGGATTATCTGTCAGGTTCCTACTGCACAATGTTTTGCAGTGCTGTCAGAAACAAATATTAGTGAGAGTTTCAACTGAAATGCGTTGCAGGAGGTCCAGCTCTGAATCCTGCTTTTTCCTCTTGTGGAATTCAAAAAAGACTTTGCTTAGAGTCAAGCCTGATGGTGATTCTCTAGAGTTTTGGGACAAGACCTTAACATTTGACAGTAAAGTATCAGTTAATTTCATTATAATGTGTGGCAAAATTTCATTTTAAAATGTCAAAAGTAGACATTAAATTAAACAATACTTACAGTTAGTGCAACTTTAAGCATCTAGTACTGGTTACTTCTAGAAATATGTTATTGAATTAGGTAGATCATGGATCTGATCAGTCACAGCAGTCTGTGTATTCTTGTCACAAACCTGTTGTCACTCCAGAGGAATTATTTTGTATTCTTGGAAGGATATTTTAAAAAATGACCTATAAAGCTTGAGATGTGGCAGCTAGTTCTTGACTTCCTTTGACGGCAATCTGCTGTCTTGCTTAATAAGCTTTTAAGGACGGCATGGTTAAATTGGGAAACAGGCCAAGAACAAAGGAAGAGAATGTTACATCCCTAGTGCAAGGGCTGGTGGTTTGTAGTGTGCTAGAACTGGTGGGTCTCATTGACATGGCTGTTACATCCCATTAATTGAAGTGCTGTTAGCTTAAAAGTGACATTCATGAACTGTTTTATTTTATTCCAGTCTGCAAACAGTTCTCACATTTTTCAGTCTGATGTCTTCCCTGATACTTTCTACTTCTTAAGGAAGTACAGTTTTCAAATATTGTCGAGCAACAAATTGTAGATGAACGGTGTGACTGTTGCTGTCTTGGTGCCCTAGTATTTTATCTAATCCAAATATGTCGGAAGATTATCTTTCCTGTGTCAGGTGCATAGTAACATAATGCTGCCTAGGAGACATAAAGAGTGTGCACACTCTCTCTCTCTCTCTCTCTCTCTCTCATATTTGTTAGGATTAGTACTAAATTCCCCTGGTTGTATTTAGCAATGCTTGTGATTCTTTTGTGCTTTGTGACTGAAAATTCATCATAACTGATGCCTAATCTGCAGCTTTGATTTGAGTTCTTACCGTAATCACATTTTAAATGTGAACTGGACCTCTTCTAAGAGTCCTTAAAAAGTTGTTATTTCACTGCAGATCTGGATTTGCAAGTTGAAAACAAATTGTTGAAAGGTGCTGAAATGGCATTCTATCTAATTAGTTCTTACTTTCCTCAGCCTTATCTGCCCACAAAGGAGAGAACACGTCCCAATTCAGTCAGGCAGCTGGCTGAAAGCCTGAAACAGATCCTAAACCAAGCCTTGAGCTTCGACTCTTCTGTTGCTTGGGGATTGCCTCTATGCTTTTTGTTTCTATTTTAGTTCAGGAAGATTATGAAGGGAAAGCATCCCTAGGTGGGGTGATACGTGTGTTACCTAAACTGGGACAAAGGAGGCCAAGTCACCGGATTTGTAGATCTGTGCTGCCACTGGAAACTCACTGGCAACTCCTATGCTTTAATTCCCACATCTGGGAAGTGGAGCTAACATTCCACTTTGCAATCATAAATGAAATCTCTTGCCTCTTCCTCAAGACATATTTGGGGTTTTTTATCTATCTGTGTACAATGGTAGCAATACTTCCTTTGGTTATATCTTTTGGGTGTTGCAGGTGTTGGCAATCTCTCTGAAACAAGGTTCTCTGTTGTTCTGATGAGTGAAAGTAAACTCAGGACTACAATGTAGAGGAAAATCTTGATAGCTTTATCACAGTTAATTATTAAATGAACTTGTTTTAACAACTTTTATGCAAAATATATTCCTGCTTTGATTTCAATCATTAAAGAAGCCTGTCTCCTCTCTGCAGAGAAGAAAAAAATCTTAGTGACTTCAGTAAAGAAACAGGTCAGAAAGCTGAATATTTGGGCTTCCCTTTGTTTCCCTAAAACAAAAAATTTGCTTTGAGCTCATAATACTGCAGAGGACAAAAGTTCTGTAAAAACCAGATGTCCATAGTACCCCAGAACCTGATACCTGATGATTATTTTAATTGGATTCTTGCTGGCTGTGAAGGCCTATGCAAGTGACCCATTCTTGACTGATAAAATGTAAAATGGAGATCTGTCATGCAAAGCAACTTTCTCATACCAAGGTAGTCTTGTCCCTGCAAGTGGCGGTTGTCATTTCTCTGCCACTGCCCTTTCTTCCCTCTTTGCTCTTCTCTTGTGAAGCAGTGGTTGTTGATTGGAGTATTGTCTCTGAAAATCGAAAATGAGGAAATGTTTATGCTCTGTCACAGATGTTTATTTCCTGAATGATCCCCAGCCAGGCACTTAATCTCTTTATAAACTGCCCATTCATCTCTCAAGTCAAGACTGTAGGCTGACTGCCTCACTGAAACCTGTGTGTGCAAGTGTCTGAGCTGTTTGGCCTCGCACAGAATCACAGAATCTTAAGGGTTGGAAGGGACCTTGAAAGATCATCTAGTCCAACCTCCTTGCCAGAGCAGGACCGCCTAGAGTAGTCACACAGGAACTCATCCAGGTGGGTTTTGAATGGCTCCAGAGAGGGAGACTCAACAACCCACCTTGTCAGCCTGTTTGGACAAAAACTACCTAATTTCTCTCTTTGACACAGTCTTTCATTTTCTGGACAAGCCTGGCCAAGTCCTTTCATTGTGCTGCTGCAATTATGTTTGTTTTTTTTTTTTTTCACCTTGAAAACAAGGGGAGATATATTTTCCTGGTTTCACAGGAGTGTTACAGTGGTGTAGAAGTATAGTGGAATGGCATTTGCCTCTCTCTGCTTATTTCTTTGTTTTGTAAACTCAAGGAGCTGCATGGACTGAGTATGTACCAAAATCTCAGATTTTCACTGGATTAGTTTTCAGATTATTTTTTTTAATAGTGAATTATGCACCATTTTAGCAGTGGAAGGTTTTTCTACAGGTTAAAATACGGAGGGGAATACTTCAGGGGCAGCTTTTTTAATTTTCATTTGTAAATGCAGTTTTTGAAAGCTGTCCAACTATCTGTCTCATTTACTCAGAGCTTCTACTGACCTTTTAATGTGGTAGGATGCTCACCAATCTTATGCTATAGGTATTAGCAGACTACATACAATTTAGGACTTGAGCATACTAGAACCTAGTTACCAGATGTGTTTTATTCTCACCTACTAAATTAGTGCAGTACTATAACATCCTGCAGTTTAAAGTCTAATTAATAAAGGGGTTTAATCACAAGGAGAGAAATTCTACTGTTGTCATTCATTACAGGGTATATCTATGGTTAAATCTGCTCTGAATAAACATCCAGATGTGTAGTTTCTCACAAATTGTACTAGAGGACAGGCATTTTTGTTCTGTAGAAACAGTGATTCTATGAAATTCACTCATACTGTTCTTGGCTGACATAATCTTTCAAGTGGCCCGGTCTTGTAAGCCCAGGAAAATCTAAAATACACGTTCAGTGGAAAAATCCGTAGCTTTTGTTCTCTGAACTTTAGTATTTTGTTCTGCAATATCAGTCAGTCGCATATGTGAGTTATAATCATAGGCGCAATAGGTTATTTTGCTCTTGTGTTTTTCCCATAGAAGACCTGAACTTGTGTGCTGGTTTATCAGAAATATTTATCATCCTGCATTGTTTCCAGCTTGAAGTCAGACCCGGCCCCCCTCCTCACTGCATAAAACCAGCAAAATAGGCAGCCTATACCCTCAACTGATAAGTGTCAGTACTGCCAGTGGCATTTAATTAAAAATATAAATCTTGATTTTGAAGCAGCTGCGTGTTTTGCCGTTGATCTGAAAAAAGAGAAGGACTTATTACCTTTGATAGAGATTCTTTTCAACAGCTGTATGGAATTTACTTGTTTGAAATCATCAGCATATTACTTAAGATAGAACATGGAGTATGTGAACTCATCTCTGCTCTCTGCTTCCTCTCACAGCATTATGCAAACACTCTGGGGTGGTTTTTTTTGGTTTGTTTGAGAATAAGTGATATATTGGCATAAATACCTTCCAGATGTAAATTCTGCTTTTAAATTTGAATATTGTCTTTGGTGTCTTTCTTCAGGGCTAGCTGGGAAGATTATAAAAGCCATCACCAATGAAGGATTTCAGATCTCAGCTTTGCAGATGGTGGGTTTCATTTTGTGTATGCTTTTCCGATAAAGAGAATCTGAAGCAATGTTGTGTGTGCTTCACAGCAGTGCACAGGTGTTTTCCTACAATACAAAACCCTTGTGCAGACTTGCGTAGCAATGTTTTGGGATAGCACTGTCCCTGTGATAGTTGTATTTTATTATTTGATTGATCGGCTGATCTGTTTCTCATTGCTAGGTGACCTTGAGCCAGGACATTTTACCTTTCTGTATCTCAGTTTCCTTGTACTTAGAAGGGAGATGATGGATGATATCTGTCTCTTCTGGAGCACTTTGAGACATTATTTCTCTAATCTCAGTAACGATTGTTAATATCTTTCCTCAATTTTAAGAATATATTTAGTGTGAATTTAGAGGAACATTTTAAAAGATACTTAGAAGAATTTGATACCTGATTACCCTAAGCAGTTAAAGGAAGTTGGCACAGACATTGTTCCCAAGAGTAATCCTGTAAATCCTGTCCTTTTAAAGTCTCAAGATCTAAAATCCCCTTATGGCTGCAATCCTTGCCAGAAATGAAAAGTAGCCACTTTCCTTCACTATGGAACAAACAAATCCTCTTTCATGTCTCTGTGATATCAATCGACACCACATTGTCTACTGATTTTTAAGATGGGAAAAGATAAGATGTGCTATGTTGCCTGTGGCATCTTTGACCGAGTTGTTGAGAAACTTTGTATTACAGCTGTAAAGCCATTCTTTTTACTGAGTAAAACTTAAATTTAAGTATCCTGAATATTTACTGGTTAAGAAGGGCTGTCTGTCTGATTTTTGTGTTATTGTTTAAGGCAGAGTGTCTGACAGTTTTGTTTTCTTAGTTCAACATGGAGCGCGCAAATGTGGAAGAATTTTATGAGATTTACAAAGGTGTTGTCACTGAATACATGGTAAGTGTGAGTTTGAGAAGAATCTATTTAAAAATAAAATCACATCTTTCCTTTTTGGGGATTGTGATAGAATTTCTTTTAGGAACCTGTTACTGACCAGATCTAGCTTTTTGTCAAATAAACTAACTCATTCCATTTAAACATAAGAAAAAAGTATTTCACTGTTTAGGTGAGGGAGCCCTGGCACAGGCTGCCCAGGGAGGATGTGGAGTCTGCATCCTTGGAGGTCTTCAAGACCCACCTGGACATGTTCCTATGCAACCTAATCTAGGTAGACTTGCTTCTGCAGGGAGGGTTGGACTAGATGATATCTAAAGGTCCCTTCCAACCCTACCATTTTATGATTCTATGATTTTGAAAATGTTATCTCCACTGTAAGAAAGGAGAGTCTTTTGTGAAAATTGTTCAGATGAAGAATTTGTGAAATACAACAGATTGAAAAAAGCACCCTCTCAGATGAATTATTTTATTGTGATACAGCTATGAGAATGTGTCACATCTGTACCTTCAATTTGACATTGCAATAGTGGCTTGGACCAGAATGTGTATTATTGTGTTTACAACGGGACTACTGTATTTGAGTGGTTTCCTAATGACGTTTTGAGCTATTCTGGAGTTTATTGATCTGACTTTTGTGGATCTTCAGAAAATTAAGAAGTTATACTGTAATCCCAGTGAATGTCCAAGACACCATATATTATTATACTTTGTTGTACTGTCACATAAATTTCCCTGACTGCAGATGGACCAATGAGAAGAGGAGACAAGCTTGCATTTCTGTATCATCTTCTGTCAGAGAATTGTGTTTCATTTTACAAATAGTAATGAGTTTAGCCATGCTAGGTATTATGTAAAGCATCCTGAATTTTTAAATGGTTAAATTATTAAAAGTTTTCTACATGATTACTAATATTACTCCAGACAGACGCTAATATTACTCTGATAATGACATTATTTTCTTTCTTTCCTCTCTTTATGATTGTTTATCCTAACTTACTTCAACAGAATTTTTAGATTTCCCTTTAAATAGAAGTACTGTTAGTTCATTCTCAGACTAGGGAATACTCTTCAAGTCTCCTCTGATAATATTGCTTTTTAGAAAGACCAAAGAAAGATTGTTCAGGCAGATTTGTAGGTACATGGCAGAATTCAAATATAACAATATCTAACCTGTATTTCAGGGCCTGAATAATCCCATGGTACTGCAAAATCTCTGCTGTGAATCAAATTGGAAATTCTCTTTCATTTTCTGCAACTCTTTTGTACAATGTCTAACCCACTAATAAACTGCAGATTTTAGCTTATAGACTTCAATTGGAGCATTACTCAGAAGGGAAAGTGACATTTAAACAGGGTAAAAGTCAATAAAGAAGATATGTTTTAGATAAAATTCTAAGCCAAGTGAGAATCTAGGGCTTTGTCCTGCAGCCATATGTGCTGGGTGCACTCATTTGGAATGAAATGAAATGAAATTAATATCTCCATGCACTCAGGATAACTGTTAAACAGGAAAATATGGGAAAACTAATCATAACGGTAAAGGGATCCAGAGAAGGCACATATGGGAACAGTGATAGATACTGTCAGTGCAGGCCAAATAGGAAGAACTGTGTTGCAAAGTAGGAAATTGAAGAAAGAATATGATCTCTTAGATCTGTGACTCAGAACCGTGTGGTTTGGTACGAATTGTATTTATCATTCCAAAATAACTCAGCACAGAAGATACTTGGCATCTAGAAATTCTTTTCAAAAACTATACTGTTTCATCATCGAGACCCCTGAGCTGGAAGACAGGCATGGGGACAGAATGAAGCCCCCATATTCCTAGGGGATATGATTACTGGCCTGCTACACCACTTAGACATATACAAATCTATGCGGCCAGATGGAATCCACCCAAGGGTACTGAATGAGCTGGTAGAAGTGCCCACCAAACTCCTTTCAATCATTTATCGTTGGTCTTGAGTAACCAAAGAAGTCCTTGTTGACTGGAAGTCAGCAAATCATTAATGAAGTTGCACCCACCCACAGGAAGGGTTGCAACTGTTAGTCTGACCCTGGTGCTGGGGATGCTTATGGAGCAGCTAATCTTGAGTGCCATCCCTTGGCTCCTATAGGACAACCAGATGATAGGGCCCAATCAGCCTGGCTTTATGAAAGGCAGGTCCTGCCTGACTAACCTGGTCTTCTATGACAAGATGACCCGCTTAATGGATGAGGGAAAGGCAGTGATTGTTGTCAGCCTGGACTTTAGTAAAGGCTTTGACACTGTTTCCCACAGCACTCTCCTGGAGAAACTGGCTGCTTATTGCTGAGATGAGTATACTCTTCCCTGGGTAACAAACTGAATGGCTGGGCCCAAAGAGTTCTGGTGAATGGAGTTAGGTCCAGTTGACCACTGGTCACCAGTGGCCTTCCCTAGGGCTCACTGTTGGGGCCTATTCTATTTTAACATCTTTATGAGAGGATCAAGTGCACCTTTAGTAACTTTGCAGATGACACTAAGTGGGACAAGAGTGTTAGTCTTTTTTAGGACATGAAGGCTTTTCAGAGAAACCAGGACAGGCTGGATTGATGGGCTGAGGCCAATTGTATGAAGTTTAACAAGGCCAAGTGACGGATCCTGCACTTGGGCCACAACAACTCTATACAATGCTACAGGCTTGGGGTAGAGTGGCTGAAAAGCTGCCTGGAGCAAAAACACCTGGGGCTGTTGGTCAACATCCTGCTGAACATGAGCCAGCAGTGTGTCCAGGTGGCCAACAGCATCCTTGACCTGTATCAGAAATAGCATAGCCAGCAGGACCAGGGAAGTGATTGTCTTCCTTTGCTCAGCACTGGTGAGGCTGCACCTCAAATACCGTTTTCGGTTTTGGGCTTCTCACTGCAAGAAAGACACTGAGGTTTTGAGTCGTGTCCAGAGACGAGCAACAAAGCTGGTGAAGGGTCTGGAGAACAAGTCTGATGAGGAGCAGCTGGGGTAGCTGGGGATATTTAGCCTAGAGAAAAGGAGGCTGAGGGGAAACATGATCATTCTCTACAACTACCTGAAAGGAGGTTGTAGCAAGGTGAGAATGGGTCTCTTCTCCCCAGGAACAAGTCACAGGACAAGAAGAAATGGCCTCAACTTGCACCAGGGGAGGTTTAGACTGGATATTAGGAAAAATGTCTTTCCTGAAAGGGTTGCCAAGCATTGGAACAGACTGCCCAGGAAAGTGGTGGAGCCGCCATTGCTGGAGGTGTTTAAAAGATGTGTAGATGAGGTGTTGAGGGACATAGTTTAGTGGTGTGCTTGTCAGTGCTGGGTTAATGGTTGGACTTGATGATCTTAAACGTCTTTTCCAATCAAAACGATTCTGTGATTCTTCTGGTTACCCCTTGCCAGTCAGAGAAGGGCTTGACATTGTGTATAAAGCACTTCTCTATGAAGAAAGATGAACAACTGCTCAAAATGTTAGCTTTGTTGGTATCTCATGAATAGGATTAGGATAGAAAAATCGCTACTGTTGATTAGTTTTTGTGATGTTTTGCTTTGTATTTCTTTGTAGCCAGAAAAAAAAGAGGGATATTATTTTGGGCCAGCTCAGAATCCACTTTGTTAATCAAAAATACTTGAGTGTCATCCAGCTCCAGGAATGGTTTTGGTTGACCACAAGCCATGTTATTTGATGAAGAAAGAAAATTTGATTTGGCTCTAGCTGGAAATCTTACCAGAGGAATAGTGTCTGCTCTTTAAATTCAACTCTGGACTTAATGAAGCTGTGTAAGGTAGACCAAGCGTGTCTCACATAGTACTACGTGTCTGGGTACTGTAGTTGTTGGCACCTGGTCTTCAGTATTCTGATTTGTGTTGTAATGAAGGAGTCAGGAGTAACTTTGCTTATACTATTTACTGTTGCCGATCAGATGTTAATGCTGATATAGAAACAACAGAAAAGAGAGGAACAGGAAAAACCACTGTTTGCAAGGAGGAATTCAGTTGACTCAACTGAAGTTAAAAGCATGGTTTTTCTTCACTTTCTTGTTAAAAGTTACTTAGATGACAGAGTAATAACTTTGTGGAAATTTACTGTTTCTTAACAGAATGAAATATAGTGCCCTTTGACTTGTTCTTATCATCTGTTTTTGGAATGAAAATATTTATTCATATTGAGAACATGAAATTAGTCTGAACTCTTTTTCACGTTCTCTCAGGAATAGTTCTACCTACATTTCCTAGGATTGGGTTTATGATAGAGGCACTTAGCTAAAATGCTGTTCTCTTGACTCCAGAGTAGGGAGAGTAAGTGCATGCTCTTATAATGGAATCTGTTGTGAAGATACCAACTCTTTGAAACAATCCTGCTTGACTTTGAATCTTTGTGTATTTAACTTCTATCACAGTTCATAAAAGTCAGAAAATGACTTAATCCTTCTGTTCTTACTGATTTTTTGGCCAATCCGTATGCTCTTATTCTATGCTCATCCTTGATCTGCCCATGGTTGATGGGTGTGATGGCAGTACCTTGCTTGTCTTTCACTGTCACAGAGTCATAGAATCACAGAATGGTAGGGATTGGAAGGGACCTCTAGACATCATCCAGTACAACCTCTCTGCTCAAGCACATCCACCTCAATCAGATCTCAAAGGAAAGTGTCCAGGTGGGTTTGTAAACCTCCATAGGAGGAGACACCACACCCTCCCTGGGCAGCCTGTGCCAGTCTTCTCCAGACTGAACATCCCCAGTTCCTGTACCCTTTCCTCATAAGAAAGGTACTCTAGTCCCCTGATCATCTTGGTGGATTTTCTTCTTTACCCTTTCCTTATTGGTTTTGATTCTTTTAATTGTCCTAATTTGCTTAAAAATTATCTGCCCATATTTCTAGACAAGTATGAATTATAAGGACATGTTTTTAAAAAGTCAGACCATAACATCAAAATAGATCCTTTCTGCTTGTGAAACCTATACCTCTAATTAAAAAACTTCAAATTGGCACTAATACCCAGAGTTAATTTAAGCTTTTGAAAACTAATGCCCATCTTCATCACCCTCTCAGAACTCACAATGTCTCTTTAGTACCCAGGGTGCTCCAGGAAACAGATGACTTTGGTGTAACTGAGATTCTGGTAACAATACACCACAAGAATGTTGCCATATCAAGGACCCTTTCCCTAGCAGGTTGTGCCACAGACCTCTTTCAGTTCTGTTCTGTTAACTTGTGTGTTTGGACTTCTGTAGTAATAAGTGAGGAAAAGACAGTGAGAACCACAAGCCCAGGAGATGTTTAAATGGCTTAAAGCCATGGAATGGGTGTATATTTGGAAACAAAGAAAGGCTGTGTATCGTACTCCCTGTAGGGAACACGGCAGAGTACGTTGCTGCCTGTGGAACTGGCTGAACACAGTGTGAGATTTTTTTTTTTCCCCCCAGAATTATACCATGCAAAGTGTGTTCCATTGATTGGGAGTTGGACTAGATGATCTCTAAAGGTCTCTTCCAACCCTACCATTCTATGATTCTATGATCCAGTCTAGTTTGACTAGCTATGAGATGCTTCTGTAAAATCTAGGTCCGGATCAATAAGGATGTACCCACAAAAGAATTTAAAGTGCTGTTGATGCTGTTGCATGTTATTCATTATCTTGTCAAAGCCAAATATTGAATTTACCTTAGTCTCCACCTTCTAAACCAAGTAGCAAAATAGAAAATGTTGATTTTGCTGTGAATACTAAGGGCATCTTCATTTCATGTCTTTACTTTCCTAAATGCACCAACATTTCTTAATTGTTTCTGTCCTATAAGTTTATGTTTAGTTTTGAGGAAAATGCCTGAAGAAAAATGCCTGAATAAGCTCAGATTCGTTTCCTTTTTTCTCTTCCAGGAGATGGTTACAGAGTTGTGTTCAGGGCCTTGCATAGCAATGGAAATTATACAGTCTGAGCCTCCAAAAGTGTTCAGAGACTTCTGTGGTCCTTCTGACCCTGTAAGTACTGTCTTGAGTGATAAGGAATGCTAAAAGTTTTGGTGTATTTTCTATGTGAATGAAAAGATCTCAACACGGTATGGCTGCCATGTACCTGTTGCATTCCTTGGAAACATGTAAGTGTTACCTTATTATGGAAGTCAGTCCTAGTCTTAGTGGACTGATTTGCAAATCCTCTTGTGATCTTTCCTAAACAAAATGTTAAAATACTGTCACAATATATACATGAAAGGAAAACTATCTAGGCAAAAATCTGTGTTGAAGATTTGTAAATGTTCTGACAGAAGACTTTAGAGCCCTGGAACAAATAGTTATTGCTTGCTCATGCCACTGTAAATCAAATGTTAGTCCACTGTGGTCTGTGGCATTTTCCTAGAGTGAAACTGTAAAAGGAGATTTGGTTCCATTTTGTTTTTTAGAAGGAAACAAGCAAAAATGGGTGTCAAATTTCTTGTTCCTGTTTGCTGTACTAGTGCTTCTACCTTTTATTTTTCATTTCTTGAGGTAACTAATTGGATATGTATGATACTGGATGCAATTTGGAGGTAAGCATAAGTGCTGCTCCAAATTTGCAGTTTTTTGTTAAACAATGAAGGCTACTATTACCACACAGGAGCCATGAAATTAAATACAAGATGAAGGCAATGAGGTCAACGTTTGTATGGTTTTTGGGTTATGTTTTGATATTTTGGTGGGAGAATGAGTAGGTTTACCAATTTCCATGGAAAATATTCACACAGATTAATATGCAAAGGGGAGAACAATTTGTTCAGGATGTATTTTTCTTCAGATTCAGATTTTCTGTTTCAGAAACCACAAATTAAAGGCATTCAGACCTCTTTTTCCCTCTTCTGTTTGGTAACATTCAAATCTTTCTCTGCTGGGTTAGCATCTTGTAAACAGCACAACCTGTTTATCTGACTTAGTTTTAACTGCAGGATGATACATCAGTAGTAATGTACACAATACGGTAGTTTCAGTTTGTTTCAAATTCCGTGTTTGTGGTTTCTGGTCTTTAAAACTTTTGAAGATGCAGTGGTTTTATCTGGGCCTATTATATCCTTTTCATGTTTCTGCTTGTTTAATACCTGATAGGTTAAAAATCAAAATATAATCGCAATGATCGCAGCTGTTCTAAGTTGTGAAAGACAAGTGTACCTAAACAAGGGCAACTTCTCTTGTTTGCCATACTACATCGCATGGAAAGCTCTATCATGGCCGTACAACATGTGTGTGACTGAAGGATTTGTTGATGAGCTGAGAAACTGAGTGATGTATAAACATATGGGTTCTCTAGGTAGCACAACAAAATAGCAGAGGGAACTAAATTCTGGTCTCCCAGACCTCTTGCTACTCACCCACCTCTGTTGTTTATACTTCCCTTTTAATGATTAACTGCATGAAATGTGAAGTGAAAATAAGTGCTTGCCTGTTTCTAGTGGAAGCAGGTGATTGTAAGTTTTGAACATTAACTCATTGCCATTATGTTTGGAAGACAGGCAGCTCTCTTTTATATTTCCTGTTTTCTACAAGAGTTGCAAATTAATTGATTTTCAAGTACATAAAGCATGTCTACAGAAATTATAGCTGCTCTCAAGAGTGATCTTTGCCTGAAATCTATCTGTCTCTTCACATAATGTTAGAAGCTTGTCCTTGAGGAAGAGCTTTTGTCACTCCCATGGAACTCTCAGAGAAGCTAACAACTGAATATCATGGTTACAGTGTCTGTCTGAAATTGGGGTAGCAGAAGCCATAACACCAGTTTGATTGTGTGGCAAGGTTATGTACAGACCATGAAGATACCACAGACTTGATTTTCTAGTGTTTAAAGTAAATCTAAGAATCATGCAACACTACCATTGAGAGATCTGCATCTCTCTGTGACTTTTTTACTTATTTGTTTATATATGTTCAGTCTCGTTGTATGTACAATGTGTTTGTAAACACAAGTGAAAAGCAAGATTACTACAAACAGTACTTGATTGTATCACAGAATCTTAAGGGTTGGAAGAGACCTCAAAAGGTCATCCAGTCCAAACCTCCCGCCAGAGCAGGACCACCTAGAGTAGGTCACACAGGAACATGTCCAGGTGGGTTTTGAATGTCTCCGGAGAAAGGGATTCAGCAACCCACCTGGGAAGCCTGTTCCAGTGCTTCCTCACCCTCACAGTGAACAAATTCGTCCTTGTATTTCTTTGGAACCTCTTATGTTCCAGCTTGTACCCATTGCTCCTTGTCCTATCACTGGACATCACTGAGAACAGCCTGGCTCCATCCTCCTGACACCCCCCCTTTACATAGTTGTAAACATTGCTTTTGGTGTCACTCTTAATCCTCTCCTCTCTGTCCTGGAATGCCACTGTAGCTAACATGTAGGGCTTAGAAATCAAACGCTTTTTCCACATCTACTATAATAAGTAGATATTTATGCTTTAGTTATTGTTACAGCACCCCTTTAAAAGACCAACAGCCATTCTCGTGCCCCTTTTGAAAATAGAATTTCTTTGCCATTTTAATAAGGGCTCTTTAAAAAATATCTCTGAATTCAACACAAGACTGTAGCTTTTCAAGGAGGGGAAGCACCCAAAGCCTCTACAGTGCACCCAAAGCTAGCAGGTTTGAGATATGATACTTAGATTTCAAATAGAGTCATAAAATCATTTCAGCTGAAGAGACCTTTAAGATCATCGATTCCAGCCTTTGTCCCAGCCCTATCAACCACTAGACCATTTCCCTAAGTGCAACATCCACCGGTCTCTTAAACACCTCCAGGGATGGTGACTCCACCACCTCCCTGGGCAGCCTGTTCCAATGCCTGACAACCCTTGCAGTAAAGAAATTCCTCCTCATATCCAGCCTGAACTTCCCCTGGTGCAACCTGAGGCTGTTTCCTCCTGTTTTATTGCTTGTTACTAGGAAGAACAGACCAAACCTTGCCTTGCTTCAACTTCCTTTCAGGTAGTTGTAGACAGCAAATAAGGTCTTCTCTGAGCCTTCTTTCCTTCAGGCTAAATAGGAATGAGATTTCTGAAATTACTTTCAATTATACTGATTCTCTATGATGTGTCTGAATCATTTAAGCCCTTTCAAAAATATAGTGTAAAATCTTGTTATGCAGGTTGTTAAATTATGTTTTTCATGGTGGATCTTATTTCACTATTTCTACTGGTACAATTCTGACATCAAGAGAAAAAAAAAAATACACCTTTAGCAAAGAGGTAACTGCTCTAGAAAGGAAGGAAGAGGACTTAAAAAGTTAATTAAATCAGATTAATACATAACAAAAACCTTTTGGACTTTTGATACACACTATCACTTAGAAATAAGAGTTGTTAACTGAAACCAAAGTTCAACTGAAAAGAAACTATGCTGCTGCTTCTTCGTTGTAGTGAAATGAAAGTCCTTGGAGGGGTAGGGGTCAATGCAGCACAGTGTACACTATTAAGGAAGCTGTTTTATTTAAGTGTGGTAAGAAAAAAAAAACAACCCAACAAACTGTTCTGCATTGATTTGACATTGTTTCCCATTAATCAGTAAGCAAAGGCTAAAATGGAAAACCTGGGAACAAGGGGATGATAGCCAGAGAATCCTGTCACTGCTTGAGCTTGTTGGCATCAATATCTCATTTGACTGGTGCTTGTGTATTTTTGGCCTCAGGAGCGCTTGGAGGCCGTTTGTTATTACTTTGATGTGAAGCTACAGCTACATTTTTCACATCTTTGTGCAGCTTCTCTGAAAAAGCTGCTGGTAACATTTTGCTGTGGAATTGTTGAGGTGATTACGTAGTATTTCATAAGACACGTGTAAAATGCTTTAGAAATGAGATATGTTGCCTTTTTTTAATTTTTAGAACCATCCTTTTGCAATTTCTTCATACACAAATGAAAAGGTTAGTTGTGACATGTGACTGCAGGAGTCTACATCAGTTACATGTTCCTGGCTGATTGCACAAATTTTAGCAGTCTTAAGAGCTTTTAGTTAGGATTGGCAGTACACTCAAAGTGCCTCAAGTACCTTCTGCTTTGAGATATTATTAAAGGAATGGGACATGCTGCAATATTTCTACACATAATGGGCTGAAAAGAGATTTTCATATACTTGCTTTAGATCCTAACCTGCATTCTTTTTACACTGAGGATTTACAATTTTTAGAGGTAACAGTGTATTAACAATCTTTTGTACTTTTGCATTAACACCAAAGAGCTAAAAG
The DNA here is from genome assembly GCA_013401255.1 of Urocolius indicus. Taxonomy (NCBI): domain Eukaryota; kingdom Metazoa; phylum Chordata; class Aves; order Coliiformes; family Coliidae; genus Urocolius; species Urocolius indicus. The sequence goes on along the minus strand of WBNH01006842.1, from coordinate 269,584 downwards.
GGAGATTAGATGGTTTAAAACAATGCAGTGAACTGAAAAGAGCTGGAGTCTGCTTTAGCTCCATTCCTGACCTCACTGTGTGACCTTGGACAAAAAGTTCAATATGTTTCTGCCTCAATTATTCCATCAGTTAAATAGGGATAACGATATGAGCCAAAGAGCACTGTTGCTGTAAGATTTCTGTTTGTATAGACTTCCTGTGAGTCTCCGGCACCAACAAGTATCTATATGTGAAGCCAAAAAATGTTCCTGTTCATTCCTAGAACTACATTAGCAGTATGACATTTTCATGTTACATCATGTAAAAAATAGCTCAGTGGAAGATACAAAGAAACATGAAATACTATTTTTTAGCTCCTAAATATTCCTTTTCCAGTAATACCTTCACAGCTGTTTCAATGTGGATTCTTTCTGTAACTGAGGGAACCTTGGTCAGAGTGTTGACAGTGAGGCGTACACAGTGTGTTTCAGGAGAAATAAGATTCATTAATCTAACACTTTGAAGACTGTCATATAAATAATTATCTGCTCAGATAGCCTGACTCATGTAATAATATTAAAAATTTTAATTCAGTGTCAGACCATTATCAGCCAGAGTAGCAAACAGATCGATCGATACCAGTTATGATATCCTCTGTCTAAGCCTGCAGTGGGAAAGACATGGTTGAATTGCTTAGATGTTATTTAGGGTCAGCCATCTGACTCTGTCCTTTCCTTTTAATTTCCACATCAACTTCTGCAGATCTAATGAAAATGTGTTTTAGACAGTGTTAGAGCTTCCTAGTTGGTGGTTATGGTAATTCTGGGCTGCATAGAAATCTGTGGAGGGAGATTGTTCCCTCTAGTGCAACTCCTTTTGCTGAGCTGATGTTGCTCATTAATAAAACCCAAAGTCTCACTGTGTTCAGGAGTTCTTTACCTTGTTCTGTGTCACCCTTCTAAGGCATGGGCAGGGGCCTTACTAAGACTGGACCTAGAAAGAGGGAAGTCTTATGACACATAACTGTGATGTGAGTGTAACCATGAGTTGCCACCAGCGCTTTAGACTTGTGAATACATTGGTGTATGGGTTGAAATTTGCCCCCAAAAGTGTTACAGCTTGTTGTCAGAGACAGGCCTGTGTTTGTGTGGGTGCCAAAAACCACACCTGTGGCAGGGAGTTACTTTCCTTGATTTAGAGTGGATGGATTCTGCACTGGCTGCACCAGAAACAAGGCTGATACATAAATGTCATATTTGTTCTTCCTGTAAAAGCTGGGTGTAGCCCTGGGAGCAGCTGAGTGTCAAGAATCTGATCAGTAATTTTTACAACCATGAATTCAATGTTCACAGGAAGTTCTTCTGATGTGTTTGAGAATGGGTATTGCTAGCCCTCAACATCCTCCCCCTGCCTCTCTGTTTTAATTTGGAGTGTATGTGCTTTGTAGAGGCACCTATGCATGATCTGGTTAAAATTTTGAGGTGACTTGCTTAAAGCTCTGTTTCTTGTCTTCTCCAAGCCACTCTTTGCAGGTGACTGGAAGTCTTTTTGGTAAGAAGAAGGGCTTAAGCCTCACTGAAATACGTCTTTGTGGGGAGATTAGAACAAAAATCAGAACGCTAGCACTGGTGGAGGAGCCTTTTGCTTGTAAGTGGCTTGCTTTAAATGTGGCTTATTACTGTCTGAAAGTTGTTGTCATGTGATGGCTATTCAGTGTCATGTGGAAATGGAGTTTGAAGGCTCATTTTGATTCTTCATGAGTAGGTGCATGTGTATTGAAAATTGCTGTTATTAGTGGTGACTGGCAGTTTCCATCAGGAGACTAAATACTCACAGAGCCCTCAAAACTGAACTCTGCTTTAAATCCAACATGATTGAGGCATGTTGGCAAGGTTGCAGTTTAAAAAAATACTTTTATCTACCACTCTTTGTCTGAAGCTCCAGAGCTACCAGCCTTGAACATGTCAGCCATGACTAAATAAATCCTGGATGAGAGGTCATTGAATTCAGATTTAGTGGTCCAAAATGACAGTCATTTGGTAAAGTAGATAATAAAAGGTATTGCATTGTCTTATATCAAGTCCACTATGAAGCTGAAGGAGCCTGCTGCTTTTGTCCTCTGGAGCTAGGTTTTTAGGCCTTTCCCTGCAATTTGTCATAAGGCTAGCAATTTTTAAAGAGTTTAATCCACATTTAGATTATTTACTTGTAAAGAAAACTCGATTTCTTGGTCAAGGACTTTGTACCGTTCAGCTTTGTACCCTGCAGGCTTGTGAAGACATTTAGTCTAATCAGAAATCACAAAGACTGATTGTATCTATAGGTAGGTGGGAAATAATCCTGAAATATTGGCCTAGGGATCATAGAGGCTCTCTTTGCACTCAAACTGAGTGCATCCCCAAGTAGTAGGTGGGTGTTATTAAAACAGTGGCATTTTAAGCATCTATATTGAACACAAGATTCTTATAAATGCTGTGAGTTACATAACTTTGTCTATTCAGCCTTCGGGAGGTGCAAAATGAATGTATCCAGATCCTGTTTGCACTGCATCTTCCTGTTTAGGTTCTTTCCAACCTTTGAATATATGCCAAGTTTGAGAGAGCAGTGTTAGAGATTTAGTATCTCATATAGATGGGTCATATTTTATTTAACAGGTGACCACATAAAGTTTTAAAAAGTGCATGCTTCCCTAGTTTCTTTGAGCATTTGCTTGGTTTGGTTTTTAAATAATGCTAATACCCTGTTGTTATTGTGTCTCTGCTTATGCATCTGAGATGAATTAAGGAAGACAGTTTCGTTTCTTGCTACTGTAGACAAAGAGGTAGGCTTCTGACCTATCAGGTGACTGTGTGATACCAGCCTGATACAGACAAATACACAGTGTAATTTTATACCAGTAGGCTGATCAAAGGGAATCAGCAGGATCCTCTCTAGGGCTTGTTTCTTTACACTGGATTAAAATGCAATTTACCTTGCCTGTGGAGGGTTTTTTTACACTTTTAAAAATAAAAGTGTTCTTCCCCTTGTGAGAATATAGTCTTTGTCAGTAAGACACAGAGCTGGTCATCAGAAGTCTTAGGTTGTAGTCTCCTCCTGAAGTCCTGAGAGGTCTGCCTTCCTCCATGATTCCTTATTGGTTTATTTTGTGGAGGTTTTTTGTTTTTTGGGTTTTTTTTCCTCCCTTTTTTCTCCTTCCTGTTCTATTATGGTTCTGCTGTAACTGCTGAGGTTTCTCCGAATAGATTCATTGATATATTCAATCTACAAAGGCCCAAGGTAAGAACCTTTTCAAGAACAAGCTGTTTCTAGGTTAATTTCAGTCTATGTGTTTGTTTTCCTGCTTCCCCTGTGTTCTGTTTGGTTACAGCAGACATCAAATCTCTATTTTACATTGGACAGTGATATTTTTGAAAATATGAAAGCTGATCTCTGACCAGAACCACACAAGTGAAAATTCTCTGTAACCTCAATCCTTTCTTGTAAAAAGGGAGCTATGTTTCCAGAAGCTATAAGGAAGTATTGAGATCATTCTGTATGGAAAAGAAAATGATATTGTTGTTGCACTAAACAACTCTTTTTTTCTTTCTCCTGTTTCTTAGCATCCTGGTCACAGTGACCTAGTGTGTTTGCAGAGTCTTTGATTTGAATGGATTAAGCTCTTTGAAATAGAGCTTACCTGCCTGACTCAGGCTTTTGTTGACTATAGATAGCTTTGTCCTTCACTTGATTTTTTCCCAGCTTATCATGAGAACATAGTAGTTTTGTAGTGCTGTTACCCACACCTCAAGTTACAAAGTCATGCTAATGTTATCTACAGTAAAAAGGAAAAAAAAAAAAAGGTAGGACTTGGTAGAATAGGCTGGGAGGACTTTTTCTAGAGCACTACAGAGGCAGTTAGCAGGAGTCAGCACACAAAGGTGCTTGTTGAAAATGTGCAATAGAAGAAGTTGTAAAGGTGTAGCAAAAAGACATTAGGGCACTTTTCCATATAACCATGATGATGTTGTGATCCTGAGCATCCCGAAGTTGACAGTGGCTGTCCCCAAATATTTCATGTCTTTCAGTTGGTAGCTTATGACTAGTCAATTCTTGGGTATGCATGAGTCTTGTTCTTCTATTTTTTCTTATCCAGAGGATTGCTTATTCAGGCTCTTATGTACTCTTCATGATAAACTGATAGAAAAAAGTGATTAGTCTGAGGGGAGCTGATCACTGCTGGAAGAAGACATATCAGTTTCTCAAGTGGGTTTCCCCTAAGAGGGATCAACTGGCTTTCTAGGTGACATAGGCAGTATTTATACTGTATATTGCAAGAGGGTGTGTATAGACTGAAATTCCCTAGGTGCTTTGCATGCCATTGTAGTAATGCAAGAAGTACATGCTGTGGCCAGAAGGTATATGCAATTATTTTCTGCTGGAGCTACATTATTGAAAGCTTCAAAGTGGGTGAAAACAATTACTGTGGCCTAAGCTTCCCCTCCTGTAACAAAAGGAAGTAGGTAGTCTGGTTTTGCATTTCTGATTATGATGGGCATTATTATTTTCTTTTATTTGTTTGTTTGTTTGTTTATTTAAAGTCCTTCTCTCTGCAGTGGCTGACAGCCATGAAAACAGCTGCAGAAATAGTTTTCATTTTCTACCACTGTCCTAATTAACTGTGGGCACTATTAACTAAACAAAGGTGTTTAAAAAAGTGGATAGAAAATGAGTAATTCAAATGCTGAGAGCCTGCTGAATAATTTGAGGTACTGCTTGCTGGTCTGTTTGGTTTATGCTGACATTCTCTGTTCTACTGCAGGGTGACCTGAGCAGAATTTTTAGCAGCTTCTTTCACTTACAGTATGATAGACTGTGTCCAATGTGCATGGGTCTTTCCTTGGATACTCCTACTAAGAAGTTTTCCCTTTCTCTGAGTCCCTAGACTTCCCAGATCAAGGGACTAGAATGACTTTGAGATGGAAGACAGGTGAGCAGCAGTTCTTCACCTTCCTATGGCAGTTCTCAAGTTCCCTCAGGTGACCTGGGTTTTGCAAACTTATCATCGGAGTACTTTGCAGGAATTAAAGCAGTGTTAAATCATGGAAAGAGAATAGTTGAGGAACTGGTCTTGAATTCAAAAGATCTGAGCTAAGAGCTAGACATTAACTTTGTGATCTTTGTGAAATGTATATTTCTTTGTGCCGCTGGGATATTACTGTCCTCTGTCTTAGTTTCCCACTCCAAAAATTGTCATCCATTCTGGTCCTGTTTTCTGTTCTATGTGTCTTTTCATAAGTTTTCCAGGCCAGGAACTGTCTCTTACTATGTATACAAAACCTGACTAGCACAGCTAGTCCTGAACACCACAGAAGCTTTTAAAAACCAGTTGTAACACAAATTGTAAGTGATTCCTTCCATCAGAACAGGGCTGTTCACAACTGTGTGGTTGGAGGTGGTAGCACTGCCATCTCCAAGGAGAAGTTTGCTGTTGGGCTGGGAGGCTTCAGGGCAGAGTGGAAGGGAAATGACTTTCCTGTGCTAAGCCCCAAATGAGAAGGATCTCTGGGGTTTGCAGCAGACTTGTGAGTTTTGTCTTTCGGTTTGCCTATATCTTCTGTTGAAATGGATGGTCTGAAGCTGGTTCAGCTAAGGAAGTCTCAATAAAATTTTGAAGCAGTTTTTGCTGCTTTGCAAAGTGTAAATCTCTGATATCTGGACTGCTTTTGCAAATGTAAAATTCTATCTCAACAATTCCAGAGGAAAAGATTTTTTACTAATTTTTACTCATCTTACAATGGAAAACTCAGCCAAGATGTCTGCAGGCTAAAAATAATGTCTTGCAACTTCCCAATGACTTTCACAGGAGACTCTCCAGATGTTTTGATAACATGAATTAATGAAATGCCAAAATATCCCTTGCAGCCTAGTGATTTTTTTTATCGTTGTTTTACAGGTGAATTAATAAATGGATGAAATTCTAGATGCCTTGAAGGCACAAGAAAAGCATCAGTAGGGCCAATATTTCACCTTTAAAGCTTAAAGTGCAGGAAATAATAATAAAATTTACAGTTATACTATGTTTTCTGATGTCTTGTGGGGTTAGTTGCTTTTCAGTTCTAAGTGCTTCCTTTTTCCAAATTGTGAAGTTATGTAAGCATCTCTGATTACACACAGATAATATAACAAGGTAGCTAGATATTTTATCTTTATCTCTATTTTGTGATGAACTTACATTTATTATGTCAGTTATCCTCAAGACCTCACTGTCCAGTCTAGTTTACACTTAACTCAGAAGCACTGGCTGTTTGCTCTTATCTATATTCAGCCCCTGGGCAATGGCAGATAGGCACACAAACATAACAGTTGTTTCTGAGCGGGCATTTATCATTACAATTGCTTAAGCATCAACCAGAAGCACCACGACCAGTAAAAATACTATCTCAGGCTGGCAAATGTGCCACGTTTGCTGCCCACAGCAGAGAGTCTGAGGAGAGTTGGTGCAGCACCTTTGGGCTGCCAGAGAGGAGGAGTGGTAGGGAATGTGTGGGAGTGAAGCAGAGAGAATGAATGTGCCTCAAGGGATGGAGGGTGAGAAAGAGACAGTGTAACAACTTCTACAAACGTGTGAGCTTCCAAAAAACTTGCCAACATTACTAGTATGGAAGATAATTTTAGGTCTGTTCACAAAAACTTCCAAAAGATCCAGGGCTTCAGACTGATAGTTCAGAAGTAGGCTGACTTTAAAATAAACAGAAAAGCAGATGGATTTAAAAAAAATATATATAATACCCAGACCAGAGTAGGCTTTTGTAACAAAATAAAGTTTGAGTACTTGCTGCTACTGTTGCAAACGATTTGGTTTTGGAAGGATATGAGCCTCAGGTGCACTTTTTACAACCTTGCAATTGAAAATGTAGCTGTTATTACCTGCATCAGATCAGTTGACTTGCTGAATAAACCTTTAAAGCCACACTGTTTCAAGTACATAACTATACATACATAGACAGGACTCACTTGAAGATATGAGAAACTTACCAGAATGGCCAATAAGTGATTGGAGACGTAGGTATTTTACCATCAGTCAAGAGAAGACAATCTGAACGTCTAGGTCAAATGCAGAGTGCTCAGGAGACAGAAGATTAGGCTAAATATTAGAAAGATTTTTCAATGCAAGCTTTCCAGATTCTCGAGAACCTGTGTATCTGTTTGTTTGGTGTATAAAGATGAGGGGTGTTTAACGTGGAACGGGTTAGTTTGAGGGGGAATGGCTTTGGTTTAAGTGTTTTTTTGCAATATGTGGAAAATACAAAAGACTTTCTGATAGCACTGACTCCCTTGAAAGTGTGCATAAGGCACTTGATACTGATTCCATATGTGTACAGGACATTATTAGAGTTCATGTAGAAGGAGAAAATATGTCACTCTGTTAAAAAGAGACTTCTGGTTTGGTCCATGAAATGTAAGCTGAAGGAGACCTATTTTATTCTCTTTGACACCGACCTGTTTTCATATTTAGACACTTTCTGATAACCTTTCAACAGATGGGCCCCAGTTTTCAGAGCAAAATGTGCTTTTCCTCAGTTAAAGACTATGGTGGTGAGAGCCCCCTCTTAGGTAGAATTTTCGCTCTGTAGTATACACACAAGGCTTAGTACTGCATTTAGGGGTGATTAAATGGACCGTGGATTTATGCAGGAGCAGAAAACTGTTGTGTTCTACAGCAGCTGATGTTGAGCGTAAGGTGGCTCATCGCATGAAACATGGGGAACATAAACCAGGTCAGACCTGAGGTAACTACAGGGGAAGCACGCACATCAAAATTGGTTGGCTGGAGTTTGGGAGGATTATGGGGGGCACAGAAAAGATGCAAAGCAAGCCAAGGCAAACAAGCCCTTGTGGTGTCATGCACCAGATCATCTGTGACCACAGACTTCATTTTGACAGTTAAGCCTTTGTCTTTGGATGGGAATTTCTGGGAATGATATATCAAACTGATCAACTGAGATTGTTCCTGCAGTAACAATAATGTTAGGGTGTTTCTTAGCTCGAATAAGCATTACAGGAGATGCTTGTCTAGTATTGTATTCTACCTGACAGAGACTATGTTCCTTTTATCAATTTTCCTCTTGCTGATGTCTTGTGTAGGAATAATTTGTGCAGCTTGCTGCTGCAACCAGCAGTGTGTGATATGACTAGTGCTAAAATCCCCTGAAAGTAAAAGCCAACTGAAGAACTGTGATGATGGGAAGAGAAGAGAGAGGCACTTATCCTACCTAACTTACATAGCTGTTGTACTGCAAAAGAGTCTTGTTTGGGATTTGATTTGGTTTGGGGATTTTTTTTCCCCAAAAGGACTTAACACCTTCCTCTCATGACAGAGGAAGTTCAGGTGCCTTGCTTGAATTAGATAGTCATATTTCTGATGGCTACAATTCAGTCAGATTCCATGGTGAATAACAGAATTCCCATTATTTCATTTGTTCACGGTTAATCTGTTTTCTGTTCTCTTGACAAGGGCATAGCTGATCCTTAAAATGAAAAAGACACTTGCTTGTTTGCCTGAGGTTGGCTACCTACTTCTAGATCAGTTGGTATTGTCAAGGGGAAAGAGAAACCACCTCTTTCATGGCAGCAGCAGAGCATGGGGAACTGCAGAAGACAAAAACCTTCTTGAGTGCAGGATAGGGAAAGTGGAGGTGGGGAGATCAAGTCAACATAAAGCCTTCAGAAAGAGTGACAAATGAGAAGTGCCATAAACAGCAAGGAGCAGATTCACGGTCAGGGCTTAGACAGAGAGGGAAAGAAGGTGCTTGGAGGAGACTGTGCAGTTTGTTGCAGCCCGAGAAGCCCTTTCAATGCTGCTGGCCTGAAAGCAAATGTAAAAGAATAAACCTGCCTTGGAAGCACACTGTAGGTAGGACAAGGTTTGGTCAGAGACTCTTATTTTTATTCTGCTTTACTCAAGAGAAAGAGAAATGAATTTTCAAGGTTCCCTTGCTATAGTTCATGGTCAAAAAGAACGAAGTATTAGGCTGTAAAAGTTCCTTTGTGTGGTTTCCCACTGAATGTTTGCTACACAGACAATGGTCTCCTCTTTGACTTTTCCATGAAGGCCATTTAAACAAACAACAAAGTATGCAGAAATGTTTAAGAGCAGTGGCCTTTTGGCCTTTCTAGACACCCAGTTAAGTATTCAAGGCAGATGCTTTTGAAAACCTGATCAAATTTTCTTGAAATCTGCAATTTTGGCTAGTATACACATTACCGTTCTATGTAACTTCCCATCCAGCCCATGAAAAGACAGATATTTGGATGAAAAACAGTTAATCAGATTTGCTCATGAGTCTTATTTTAACATATTACTGACAATGCTGGCATTTTTATTTCCCTTTACTTGCATAGAAATAGAAATGTTTGAGAATATGCTAAATACTTTATACAGGCAATGTTACACTATACACAGTTGACAGAGAGAAACAAGAAATGTATCTATCTGTATCTTGTGTAGGACAAGATGGCCTAGCTCCAATGAGCTAGCTGTAGATCAAAGCCCTTCCTGTAAGATGGGATCAAATAGCTAGCTGCTTAAGACCAAAGAGGGTGAAGTCTTTTGCTACAGCAGCCCTGGTTTGTTTTGCTGCAGTGTATTTATTTTTGAGGTGTGAGTTTGCGGCATCATTTACACGTGCACATGAAGCTCCAGCACACACTCTCCTCTCATGCATGTGGTAGAGCTGTGACTGCTCTTACCTCCTCTGACATCCTTCTCTCAACTGTTTTCAAAAAGTGTTTGAAAACCAGTGCATGAAATGTGTGCTCTGGGAACTAGACACAGAAGAAAGCTTAGGAAAAAGAGGTTTCAAAAGGAGATGGAGGGGCGCGGAGGAACCCCACTATTGTATTTGTTATTTCCTTACTATTGCAGACGAGGCCCTATAAATAAAATGCTTGGTAAGCTTCCTGTTGTGGGGCAAAAGAGTGTGTATTAATATGTACTATGAGCAATCAGTTCTGTAAGGAACTCTGCTCTTCCTTCCCTGAAACATTCCCAAGATTTCCAGTCATGCATATACAAGGACACCTATACATGATCCATGCAACTCTTTGTATCTCCATCATATACGGAGGCTTTGTTTCCTCAGGGTTCCTCAGTGATGTAGCAGGAAAGCGATGGAATAGTAAAACTTGGGAACTGACAATTGATGTCCTTTTTTGGTTATGTAAATATCAATAGAGACTGTTCTACTTCTCATCCTGTTTGGTAATTGATGACAAGGAGAGCTGATTTAGATTATTAATCAGATGTTAGCAGTCTAAAGTGCTGGAGGACTGACCTCTTTATACTTCTGATCTAATGAAATCCCACACAGAATGGAGTGACTCTCTTTTTATGCAAGATGGCTGATAGGTTTCAGGAGGACAGGAGAATGCATAGCAACCCATGTTGAAAAACTGAAGGAAGAATAGGAGATTGCATACTGAAACAGCAGCAGCTTTTGCCAATGTTAGTGAGAAAGTGAGTCTGAGAGAAGAAATGTGAGACCTTCTTTTCTGAAGTTGTGAAGCAGAAATGGGAGCTTAGGACAAATGGTAGGACTGGAGGCCTTGGCTGCTTTAAAAAAAAAAAAAAAGAAAGAAAAAGAAAATTGGGTTTGATGAGGAATATGGATCAAGGGAAAACTTGGGAAAGCTTCATAACAAGCAATATTTTTGGACCAGTTGGAGGATGAAACACTTCGAGCAAGAGATTTTGGATTGGAAGTAGATTATGAAATACTAAGATTTAGTTTTATAGATCTGAGCTGTTTCTTGCTAATGTGTTTCTAACAGTTCCATAGCCACAATACTTTTTCCTAATATGCCCAAACTTTTCTAAAAATAATTGAAAGCCTGGTGCTATTGTGGCTTCCTGACAGCTAGTTGTTACTGAAATCAACAGTTGTTTCAAGGAAGGCTTGATCAAAGTGTCACATAGCTATTGTTAACTGACATGTGACTTTTTTTTTTTCTCCAACAGACTTTCTTATCACAAGCATTTAATGAGAACCATGTAGAGGAGGGGTAGGGTTTTTTTTTTTCTCCTTAGGGCTTTTTTTTTTTTAAAGTGAAACTCTTGAACTTTCCTCTGAAGCAAAATTTGTTTAATGTTGAGAGTGTCTTACTCAAATAACCCTTGACATCCGTATCCAAAAATCCTTGTATAACCTGTGACGTAGAGTAACAACAGGGAACTGGAACTTTTTCACGTGTCACATTTTGGGTTAGACACAATCCAAGTATTAAAATGGTTTCATTGTCTTCCATCTGAGTAACAGATCATCATGGGTAACAGATCTAGGTTACTAGGTGCCATATCACTGTAATTGTTATTATGGGAAAATATCTAGGACTTGCTGGGCTAAGAACAGATCTTGTCCTCAAAGACAAATTCTCTCAGTTTAGTACCGTGATACGACAAGTGAGTTAAGCTGGAAAGTGGCTAAAGGGTTGTCAGATAATTCTCTTGTGAGGTGTCTTGAGACTAGCTTAAAACATTCACTGCCATCCCAGAAGACAGTGTGCATCATCATGCAAGTGGTTCTCATCTGAACCTGTAAGTTTTCTAGGTCAGCCAAGAGCCACTGCTGAAGTCACTGTGAACCTATTTGACACTGAAAGTTAAGAAACGCTTGGACGATCCAGTCTGATGACTCGACTGTGTCTGTGACACTGAAACAAACACCTGGGAGTGGCACAGTGAAACCACGCTGGCCTCTTCCAGAGTGATTACATCCTAATGTACCCAGTGCCTTTTCAGAAAGGGACTGATGTAGGCTCTGTTGGCAAAGAAGGATGCTTTTGTTTGCTCTGTAGCTGTAGTGTGAGTTTGTCATCAGCCTATCCCCTCAAAGGCAGCAGCGCTCAGGAGAGTCATGGAAAAATGGCCAAAAGCTTTTCAGGAGAGAAAACTGGGTTAATGTCATCACCACTGAATGGTGGGTGTGGCACAGTTGGCACTGGAAAAAGATTAAAGACAACACTGCAAGGTGACGATACAGAGAAGTAGGCCAGGACTGCATTCTGCCTTGAAAGAAAGAGCGTGGTGGAGAGGAGAGCCAATGAAGGCACTTCTCTGGGTATTAGAGATATACTGTAGTAAAGAGGCAGGAGACAAATGTTATCTCAGGACCTGAGTGGTACCTGCTGTATTGACATGCAATGAGAAGCCAGGGAGGGGTTTGGCATTGTAGATGAATAAGAGTATTGAATTATCAACTCCAAAAAGCAGAGAAGATGTAGAGAGGATCTGGACTGATCCTCAGAGGGGATCAGATGTTAGCATTAGTAATGATGTCAGAGAAGCACTGCAGAGGAAAAGACCTAGAGGCTATTTGGTAGCTGGACTTCACAAATGGCAGGTTTGGAGGCAAATAGTTCAGTGTTAGGGGAGGCAGTCTGCAAGGTGATGTGCTTGTATCTGCTTACTAAAGGCAGCACATTCTGTGCTTGAGATATTAACATGAGCTAATTGTATTAATACAACTATTATTATCAGAAGGCTGTGCTGCCATTCAGTGGGATCTCAGTTGGCTTGAGAGTTGGGCAGAGAGGAACCTCATGAGGTTCAACAAGGACAAGTGCAGACTCCTGAACCTGGGGAGGAACAACTCCATTCACCAGTACAGGCTGGGGATTAACCTGCTGGAGAGCAGCTCTGCAGAGAAAGACCTGGCAGTCCTGGTTGATAATGAACCAGCAATATGCCCTTGTGGCCAAGAAGGCCGATGGCATCCTGAGACGCATCAAGTGTAGCCAGCAGGTTGAGGGAGGTTCTGCTCACCCTCTACTCTGCCCTGGTGATGCCTCATCTGGAGTCCTGTGTCCAATTCTGGAGTCCCCAGCTCAAGAGGGATAGGGAACTGCTGGAGAGAGCCCAGCACAGGGCCACCAGGGGACTGGATCACGGGACTGGAGCATCTTCCTCATGAGGAAAGGCTGCGGGAACTGGGGCTGTTTAGTCTGGAGAAGAGGAGACTGAGGGAGGATCTCATTAATATTTACAGATATCTAAAGGGTAGATGTCAGGATGTTGGGGCATCCCTTTTTTTTCTGTGATATCTAGTGACAGGAGAAGGGATGATGGAGAGAAGCTGGAACACAAAAAGTTTCATTTAAACATAAGGAAAAACTGTTTCACTGTTCAGGTGAGGGAGCCCTGGCACAGTGGCCTCCTTCTATGGAGGTTTTCAAAACTCGCCTGGATGTGTTCCTGAGTGACCTGATCTAGGTGAACCTGCTTTAGCACGAGAGTTGGACTGGATGATCTGTAAGGGTCTCTTCGAATTCCTACCATTCAATGGTTCTAAGTGCAAGGAAGGTGTGACTATGAAGGGTTCTGCATTTCACCCAAGGTGTCTTGATTGGCCCAATTTCAAGCAGTTAGTTTTCATAGTCTTGATCATGGTTTTTCAACAGGTGTGTGTGTGTTAAATCCACAACATAAAGGAACCAGTGTGGTTCACAAAGGTCTTTGGGTTTTCTTGTTTTCAACAGGAAATAGCCCGTCACCTCCGACCAGGAACTCTGCGTGCTCTCTTTGGGAAGAACAAGATCCAGAATGCTGTCCACTGCACAGACCTACCTGATGATGGGCTTTTGGAGGTAAGACCTGCTAGATAAAGATGAGCTTTTATATCATAGGAAGTTTTCAAGTGAAAAGCTATGCTTGAGACCATTTTGATCAGTTGAAGTGTTTTTATTTGTGAAGTAGTCATACTGGAGTCCAATGATCAACCAGAAGCAAAAGCAAAGAGTTTATTAAGCACATTTAACTCAATTCTGGTACTGTAAAAAAATAGTCCATACAGTTTTCCTGAGTGAATATAGTACAAAGAGGTATATGAAATGAAAGTTGAGTCTTCTCTTTGTCTGAGAATGTCCTTGGGACTGGATATCAGCACCTAACAGTGTGTCTGCAGGGACACCCTTCTTAAACCTTTCTTGGGACAGCACCATGATTCCTGATCTGGGTTGTTTCTGCAGTGAGCTGTGTGGAACTTGGAATATTAAAGGCACTTAGGGATTCAAATTCTTCAGGTAAGGTCCAGGTTTATTTGTAGACAATCATACTATGCACATTGGTTGATATTTCCTGTGTTTGATACTAACTTACTGTCTATTATCTGATTTTGGCTTTGTTTGCCAAAAAGTCCCCCAAAATGGGAAAATGTTAAATTAATGGAGTTTGCTGAGACTGTGTACTAAGTATGCACTATGAAAGCCAGACTGAATTGACTCACTTAATTCTACGTCTCAAGACTAAGATCTGTAAAGGGGGTTTAAAGAGCTGTTGTTAGCTTATCTTGGGTGATCTCTGCATCAATGCAAGTGTTTTTGCATGCATGGTTCTTTCTCACAATCTCCACTACAGATGTTTGTCCTTTGAATCCCACAGCCGAATTGTAAGCTGAGTTCTTCATCCAGTATTACTCTGAGTACACACCTCATAGTTCCCATGGCAGAATGGTCATTTTAACAGCCAGTTATTGATTGTGTTTTTGAGGGGGAGAAGGATCTAAAATATTTTTTTTTTACAATAGGCATAATTGTATATGCAATGTGGCTCTTCATTTATCTGTAGTTTCTTCTATAACAGTACAGGTTGAGCCACCAGTTCTAAAGGACATGGGCCAATGTTCTTCAAAGAGTAAATAACTCAGTGAATGTTTCATTCTGATCATTTGGCAAGTAAGCATTATAATGTAAACTAAAGACTATCACTTTTTTTTTCACTGCTAACAGTTTAATTCTTGGAGTATCTTTAGGTCTATGTTCTGTGAGAAATGCAGTTGCCTGAAAACTAATAAAAACTTACCCCCGGGTTTGCTTAAGTGCAAGGGACTGGAGCATTTTTCTTATGAGTAAAGGCTGCGGGATCCGGGGCTGTTCAGGCTGGAGAAGACTGAGAGGGGATCTCATTAATACTTGCAAGGATTTAAAAGGGGCATGTCAAGGGGATGTAGTGTCTGGTGATAGGACTAGGGATAATGGACAAAAGCTGGAACACAGAAGTTCCACTTAAGGAAAAACTTCTTTCCTGTGAGGGTGAGGGAGCCCTGGCACAGGCTGCCCAGGGAGGTTCTGGAATCTCCTTCTCTGGAGGTTTTCAAGACCCACCTGGAATGCATTCCTGAGTGACCTAATCGAGGTGAACCTGCTTGAGCAGGGGGGTTGGACTGGATGATTTCTAAAGGTCCCTTCCAACCCTTACCATTCTGTGATTCTGTGGCTTGTCACAAGTGATGACAAAGAAATAATACTGTATACACAGAGATCATCCTTGGGAAATACTTTTTCCTGAGTGCTTTTCTATGAGAGGAGCTCAAATCCAGACACAGAAGTCTCATTTGCAGATAATTAGAAGCCAGACTCTTCTCTATCACTCAGCCCCAGTAACTGTAATAACACTGGATGCACTGGGCTAGAGCAGAGTAGCTGTGTGGCATGGAAGACAACCCTAGAAGGTAACTGAGCCAGACTAACTCCTGTTTTGCTGATGAAAGGTAACTTTGATAATCTGGATTCAGGCAGAAGAGCTAGGGACCCCAGAGTTTCATATCTAACTGTGGTGCTGACTTTGTTGAAGCTTGGATAAGCCATTTGTCAAATGTTGGCATGAAAGTGCTTGGCTCTGAAATTTTGTATGAAGATGTTCTGATTTCTGTTTCTCTTCTCCAAAACCAATACTAAATGCAGTTTATTTTAGAAGGCAAACTGCAGAATTGTTATTACAAATAACATCACAAAATTTCTAACACCTTTTGTTCCCCTAGTTCCCACTACAAAAATGTTGGCAGCATGTTTTGAGGGGATGGTTGGCTTTGGTGTTTTGTGAGATTTGATTTGATTTTTATTTTGTTACTTGATTTTGGGTTGGTTTTCAGTGGTGGTGGATGACTTGGTGGGGTGGGATTTTTTTTTTACCTAATAGGAAAGAACTTAATTACATTTCTGAAACACAGTAAACTTTCTTGGAGAGAGGATGCCATGATTCTAAGCTCCCTGAAACTCTTGCTGAACCAGAGAGGTGAGTCTTAGGGAACCGTTGTAGCCCAAAAGCAGGCAGAGCTAGTCTGATACACTGTGAATAAAGATGTTCACTGCTGTTGATTCAGAGCTTCTGTACAACCTTGACTGTGTTTGATGGCTGAATCATCCTTTTCCAGAAGTTCCCATTTGCAGTGCAGCCTCTCCTTATGGGTGTAAGGGCTGCGGGGTGGAAGTCACAGTATCTCTGGGTCAGAATTGAGCTTGGTGAGTTTGTGCAAAGCCTTAGTTGTGTGTGTTGGCTGGGCATGTGAAGTAATTATGCTGTTAATGTTAAAGCAGCTTATTAGAGGTCTCTGCCACAGTCCTGACTTTGTTGTGTTGCAAGTTCTGTGTGCACATCTGCAGGGTCATTAGTGCCCAAAGAAGCTGGGAGGAAAGATGGTCAAAGGGACTGCTGCTGTTACTACTTTGTAGATAGGAAGCTGTATAGTTTGCTCTGTGTGTTAATTGGTTTTGTGACTTTTGAACTTTCAGAACCAAATGGAGATGGAAAGGGGAGATATCTGATTGACCTGTTTTGCTATTGTGGGACTTAGAAGCACAGAATTTATGGAAACACAAGAAAGGCACGTTCCTGTGGAGAGGGGAACACACCAGTGCTCTCCTGAGGAGTCAGTTATGTGTCCTTAATGCCAGCTGTTGCTTATTTTAAGATTTCTCTACCCTCCTCTGCAGTTTTCATCACCCCTAGTTTAAGATCTAACTGAAATTTGAGAAGTGTTGGCAATGGCAGCTGTCTGATTGTCCAAAAATGGACACTTTAGGGGAGATGGGTAATTGAGAGCTAGATCAAAGGCTTGCTGAAGTTAACAGCCAAACTCTAGGTGACTTTGATGGTTCATACTTACTTGACAGTCTCTAGGAAGGGCAGGTAGTGACCTTTCTCCCAGAAATCATGACTGAGGAGTACTCAGGGAAAGGAGAGAAAACACTGTCTTGAAAACAGCAAGAACTAATTAACTAAGGAAGGATCAGCTCGTGCACCTAGTTTTAGAACACTATATGTAATTAAGTACAGTGTTTTTTCAATGGTGGGGGGTTTTTTTGTTAGATGTCATTCCATGGACCTGGAAAAAGGAAAGTTCACTTTTAGTCTTAAAAACCCCTCAAACAAACAAGTAAACCAACCCCAAACACAAATACCAGTACTTGCTCCCACCAGTTTGACCTTTAACTCCTCTGTCTTTGTTCTAGAAAGTATTTCACATTGTAGGCAGTGACTAAAGCATACTGGAATTAATTAATAACTTACTTCAGCTCAAGAGAGGAGGAGAGATGCAGCTGAGCCTATAAAACTACTGGCCATAATGGAAAAATCAATGTATTTTCTGTTGAAAGCTGTTGCTACTTCTTTTATTCCTAGTTTAGTGATACAAGAGAGGAGGGTAAGCATTGCCCTGAAGCCTCTTCACTTCCTGGGTCAGATACTTCTTTATTCACCTCATAGACTTGTTTGTCCTCACATCAGTTCAAGAAAGTATTTTCGGAGGTGACAATGAACAAACACACATAGCTCAGAACGGTCCATTTTCTCAGCCTTGTCATCAGTTCCCCATTTTAATTGGGAAAGGAAAGAAAGGAGGAAGTGAAAAAGGGAGTCTGCTAGCAATAGAGTATTTATGAGTTGATAAGGTTTCATAAGTGAAGGCTGAACCATCAGTTTCTTAATCTTTGCTATCAACTAGTGTTGTGTAGGACATTCCTTCAGAGCAGGTGTTTGCATTCTGTATAAAACAGAGACTATTTGGAGCAAAGAAACAATTACAGTGCTCACCTGCATCCACATTCCTTCTGAGTCAGGTATAGCAAGGACTGTGGAACATGTATGTTTTATATGCCAAGTAAGTGTTCTATTTAACAGACTAGATACAGTTTTGCTTTTGTGTTTTTCATGTGCACATAGCAAAAGGTGATTCCATTTCTCAACTCATAGTCTTTGACCCGAGGAACATTTCTGATACAAATCTTGTTGAAGTAGAAGTTTGCAAACCATTGGATCTGGTGAATCATCTTTCTCTGGACAAAGCAAGTTTCCTTGAAATTAGTCATTCCTGGACTAGTTTTAATCAAAGTACTTGAGACAAGGTGTTGTGACTACCAGACTTCATGATTTATGTGCCTCCTTAGAGAAGTGAAGACAAATTAGAAGTCAGTCAGTGAAGGCCTTACTTACATCACTGGAAGTACAGTGAGTAAAACTTTCCACAGGAGGTGGTGCTGTACACACACCTCAGCTCCTTGAGTCTCAAGTGGCTGAGTACCTTTCAGATTATGCAGGAATCCACATAATCTGCAACCATTAAAAAGCTGGTAGCCTAGACCTGCAATTGTAACCAAACCAGTATTTTGTTGCTCGAATTGTGCAGTTCAAGGTGGGTTTTTTTGTGAGCAGTTCCATCGGGCCATTTGTACTGCAACAACACACTGTGGGGATGATAGACTGCACACATCTGGGGCAACCTGGAAGGTCTCTCCATTGAGATGCAGCCTGCTGTGTTTGAGCCATCCCCGCTAGCTCTGTGCTCCTGTGCCATGGTGTTTGGGCAATCAGTGAGTCTCATAGGGTTTCTTTCCATAATTAAGAAATGTTTTATAGTCATACATGTGTAAGTGTGGGTGTACGTACACGTAGAGGCAAAGGATGCTGCCCTCAGTGAGATATGCATGAAGAAAGATTTGTTGTGGGACGGGTAAAACTCGAGTTATAGGTGCCATAACCCTTTCCCTGTTGCAGAGGAAGGTACTGTTACGAGGTGACTATTTCTCCTAGTGGACAGTAACATGGCATTTGCTGCAGGACTGTGCTTACCCGTGCATTTGCGTGTTTGGTAGACTCTGTGTGAACCTGCAGAGCAGGATGTGCTAATGTTAAAGCAGTTCTCATGGGAGTGAAGGACATGCCAGACTCATGGCCCTTGCTGCTGGCTGCTCGTGGCTGCCATGCCTTGGGGCGTTGGGGCTCGGAGGGAAATGTGTCGCTCTGCAATGTTGTGGGCAGCTTTCCAGCCAGGCAGTAAGGAAGGACCTCCTCGAGTATTGTTTTCTGGCCTTCCTCCTTGCCTCAGAGCTATTTGTGGCATCCACAGACGTGAAAATAAAGAGCTTATCAAAGGGGAGTGATTTTGCTGTAATCAAAGAAGAGTGGGTTTTGTCTTCTGGGAGAGCTGTCATGGTGGTTGTTTTTTTTTCCTTATCACTTGTCTGAATATCAGCCATGCAGTAGTGTTTGAGAGTGAGTCCGGTGACTTTCAGACTGTGCAAGGCACTGCTGGAAGCTCTCCTTTGCCTTGCTTGGCCTCACGGCAATGGCTTACCATTTCTAAGGCATTTTATCAAATGAGTGCTATCATCTATCTGCACAGATCCAGCTGTGGTGGTCTGATGGGTGAGACTTGCTGAGATTCTGGCACTGGCAGTTCATCTGGCTGGATCCAGCTGTGGGGAGATGGGAGGCACTAGTGTACAACAAGTGGTGACAGCACGGGCCAGCTGAGCGGATGTGTTTTGCCCAGACAAGTGCTGTGGCTGATGAAAACCGTCACCGTTCTCCTCAGGCTTAGTATTAACTAAATGCTCTGAGAATGTTAAGAGCTGTGCTGCTTTTGGACTTTTGGTGCAGCATGTCTTCCACCTGCTAGAAGCCAGCTGTCCTCGATCTGGCATTCCAAACAGTGCTAGGGAAGCACGCCTTATGCCTCCTTTCCCATTGCCTTATTCAGGGAGGCTGGGAGGAGCGTGGAGTTTTAGCAGGCTGTTCAGATGGACAGAGGGGCACTCATCTTGCAGCGGTTGAACTCAAATGCTTCCCATAACCGTTTCCCAGCAAGAGCCGAATCCTGTTACAGAAGATTTCTGCTGGCTGCCAGCTGGCATTTTTCTCTTTGCTCTTCCTTGCCTGCCCACTGCCATTGCCTTGACACGTGGGCATGCTTCAAGGTTCTTGCTATCATCCTACCTTGGGAATGCCTTTGTACCAGTAGTGAGCTGATACGTGGGTTGAGGTTATAGCGCACCAGTTTGGGATGGAAGGCATCAGAAGGATGCTGCTCTGTTATCTTTTTGGTGTGTCAAGATATAGTCCAAGCAATTTAATAAAGCATGTCAATGAGTAACTCTCAGAAGCGTCAATGTGCTTAGTGTGGAATTTGTGTATGTCACACTCAGAACAAAGGTCTCCTGCATTGCTTGTTACCGATTAACTTGTCTGGTATTATGCAAGCTGCCTCTACTAGCTGAGAACTAACTCTCCCCATTCACAGGGCAGCACAGCTTGTAAAACATTACACAGCAGAAGTGCATAGCATGGCAATGAACCTTTCACTGAGGGCATTTCAGCTGTGCAGCATTTCCCTCAGGAGTCTTTAAAATATTAATAAAGAAGCCATTGTTTCACTCAGTCATACGGCAATTTTCCAATGAAGTCTTTTATTAGGGGCCCATACTGAGCTGCATAATCCATACTGAGCTGCTTTTAATCATCTCCAGTGAAAAGAAATAAAAAGTTGGAGGGTTTTTGGCGGGGCTTTTTTGCAAGTTTTCATCAACGAAGTCGCTGGTTTTGTCTGTCAGTTGGAAATTTCAGTCACCCCTGGTACGAAACGATTTCTAGAGAGATCTCCCAGATAATGGTCATTATGATTCGAGTGCTTCACTGTTTTAACTTTCTGAGACTTTGTATCCAACAGCTGTGGGAAGAAGTCGGAAAGAATCTGGAGTGTAGGAAAACTTAATCTTATTTGGTGGTGTTTTTGCATTTCAGAGGATGTCAGCCAGCACTGGAATTCTATCTCATGATGTTTCCTGATGCTGTATATAGAATTGTACAGAGAATTAAGTAATCTTTTTGCCTAGACCTGTCTGAAGAGAAATCAAAATTAGAAATAGCGATAATAGACAGATGGACTTTGAACACGTGGTGGTGATTTCTCTTTTTTTAAAAAAAACAACTTTTGGTATTATTATTGCAGCCTAATTTTGAACATAGGTTGTATAATTATTATACTTGTGGGACAAATGGGCAAACTTAACTAGAAACTTGTTTAAACATAGTTGTGAAATAGTTCAGCTCTTATGCTTCCTCTTCTGGGTAAGATCTGAGGTCCAGTTGCCCCTTGTTCTGCCAAGTCTGAGGTTTATAAGTGCCAGAGAGAAGTAGTTAACAAGTGTGAACCAAGCAGCTCCCAAAGCTCTTTAAGATTCACCTGATCCTGAAGGTAACCTATGTGATAAACAGGGCTTGGCTCTTGGCACGTGTTCGTGTTGCGCTGAGCAAAGTAATTTTGTGGAGGGGAGGTCAAGGCAGAGAGAAGGCGTGACACTTCTTGATAACTCATCTGAGGCCCAGTTTGTGTCTTCAGGGCTGTTGCTTTCTTCCTTTCCTTCAGCATGTTCTTGTTTTGAACCAAAAATTCCAGGCCCTTTTTCTGTTACCTCCTGTTCTCCAGCTGAAGCATAGCACCAATTTTGCTGCAGCTCAGCTGCACGATGGGCCAAATACAGCAACGAAGTGAAAACAGCCCAGGGGAATAGTTGGGACAACAAAAGCAGCGAGGGAACACTGTAGTTACACAGTCATGTAGAAGCTCAGAATCTCCTTTTGTTTCTTGAGCAAGGGGTCCTGCACTCTTTTTTTTTGAGCTAAGGGAAGCACTCTTGTCTGTAGCACACGCTGCTGTGGGATGTGCAAATATGTTTTTACAGGAATTCCTATTACTGGCATCAGCCAGTTGCACTTCCCACTTCAGAGGTCAAATAGGCAAATGAGCTGTATCAGTACTCTCTGTGTAGGTTTTACCCCTTGCCTCATCAGTGCAACCTCCTTGACTGACTGCTTAAGTCAGCTATTTGTATACATGTATTGAAATGTGTGTGGAACAGGGGAGGGAAAACCCACAGCCAAAAACCCAAAGCCAAAGGTGTTAAAAGAGATAAAAGGCTGTGAACAAGATTTTTCCATCTCTAATAGGTGAGTATATCTTGAGATGAGTCTGACCACTTCTTCTTTCTTAAGTAATAATAACTAGTGACTCAAAGTGTATTGTCATACCACTAATTTTGTGTTTCAGTTTTGTGCTGTGGTAATACTGAGGGCTTAGAGGCTGGCTGGGATTGATCTTGTGCTGGCAGCTGTGCAAACACCGAACAAGGTGGCAGGAGCCACCTCGAAGGATGTTGGCTCCTCAAAGTCACCAAACAACTGGTTTGTCTGGTTTCAGTAGGAGCCAGATTCTTCCTCTTCCTCCTTAACCCTAAGTGCGTTGACAATTATGTAGGAATGATGTATCTAGAAGTATACTCGTGATATACTGTGATACGTAGGCAAGGCTCTGAGCAAGAGGCGATGCTCTTAAGTGGCTGGAGTTGCTAAGTGGGCAAGTTTCCTTCCTTGGTGACATCAGTAGTAGTTTGCTGTTCTGCTGGGGAGAGACAGTGTGCTGAGGCCACAAACCAGGAACGTGTGGGCTTTCTCTGGTAACTGCCTTACTTAGATCAGCTATTGAATGCATCAAGAGCCTAGTCCTTGGTGTTGGTACATAGTTTAGCATGCAGCAGGAGGGCTGAATTCACAGAGGCCTGCTGAAACTTGAAATGACCTCTTAATACTGACCCATTGCACAGGGGAGTTGAGCTTTCTAGATTCAATGACATTTCTCAGAAGGTACTTTGAGCACTGTGTTGGGTGAATTTATGGCATTAGTTTGTTGAACTGTTCCCTGTCAGCACAGGGAGTCAGAGTCTACACAGAGGCTTGGATGGTGCATGCAAGGCTGCTACTTGTGAACCAGGTGGTGATTTTTTGTTTTGTTGCTGTTTTTTTTCAGGATATTTTGTTACTGTCGTACTTGTCATAACTTTTATACCCAACTGTCTTACCCAACAGGTGTAGCCTGTTGGGTCCCCTGGCCAAATACCACCCTGGGTAATATCTTGGTTCTTCAGGAAAAGCTTCAAATGCTGTCTGCCTTCTACATCATTTATTTGCTTGTTGCTTCCATCTTTGCTTGAATCTGTGATGTGAGTGAAAACGTGTTCTTGTTCTCTCTCTACAACCACTTCCTCCTGTGTTGGCCATAGTCTGGTAGCTTGTGAGGACCACGACTGTCAGTGCTCTGTGAGCAGGCTGGAAAGCCTTAGCTAGGCATTGGCAAAGAGCCTCCACAATGACTGTGTCTCACGTGACAGCATCCAAACCAGGCTTTACTTCAATATTTTAGATGCTAGAAGCAGAAGCCCTTTTCAGTGTTCTTATCAGATGTTCAGGATGTGTTTGCAGCTTGCATCTATGTCTATGGTGGTGTACCTAGCGTCTTGTCTGGACCTAAGCTGACTGGTTCAAGAGCATCATATAAGAGGTCCCTAGGAGCTTCTGCTTTTGAAGCAGGCAAGTGTCCCTCAAGATAAGTATGAAATGCAGAGATGGTGATCTTGGTGACTCGGTGAGCTGGCTAGGATCCTCAGGACAGCAGTACTCATGGTCACATTGTAGTTTTTCATGTGTGATGGGAGCCAGGACCTTCCATGTTATTTCACTCCAGTGGCTCTACCAGGCCAGGGATCTCTTCTGATGGTGACCAAAGATGTTGCCAAAGGAGGAATAGAGCTCCTGAGGGGAGAGTCCTGTGCTGATGTGTTCAGCTCCAGCTACTGAGCGGTCGTCTCATGCTGTGGAGCAGAGAGATCCCATGAACCTGTACCTTCTTATTAAATCTACAAGTGTCTATACTTTGGAAGTCAGTAGCCTGAGTCAACACAGCAGTTGTGTGATGTAAAACCAACAGTGAATTGTTTAAAATAAGTGTTTGGTTTCACTTATTTTTCTTGTAGTGTTACAGAGTAAATAGCACAAAACTCAGTGTCTTGGTGGTTTTGATTGTTGTGTAACCCATTATTGTCTTGTCCTCTTGTTTACATCCTGTTTGCAATTCAGAATGCTCTGGTCTTTTATTTTATGGTGCAATTTCCAAACAGCTTCCCTTGCCCTTCTCCTTGACTGTGTTTTCAGAGTTGGTGGTAACCACACACAGCTTTTGAGGTGACTGAGTTAACAGCACACAGCATAAAAGCAGAATGGCTTCCCATGTTATCCCACAGTATTTCTTTAATAAAACCTTCCATCGTAGAGTTTCATTTTGTCATGCACAGGGGTTTTTGTCCTAGTTGTACTTAAGAAATTAACTTGGACAGTTGCAGTGCCTGTGTACAAATTGTTCTGCCTTGGGCAGCCTGAACAGTTTGCTTTCTTACAGTGCATGATGCTTGAGAGAGAGGCAGGAGTGACTAATTTCCCCATTTATTGAACAAACTTCCTGGGACTAAACCCTCTTCAGGTTCATGTGGGAAAAGAATTCTTTATTTCCAGAACAAATAATACAGGGAGTAAGTCAACCCTCATCTTTGACAGCCATTCTTAATTCTGGATTGCTTGTGGCTGGAAGGATAGTAGGAATCCAAGGAGTTTCGATGTGTTAATCTAATGGTTTAGTCATGTGAGTTAGTTGAGTGAGCTGTAGCTGAGATGCATTTTAGGTGTTGTCAAGCACACTTGCAAATGGAGTTGGAAGGTTCATGCTGCTGTGCATGAACCTCCTTCCTAAGATGAATGGGCAAGAGAGATATTTTTGGTTCTTACTAGAGACCTCAAACTGAGATAACCTGTCAAAAATTACAAGACCTAAGTGTTTAGGGAGAGTGTACAGATGTTGAAACTTTAGGTCAGCAAAGACTCTCTGGATGATGTGCCTGGATAGCTATGCTGAACCAAAGAGACAGTTTTGTGCAGGTTTTGGGAAGAGGGTACTGGTGAGTGTCTGTGCAGCTACGTGGAAAGCACTAAGACGACTGCCAGGCTCTAAATGAATACAGGGATGAGAGAGCCTTCCATCTCCCGGCTGCCAATTTTGGCTTGGCAGAGGTGAGGAAGGTCTGAAATTGCCATCATCTTCCTGGTGATAGATGAGAAGTAGATCTGTGACCTCAGCATAGTTGTGCCTCCTCGTCATCTTCCTTCCTTCTGCCACCAATGATGCCAACAGGATTTTGCTCACAAGTTTTTCTTACTGAAAACTGCCAGCCCAAGGGAACAAGGAGGCTGGAGTGTGAAGGCCGAGGTGCTCTTTGAGTGCTGGGATTTTCTTTGAGGCAAGCTGTCATGATGCCTGTGTGACACACTGGTACCATTCAAGGTGTGCCTTGGTCTGCCCTTCTGTAGACAAAAGCTCTGCCCAGCTGGCATCTCTCACCAGCACTGCTTTATGCCTTCTTTCCTAGGCAGAAGGAGAATTGAATTGTAGGTGTCTGTGATTTTTGCACTTGCAATCTTCAGGACGCTTTGTGCCTGTGCTGGATCCTGTGTTATTCCCAAGATCTTTTGCTCTCCCTTGGCAGACTGGCTGCCTCATTTCATTTGCTTCCCTTTTTTTTTCCTTTTAACTTAAAAAAATGAAATTGCCTGTCCTCTTAGGGCACACATTGTTCAAGTGGTAACTGTTTGTGCTCAGCCAGGGCATTGGGCTGGATTTTGTATTGCCTGCTGCATTAACTCCTGAAGCTTTGAGGTAACATGGGGAAGCACTCAGAGGGAGCAGCCAGCTTCATTAACATGGGTTTTGCAGGGTGTGTGGTGTAGCCGAAGCAAAACTTCATGGAACTGAAGCAACTCTTGGCTTCTCTTCAGTGAAGCTGTCACCAGAAGGTCACAGATATCCACTTGTTACTCCTTCTTGAGCATTATTGTTATTTGTCCCTGAACAGGAGCTAGAGCAGGCATGGCTGAGTGCTATAAAGCAGGTAGGTGGTTCCTGGGATCTCTAAGGAGAGCACTGATGTTAAAATGATCCCAGGGAAGGAGTGAGCACACCTGAATGTCAGCATTGTTTGAAGGACATTTTGATGGCACCTATGAGATGTTTTTGGTTGGTCTCAGGTCAGTGTCTGGCATGGGTTTGCCCTCTTCCACTTTTGGACCCTGTAATGAGATCACAGGTGTGTTGGGTTCAGTGTGGCTGACCTTGCCATAGGTCAAATGTGAGGCTTGTGGAGATGTTTTGTACAGATGCAGCTGCCTTTGCTGTGGTTTATACTGTACTTGGAGATGGGAAATAGAGTGAATTTCCTAAAATACAGAGTGCTTTGGAATACCTAACCTCCATCTGGATGCTTGGTGCAAGTTCCTCCAAGTCTCGGTTCCCCTCGGGGCAGGACCTGGTGCTTTTAGAATGGGATTTTTCAAGCTGTCTCCAGCTGGGGCTTCCTAAGTTGAGGACACCCCAGATCTGGTGGTAGTGCTGAAGCCCTTGGTCTCAGTTCTGCAAAACACCACATGTGTTGTGGTGTGAGTGGGACAATGGATGGCCCTTCCTTCTGGTGTTTGTTGTCCAGCACTGTGCCATGCTCCTAGGGGTGATGACCTTGGAGAGAAGGATCCTTTCTGCGTGCCGCAGATATGCCTGCTCTTAACTGGTTTTACTGGGAGCTGGGTGGCAGCTGACCCACATAAAGATAATTATATATGAAGAGCACATGGCAGCAGCTGCTTTTTTTTGTGCATGATACAGTACATAGTGTGCCTGCTCTGATGTCTGAGCCTTGCCCACACGGTCTGTGTGGATCTTCAACAACCCAATAAAAACTGATTGAGGAGGAAGGGGTTTTCCCTAGGTTGTAAGTAAGCCTGGGGAAATCAGTTTTACAAATTCAGGGGCTTCTGAGGACTAAAATAGCACGATACCTTCTGTCTCTAGCAGCAAGTGAGCAGGAGCAGGGCAAGGGCAGCACTCAGCTGTGTCGCAGTGTGCTACAGGGGTGGATGGTTACCTGAGCCCCCAGGAGGACACGAGGCTCTGGCTGAGGTTGGCAGGAGGCAGCAGGAGCAGATGCAGCCCCTTTAAACCTGCCCCATCTCAGGGAAACCCGAGGCTGCACCCCGTGTTACTGCTCACAGAGGAGCAGGTGCTGCTGTGCTGGACCTTTTTCTTTGCTCCTGGCACTGCTCCCCACACATGCCAAGGGTCGTGGCTGGCCCGTGCCAGGCAGCTGCCCTCGGCCAAACTGGGAACAGGAGCCCAGAAGTGCCAACAGTCAGAGCTGTAAAACAGGGAGCTAGTGTGTGATGGTGAAGGTGTTCACGCAGAGTCAGCCTTAAAGGTTCTTGCCCTCAAATGTGTATGTGTGTATCTCTGCTTTTTATTTTATTAGTATTTTTTGTGTGCCTAGCTAACCTTGAAATGCAGGTGCCCTGTATCAACAACAAGGGAGATAAAATTCACTTTAATGGCTACAATTATACTTAACGATGTTGAGCCAGTCTGGCCAAAAGAACAACATGTTCAAACTGGCAGTTTACGATGTAATGTCCTATCGGGCAGTGAGGAAAGCGATGCCTTCCTGAGGACAGTAGATTTTATATAGGCAATACAGCACCGATTAACAAAATATTAATTTAAAATCTTGAAAGCAATGCAGATTTTGAGTTGATGTCACAGCTTGACCCTCTGCCCAAAAGTTGTTTTAGTACCATTTGTTGTGTACCAAAACTACTGGTGCCATGGGGTGAGCAGGCTGGCCAGACAAAAGTCTACCCCTGCTTGTGGGGGAGTGGTTTGGGTGTTAGTTTTTTGGGGGTTTCGGGTTTCTTTTTGTTCTTTTAAAACCACCCTGCAGCCTTTTCATGCTATATAACTGCTACATCTGAGAAATTGCCTCAGCATTTCTCATGGGGAGAGGGGGCACTTGTCTGACCACATGGCTTGTGGGGTGGGTGGTTTTTTTTTTTGGGGGGGGGGGGGGGGGCAGCTTTTTGGCAGCAGCGATGTCATGAGGCCTGTGATTAGCTGGGTCCTTTATGGGGGTGGCCCCACGGTGCATGCCTGGGGTCGCTGCTGCTGGAACTGCCTAGTTAGTTAATTAGTGATCTGCTTTCACTGGCATGGGACTAGAAAGTGATGGCAGGGGCAGGGAAAGGTTTGGATTTGCTTTGTTTCATGTTCTCATACTCAAGTGTACGTACTACAGGCCCCTGTGGCACTTGCTCACTGTCCCAAGCCACATACTTAAGGATTGAAATGTAGGAGCAGCTGATCCTGCCAAACCTTGAGCCGTGCAACAACCCCACCCAACGCACAATTTAATCACACCGTCTTTGTTAAATCCTTGCCTGGCTGTAAACACCCAGCAGCAAACACAACAGCAGAAGGTGACATTTGCACTCGCTCCTGCTCCTTGGGCACACTGTGGAACAGGCAAACGCAGCCATGTAGCCCCATCACCTACTGTCACTGCTGCTGCGTCTGGCAGGCGCCAAACAGTTTGGCAGCTCACTCTGCCAGCGTCGAGCATTTCAGTTAAGGAGGCCTCACCAAGCAGCTCGCTCGGGACCAGGCATGTACAGTCTCCTTACTCACAGACCTTCTCTTCCCTCAGCAGCAGCGGTGATAGCTGCTTGGGGAAGGCAGCTGCTGTGTCTCATCAGGTCCACACCACCCTGCCAGGCCCAGTCTGCTCCCAGTGCCCAGCTCCCAGCCCAGCTGCCCTAAAAGTCTGCTGCTTCTGCTCCTGCCTTCCATATGTAGCTTCCCCTCTGGCCCTGCAGCATGGGCTGCCAATGGCTGCTTTAATTCACACTCAGGAGAAACCATTTTTACGAGTAGTTACTACTAGAATGCATGGCCAGTGGCTCTCAGGGGAGAGAACCTTCAGTAACAGTGAATACCTTGAACTTTTGGGGTTGCTGACTGGTGCAATCATGGGCACACACGCCCCAGCAGCCTCTGCTGTGGTTGGGGGCAAAGAGAAAACAAGTACTCAACTCCCAGTGTTGCAGAGCTGACATGTAACACCCTTGGAGGCTGAAGCAGTGGTTTTAAGCAGTGCCTATACCCCTTTCAGCTGCCTTCAGCAGAGACGGCCCAGGACTGATGAAGGTGTGTGTTTTCTGTTTGAAATAGGTGCAGTATTTCTTCAAGATTCTGGACAACTGACAGCCACCATCCTCCTCCCTCCCCGTGAAAGAGACACACACACAGAATGGTGTGTTCATTCATTTATTTGTCCAATGTTTCAACCTGACTGAAATACAAGATCAACAAGAGCACTGTACTCCTGGCTATTATTACATGTTAGAACATAGAGTTTTGCACTTTAGACAACATTTAACACCATTCTATGGGGTACTGCATTGCTTTTATAAAGTTTAAAATAAAGATTTCTTTTCAAACATGTGACTTTGGTTTATTTCATACATTACACTTTCTTGCAAGAAAAAAAAAATAAAATTGTACAACTGCATAAATATAAAATTCTTCCACCATGAAAATGGTTAAAACATTCAATAAAGACATTAGCACCACAGTGTGCGATGCCTCCAGCAGGAAAAAGAACAAAAGAAAAAAAAAACAACCCAAAAGAAAATATACAAAGCAAAGAGTTACACACCTATCACCCAGGAGAGTGATAGTCTGACTCGGTCTCTCACACAACGTACTGGAGGATGAGGGAAAAGATGGAGAGAGAAGGGTGGGGAGGGAGAGAGAGAGAGAGAGAGAGACAGCATCCGCTACACAGCACGGTACACGATCACCTATTCTCTTTGCCTTCACTTAAGTTAGTGTTTGCCCTGCCACCCCTCCAAATAAAATACCCTAAACAAACAAAGACCACAGGAAAAAGTCAGAAGCCAGATGGAGTGCTGTGAAATAAGAGTCTCGCAGGTGGGCCTTTCTTCGAAAAGGAACAAAATAATGAGAAGTTATCATGCCAGTTCTAGTCCCATTGAGTATTTACACCTTGGACAGCAAAAGTCTTTGCTCACGAGAAGTAGAAAACAGATACAATACATGGCTTGAAAAATGACCAGAGTATGCACCTATAGTACTGTACACTAAATAAAATACACAAGGCAGCAATACTTAGGGGCCAGAAACACTGCTTACTACGAGTCAGTTATGGAATCATAATTTACAGTAAAAATGGGCATGTCCCAAGGCTCAATTTTGTTTTCTTTTGTCATTTACAGTAGAATAAATATTTTTTTCGCTATTGCTACACTTTGTTTACATTCTAACCTAGTAAATGCAGAAAGCTAGTGTAAAGCATATAGATTACGTGTAGGTCCCATACGTATGACAGTTTGTTCAAGACTAGTAGGTTTTCTTTTTTGTTCTTTTTTCTTTTTTTTTTAATGGGTTTTTTGTTTTTTTAACCTTTTTAAATGGCTAGGAGGAGGAAGGTGGGGGCTGGGGTTGGAGGGGGGCGGAAGGGGAGGAGAGAAGAGAAGTTGTGCTCACAATCAGCTGCTCTTTATGTCAAATTTAATATCAAAGCGTCCCTGGAAGCGGTCTTTGTCGCTGTACTGGATGTTCTGCCCGTAGGCCCTGCACTCCACACGCACCTCCATGTCGTAGGTCAGGTTGGTGAACTGCACGGCCACCAGCGGCTGCAGGTACCGCGGCTGCAGCAGCTTCCCGTAGTAGGGGTAGTACTGCAGGGCAAAGCCGGGGTATCCGCCCATCCCGTAGTACTCCACCGTGCCTATTTTGTCCATGTCTTCCTCTCTCTAGAGGTGGGGGAAAGACAGGAAGGACAAACAATGACAATTAACTCGAACTTTGACCTTTTGCAGCCAGTTTTCCTTGCAGCGTCTGCTTTTGACCTCTCTTTGGTCACCGCTGATCCTCACATGGGACAGCACAAAGGGGACGGTCCCTGACGTGGAGGGGACGCTTCAGTACTGGCTAACCAGAGGCTACACAACAAGCACCTCCCAGAAGAAGAGCTTTTTCTTGATTTAAAAACCTCAGCCACTTTATGCTTTCAGAAACCACCACAGCTTCCTGTTGTGACAACACACTATCTGTCTGTCTTTGACAGAGTTTGCTGTGCCTCCGCTGCTTTAACAGTGCTAAGTAAATACCTCTTCTCTGGAGTCCTTTTATGCAGCCAGGAGCTCCAGTACAGCACTTAGAAGCAAAACAGCCACTTTTGAGAATACCTTTTACTATCAGGCCCTGCTTTTTACCCCTCCCTGTCAGGGCAGCCCATCATCCATGGGGTTTTGAGAAACTCCCGTTCCCAAATAGGAAGAGGATGATACCTCCAAGTAAGGACCACCTCCCATTGCCCACGGAAAGGCAGAGGGGTAACTACACCCGGACAAAATGCTTCCAACAGCCTTCCCCTGCAGCTTCCTGACTCTGCCCTGTTTTATTTCAACTTACCTTGGCGGCGCAGTGCACGGGGATGAGATACGGATTGTATTTTGACATAACCTCTGGAGGGAGGCTCTCATTTGCCGGAGCCTAGAAGCAACCCAAAACAAAGAGAGGTTAAATACTGGACACTTCTCTGCAGACTGGAGCACCTTTGCAGCAGCAAAGGTCAGCAGTACCAAACACGTGCCCTTAGCCGGAATCCCTTCTGTCTCAGTTTCAGAGACGGCAGCTCTCAGTGGCGGTCTTTGGGACAAACAAGCCGTGCTACACAACTAGAAGCATTTGGGAACTTAACCCAAGCAGAGCTGCTGTTTGTTTCTATGCTCTACTGCTGTGGATACCAAGGCAAGTTATGTTTATAGTCCCTGTGGTATCACTGGGGAAGGAAGGATAAAGGCTCTGAGGATATCAGGGAAAGGTGGGAGTGCCAATGCGGATGCAGTAGTTTTCCTTCACAGCCTTGCAAGTCTCTGATCTGCTTCACATACATCTTGCCCAACACCAGAGCTACACAGCCTGTGCTGGAGAGAGGAACAAGGAAGATACTGCCTTGGATATGTGCCTCATTTCTAGATGAAACATGTAAAGTAATTCCATGACGAGATCCTGCTGTCTAATGCGGATTGGAGCCCTTCAGAGCTCTGTAGCAAAGAAAAGAGGAATGTGCCAAACCCTTCTCTTGCCCCATCAACAAACATCTTACACCACTCCACCAAGCACCAGTGCATTCCTGCATCAGATGAGCCAGAATCCAACCCATTTCTTTCAGCACAGGATGGGCTCCCTTCAAAGAACATCCCTGGCAACTCATTAGCTACACAGCCTGGCAGTGCTGAAGGCAGCTCAGCACACCATGTCATTTGCACCCTTTTCCATCCAGAAGGTGGAGTGACAGGTGTTGCATACTGCCTTATTCAGTAGCAATATTCAATATTTCTAAACAGAAATCTTTAGCGTTTTTATGTGTGTTGGGGGAGAAAAAAAACCCCACAATTAAAACTTAGAAGTAAAAGCCATTTCTGTCCAAGTTAACATCCTTCAGTGCTGCTGCAGACCTGCCTTCGAGGGTAACACAGAGCAAGCAGGTGACAGACATCCCACAGCATCTAGGAGACTGCATTAAATAACTGAACAACCTCTTCATCTTTCTTGCAATAAGAGCTGTGTCTGGCTCTCTAATGTAGTTTACATTCTCTAACCTGAAAGTTAATGTTAGCACTGCGTCATTTCAGCGGTTTTCTCAAAGCAGGCAACTCTACACTGCCTGAGGAAAGGACAGAGTAGACCAGGCCGTGACAAAAAGTACTGGTCTTACTACAGACAAGAGTCAGTCTGCGATAGTCCCACAGAGGCACAAAGGAACTTTAAAAATGGGCTTTATCACTTGATGAAAATAACCCTGTGAAAACAGTTCAGTGAGCAGGCTCAGAAGGTGTCAGGTACAGAACCAAAGGGAGTCTGCACAGTGAGGTTCATTGCTGCTTGTCACCAACTCCCCGTGTGCTCTTTTCATTGCTTTCTCGTGAGAAGTATTTTTAAATCCGCAGTTACTCAAATGGTCTCAATTTCTCCTCTGCAGAGGGGAGTTTGTTACTCATCTCTCTCCAGAGACACAAAAGCAGGCAGAGCAAATCTGCAGCTAGCAATTCCTCACCAGCAGCTTCTGCTAGACAGGGAACAGATACTTGCCTTAGGTTTGAAGCCAATAATCCTGTTGAGCTTGACGAGGATGCACGGTTTGCCATCCCTGTACCCAAAGGTAGGATCATTTATTCCAGAACAGTTTTCCAGCCATTCACGTTTGAATTTGCAGACCTTCTTCTGGCCCTGGGCATCGCTGTATGGTCCTCTCTCTTTGTAATCAGTAGGTACATCTGTCACAGTGGGGGAATGACAAAAACAACCACATGCAATGTGACCTTCTCGTCAGGAGCAGCCATGCTTAGGCTTCCCTGTGTGGTTTGGATTTCACCCTTGTCCAGCCAGGTCAGTGGCACCACTTTCTTGAGGCTGACACCACAGACCTGTCCCCAGCCCCCTTCCATGCCTGACCTGGTCCCAGACCAGCAGGTTTGCAAGAGGTTTTGGTTTGTAATTGAGGATTCTTCCAGGTGACAACAAACACATTTGTAATCCACTGGCTCTGAGATGATTGGTTTTTTTTCCTGGCAGCCTTTACCAGTGGGTTCCTCTCCAGTTTTATATGCACATATTATGAGGTGACAGTCTCACTTGTGTTATTATGTATCCTCTATTAAAGGTTAATACCTCACAGATGTTTTGCTACATTGCATCAAGAGGACCAACCTCCCCGCCTCCCCCTCCGGCTTTCAAGAGGGCAAGGTCAGCACCCCTTCTGAGAGCCAGCTGCAACTTTCTCCAAGTGAAACCTGGGAGTTGCCAATCATATAACCCCTACAATAAACCTTTAGGTATATCCCTGGTCACATCTGGTCTGTCCAAACTCATTTAACTAGCAACCACATGACTGAAACCAAAATCTGCCAGTTTAGCAACGTGCTTTTGCTTAAGGTAAAAGGAATAACCAGAGACCACTACAGCTTGCCCTCAGCTTCTGATGGATCTGACGTAAGAGGCACTGGTCAGAGCCCTCAGCTGCAAGAAACCACAGAGACTTACCCCCACAGTCCTGGAACACTATGCTTTCGGTTTGTTGATCAGCGCTGTAGTCCTTTAAGAACTTCTCAAGGTTCTTCACATATGGCTCAAAACTTTTGGGATCGGAGGCAGTAAAGGAAATTTCTGTCTTTTGTACCTGGGGGACTTGGGTCAGTCCTAAGAAAAACAAAATTGGGAAGGAAACATTAAGTACGACCTCAGAGCTGCAGTGTCTCTGAGCAATGCAACTCACACAAAGAACGTAACTCATTCAAATCATCTCTGTTTTTCAGGCTTCAGGACTTTCACAGAGCAGCTTACGTTCACTAGAGGGGAGGCTCTGCCGGCCTCATAACCGCTCTGTCCAGCAACAGTCTGGAATATTCATCATTATGTTTGTATCACTAAGCAGGTAAAAATTACAGAACCCTGAAGAGAACCTACAAGTCAAGGTTTTCCTCAAGAAAAAGTTATCCACGGGGTATCCTGCCCACCCTGCCTCCTCCTCAAGGACAGAAGGGAAGCTGTCTTCCGAGGAGGCTGACCACACAAGTCCCCTAGACACCTACTCTTACACACGTATCCCTAACGGGCTGACTTTAAAGCCTCTAAAACAGAGGATGCATTTAGGATACATCAGGGCTGTCCACTCTTACAAAGGTCACTTTCTGCTGGTTGTCATGCCTGTTGTGTTTGTGTAGTCTCCCTCTCGGGATGCAGGGCAGGAGACCTTTTCTCATTCAGCAGATTAATCAGCCTGATCACTCTCCTCTGGTCTTTTCACTCCATCAGCAGGTATTTCTGATTGCAAGAAAGAGTCTGCTGAGCTCTGTAATCAGGAGGTAAGCAGGAAATACCACCACACAGGAGACACGTTTAAAAGACTGTGTAAGGTCCTGGGCTGTGAAACTTTAGGGAGATGAATGGAAATAAAACGCATGGAGAAAGAGAAAGGACTAGATACAAGTAACACTGACAGATGATAAAAGGTGCCAACCCCTTTGCTTTTCGTTATGTGACTTGCAAAGAGTTGCTCTTGCATGACGTTTAGGTCACATTTTAATTGAAAGCATCGATGCACAGCCAACACTTTAAACCCCGGTAATGAGAAGGGGAGTTCACACTGCTTTAGCAGCAGCCACTGTAATTATTGCTTCTGGTCAGGTTGTCATCTTTGTTTTAGCAAGAACAAGGAGCAGGGGGAGCAGCATTTGCTTTGACAGCTTTCACAAGAAGCCTATTGCCAACAAGTTCCCCTGGTGCAAAACTCAGGCAGCTTAGCTGGCTGGCTCCAACCCACAAGAGCTTGTGACTCCAGCAATTTTTCCAAAGCCACTTGAGTGCTTTTGCTTAGTCTCTCCTCAAGCCAGCTCACCACTTCCCACCCTCCCTCCTCCTTCCCCCCTCCCCCCCACTACCCCCTGAGAGTTGGAATTTGTAACCTAGGACAAAGATTAGCTTTGTTCCCCTAAACGCAGCTCCTAGTCACCAAAGATAGCAATACATCCAGCAAGTACCTCGGGGGTTTCAAGTTTTATTCCAGGAAGCAGCTTTAACCACTCAAAACTCCCTCTGGTAGAAACTAATCAGGTTGAGAGTTACAAGTTTAGAAGCGACTTACCACTCTTCTGGCAGAATTACATCCTACTCTCCAAAGTTGGTGGCTTTCAAACCCTTCTCAAGCAATTACTTGCTTTCTTGCCTCACAAACAGTTATAAATATATATAAAATAAATAAGCTGGGTTCAATTTTAGTAAGGGACTTCAACCCCATCCTGCCAAAACCCTCCTCATGTTACTGCTCAGCTGGGAAGCAGCAGGCTCAGAGTCAATTGAAGTGGTTATCTGGAATCACAGCAACGGCAGGCCAGGCCTTGGTTCCTCTCCTGGGTCTGCTTTTTCCAGAGTTCAAGTTACAGGTGTGTCCTTCAAGTTTATAAATATAAAATTCAAGAAAGCTTGGGCCAGGATTGTTAAGCTTCAGTTAG
Source organism: Urocolius indicus (assembly GCA_013401255.1). Lineage (NCBI taxonomy): Eukaryota > Metazoa > Chordata > Aves > Coliiformes > Coliidae > Urocolius > Urocolius indicus. Next base: position 233,726 of record WBNH01006842.1, on the reverse strand, counting down.
GCAGTTAAGCTGTTAGTTTTGCTCAGGACTTCTAAAGCGAAGGCATTCTCCCCTTCAGTCTTTTTGTCTTGTCAAAGGTTATGCATTAAGGCACAGCAAGGGAGGAGGGAAGGTCAGCTATGCACACCCCAGAGTTTAGAGAAGCCACCTATTAATTATCCCTTTTCTCCAGTTAGGAGAGCCTGGCTGCTGATACGTAGAGTCCAAAGCCAGCCCTCTGCCTATGAGATAAGCGACTTGGTTGGGAGCACAGACTCCCATCCCAATACGGCTCTGTCTGGCAGATTTTTACAGAAGGGCACTAAAGCCCAGGCAGTACCTCTGTGCCACCGGTCCAGCAGCCAGACCAAGAGGACAACTGTTCCTGCCAGGCAGACTCGGCCTGTGGCCATAGCTGGGCTGCTTCCAGACTAACTGTGGGCACTTACAGGTACTTGGATGAGCCAGACTGAAGCAGGCTTTGGTGCTGCAGGTGCTCACTCTGGTTAGGACAACAAAGTGGAGATCAACCTTCCCACTTATGAAGGAAATCTTTGTGAGTATCAAAGACTTGTTATGAAAAATAGCTTTATCCTGATTAAAAACGTATTACTGGCTTCCACCCCAACCTCCCTTCTCACATGCCTGTAACTGACCAGATACAAAGCCCTAAGTACAGATTTATCATTTCCTTCCTTGTTTGCCACCTATACATCTCGTAGCCAAAATAAAAAGTTTAAGTGCTGTTATCAGGGCAACATTACCCCTGAGCCCTTCTTAAGCAATCTTGTTTTTAAAAAAAAAAAGATGTGTTGACTGTGTTTGACAAGGAGGTAACTTCTGCAGAACACTTTTGGAGCTTTTCTGAAACGTTTTCTCATCCTCCTTAGGGAACTGAAGCAAGTAGGAACAAGAAAGTAAATTACAAAGCTGAGCCACTCCAGTGCTACCTAGCACAGGTTGCTTGACACCTAAGTTACAGGCATGAAGCCTCTTAGGGGCTTCATGCACATGAGGAGGCTATTCATAAGCAAATTCTATGGGGGGAAAAAGAAACAAAGCCTCAAGTTGTTTTACAGCCAGGAGTGTAAATAACCCTCTCCCTGTCTTCAGACCCTAATCTGTTTGCCATAATCAGTTCTGCATCTCATGCTGTTGCCACAGAGATGCACCACAGTGTCACATGTGGTGAAGCTGCTCTTCACACATGGAAGAAGCGAGTAACTTACTGATAAAATGCTGACAAAACTAAAAAGTCTGCAATTGGCTCTTAGAGTGCACTGCTAGAAAACAGGATACTTGGTCCTCACTTGACTGACACTGTCCACATGAAAGTAGTGATGCCTAGACTTTGTAACAGACATCACCTTCTGATTGTTTTCTAACTCTGTGGCTGTACAAAGATACCAAAAAAAAAAAACCACACATGTAATGGGTGTTTTTTTGTTTACAGTTCCATTTCCAAAATGCCGTCATAGATTGAAATCACATCTATTTAGGTTCATTTTAAATCAGATTTTCTCAGAGACTTTAACATTTTAAGCTGCAAGTGCAAGACCTCAGGAAGAACAGTGTCCTGGAGGTGAAGAGAAAGAAAGTGGAAGTGTGAAGTCAGGCTTGTTACTAGGAATGGTTGTGTAAGTCCATAGTAACCACTTTTGCTTCATCACGCCATGCTCATTTCCAAGCACTGGGTAATCTTGGTTCATGAGTCTGAACACTCCTGATGACACAGATGACAAATTAAGTGGTCGCTACACCATTCCTATTTACCACCCGCCCCCACCAGCTGACTAAATGTCGATAGACTTTAAAAGCCTCCATACCAAGCAACATCCTGACAAGCTTCCAGCAATCCTCTACCTCATCCCTAAAGTGTGAAAAGCAGGTGCAAGTTTGCTACAAATGCAGCAAAATCCTCTTGGCAGATAACATCCCTGGAGCCTGAGACTGAGAGATTGTGGGTTTTTTTTTTCTTCCCCAAGACACAGGTGCTGAGATGACAAGAGACAGAAGCAGAAAAGCACAGCTTCAGGGGAAGCAGCACACACTCCTCATGGCCTTCCTGCCACCTCCTACAGCTACTCAAGCCAAATAAGTCAAGTGCGTGAGGAACACACACCAGAGCAGCCTTTTCCATGACACCCTCAGTGCCCAGGCACATGTGCAGCCAGCCAGCACTTGAAGCATGGAGGCACACCTGAAATCCCCTGGCTCGAGCAGGGATTCTTCCTTCCAGCTGCCACTTGCTGAAGAAGGGCCTCAGGGAGCAGTGAGCTCTCTGGCCCCAGGGACAGGCCCTGCATTTCACAGGCTGCACACCACGAGATGGCAGGATACGCAGCCCAATGTTACTGGGGTGGGAAAGGGGAGAAACAGAATGGAGTATTTAAAAAACACTCAAACTAACAACCACTCAGTCTGCTGTGTTTAACAGGCAGTATACTCATCCTTCCCTCTTAGCAGGGTAAGTCCTCTGTGCTTAAAGCAGAGTCTGAGCCTGCAGCACACGTGGAACTGGAAGCCGAGGCTGTCGCAATGTCCAGGCTGGACAAGAAGGTGAACTGCACTGTCCCTTCCCCCACCCCAAGACAAAGAGGTAAAAAAAAAAAAAAGGCATCATGGAAAGGTACAAAACTCAGCTTGCCCCGAAGCCCTGTATAACATTCCTGCTGGGTTCAGTGCAGAAACCGATTAGCATATTAATGACATTTGGCTACAAAAATAGTACTTTATGGCTTTCAGTGTTATACTCATGTCAATAACTCAATAAAACATCCTGTAGGTTCTGTTGCTGTTATGAAATCTGTTGTATTTCAGAACAAGAATGATATTATAGCAGACCCTACAGCACTTCCTTCTGCAAATACTGAAGGGGAGGTGTAGTTTCCCCTTTCCCAGCTGTCTTGGGCTGACACAACAGTGACATACAGAGCACTGTAAATGAGAATAAAACTACGTTTTCTAGCCTCCTAGAAAATCCAGGGCTATATTGAGCTGCCAATACACTTACTTGGCCTGCCCATCTTCCCACAAGAACCAGGAGTTAGAATTGCATTACCCCCTATTTTACATAGTTTGTAGTCTACTAGGATCCTAGATGACAAAAAATACAAGTTTGATACTCCCCAAATGCAAGAGAGCCCCCACACATGTTGGTTGCCAGTAGACAAGCTGTGTTTGCAGCACAGAGAGCTGTACAGTGACTGCTGACCTCCCAAACAGCAGTGCAGCGATCCACTACAGAGTCCATCTCCCTGGAAGCTTACATTAGAAGGCTATTTTTGACTCTTTGTGGTCTAGTGGCTGCTGTGCTACAGGACAAGGAATGAGATTTGGCATTAAGAGCCAACCCCCACATCTTACCCCCAGCTTGTAGAAAGAGTTACTGCACGATGCCCTGCAAAGGCCCTGTGCTATTAACTATCATTATTTCCTTGAAGTTATATGCTTGTGCTATCACTGCTTGGTTCAAAAGCCTTGTTTATTGGGCTGTCCACTGTCACATAGTCAAGGAGCTGGGTTTTTGTTCCCCTTGATTTCCACACAGGTCCTGGAAGTCCGTTGCAAGGATTCCTGACCACTTTTTCATTCTTCCTCCATTTTGATTTCTGTAGTACACACTACAAGAACGTCTCAAAATTCTGTTCCTTTTTTTGGTTAAAGAAAGAACAGGCTCCAGTAAAACTGGTGCAGTCAGCATGTGATTATGAGATGAATAAAAAAAATCCTCTGCAGGCTGAAAACTTCAGAGAACTTTAACCACAGAGTTGCTTTGAAACTGGAATCACAAACTGCTCTTGCACAGAAAGCAAACGGCTTGCCTAGAATGAGCAATTATGTGACATCAGGCTAAGCAGCGGGTCTATCTGGATGTGACTCAAGATCTATGGGCTTCTTCACTAATTGTGTGTTTCACATCTGGTGAGACCACTGGGTTTCAGCCAGGGAAAAACTCATTATCAAAATAACACCTACTCCACCATTAGCAATGTTGGCTTTTCAGATGCAGTTTTGTGGCTCTGGGCAGCATCAGCAACACTTTAGTCTCTCCTGCAAAAATCAGAGCCCGTGGCAGATGTGGAAACGGCCACTTTTAGTACTTAAGATGGCATTCACCCCAGCCACGCTGCTACATTAAGAAGTGCCTCACGCTAACACAGCAGCTTCAGCATCTGTCCTGCCTTTTAAAAAGTGCTGGTGGAAAAGCAATTATGTGAAAAAGAGGATTCTTTGCTGAGATACAAGACCATTTGGTGATGGTAGCATTCCTTGTGTTGTTTGAGCAGGGAATAATCCCAGCACTTCACTGCAGACGGTGGGGCAGCAAGACGCCATGCGACACCAGTTCAACTTCTGTAGCTACACGCCATCAGCCTCACAATTGTCACTTAAATACCACTGTTATTAAAAGCTTCTGAACTGTTTTACAGAGCAACTGGAGACAGATCGTTACCGTCCCCAGTGCCAAGCAGCCTCAAGGTCATTTGTAGTGTGGGCAAGCAGTGGTGGCGCAGCTCCCCCGCCACGCTCCGTTCGAGCCGCCGCTGGCTGCGACAGGAGCCTGGCAGCGCAGAGCAGAGCCTGGGTGCGCACAGCGGGCAGCCTGCAGCAAGGGCTACTCACTCCACCTGCCCCTGCCCCAGCCAGACTGCCCACAGACAGTGCTCAAGCCATCGGTGTTGTTTTGAGCAGAGACTTATGTCTTTTTTTTTTTCATTTGATGGGCCATACAACAGCAGCTACAAAGACCCATCTTTAACCTCCCTCAGTTGAAACAGTCATTAGTAAGCACTACTGCCTCCTCCAGATCAACGCAGTGGTTAGTTCAGGGGTGGCTAATACAATCCAGTAAGCACATCCAGAATTGATTCTGACCCCTTGTCTCCTTAGGCACCCCAGTTCCACAGGCAAACATTTTACCTTCATCCCTTCACTTACCCGTGAGAACACAGGGGCTGTGAAGAAAGAGAAACTGAACCCAGCCGCTTCGTGCAGCTCCTTCCCAAGTGAAGCCTCTAAGCCTCACCCCATCGCTTTGGTTTAGAGGAGCGATACAGGTTCGAGCTCCTCTCAGATAGGAGGCATATTTCACATGATGCAACCTTTAATTCTAGCAGGATTTCCTTCAAGCCCCTGTACCGTTAACACAGAAGGCTGAGAACATACCCACCCCCTACAAATGTGTGGCAGCAACAGTGTGCTTATTTCATCCTCCTTCTTGAGGTGAGTAACCAACCCGCCTCCCCAGAACAGCTTGCACCGAGTCAAACACAGGCTGCCTATTTAGTTACCTGGAGGTGCCACTCGATCCTGGTATTTGGGCTCAAATTCACTGACGGTGAGCAACATCACTTGGATGGTCCCAATGAATATACCTGCCAGGCAACCGTAGAAGATGACATAGAAGAGGAGGATCTTAACTGTAAGAGAAAACAAACAGAGGAATCAAATCAAGCCCTGGAGGCAGTCACATTTCAGGACAACATTTCCAGCTTTTGTCACTTGCAACCAACAGCCCAGCACACTGAATTCTGACAGCAAGTCTTGTTGCAGAGGCAGGTATTTAACAGGGCGATGATGCCCTGATGCAGACAGAAAATCTGAATCACTCCAGTTGTTTGGAGTGGGGAGGGGAGGGGCTGGAAGCACAAGCCCCTGAGAACCTAGAAACTCATGAATGAGGATTTGGGATTGTAAAGAAGAAGATTAAAACACTTTCTTCCATTTTTGAAAGGATCCATTAGCTGACCTAGCACTACCATCACACACTATCACATGTGATGGACTTTCAGCAAAGCAAGTGCTCAACAGCAAGAAGCCAGACTATGGGTGTGCTTGGAAGGACACCCATTCCACAAAGCTCTGGGCTTCAAAGGTATTTCCAGGAAAGCCTGCAGTAAACGTTTTGTTCAGGCTTACAGGCAATTGTATATCCTGATATTCCCTAGTAATTCAGGCTATTGTCTCTAATAGAGAAAACAGGAACAGAATTCAGGCGCAAATTAGCTCCAGAACTCAATCTCAAATGTAGGGAAGTACACAGACATGGCACAGTACTGCACGGTTTTCCAGCCTCGTGTGACTACAAAAGCACTCCAGCATTGCTCATAGCAATTAAAAAGTGAATTACATAATAATGAGACATTGTATTTAGTTTTGGTCTAAAGGGAGATGCCGAGAATAATCTGGAGTTGGGAGGGGGGTAGTGGAGAAAAGCCTGGAGACGCAGCACGGCTCAGACTCTGGGTATCAGTTACCAGTTTCTAAGGATTATCTCAACTGATTAACTGCACAGTAACATGCCGTACTAGGCATCACCAGGCCGCCTACGGGAAGGATAAGTCAGCCCATGCCAGGCAACTATATGCTAATCAGGCTGCAGGAACAAGCAGGCCAGTGCAGAGGCCAAAGAGGTCTTGAAAGAGAGCCTGCTTGATCTTGGACTGTCCTCATCTAATCGCAAACGAATAAAAGAGGTGGTTTATTTGAAGGTCTTGAAGTAACAAGCTACAAGGGGAAGAAGCAGTAGGTGGAAGCATTCCTCCTTGCTCTCCAGCCCCACCGTAAAAAAAAAAGGCCTCCATCATTTGAGAAGCCTTCCGACAAAAGCAAGCTGTTCTGGTTGTTTTCTTTTCAGGTCTATGAAAGACGGTTGAGCAGGAGGGAGCCCAGCGACATAGAGGCTGAGGGACACCATCAGAAAAGCCCTCCATCCTCTCATCTTCCCAGCGTGCGCTGCAGGCAGGGGAGATATCCTAGGCTGGAGGGTAGAGCTGGGTGCGGTAACATGGTGCTCCAGGAGTTAAAAGCACTCTTTGGTATCCAGGCAGCGTAAAGCAAATGGCCGTGACGTCAGGGACGTGTGGAAATTTTTTCCAGAGCACGGTCATAGGAGGTGCTGTTGTAACAAACCAAACACTAATGCTGTTGTCTGCAGCGTAACGCCTTTGGGTTTTGTAACATCAAAAGGCAAACGCTGGGAGGTAGCTTATTTAATCAGGTTCCCAGCCAGGATGCTCTTAACGCCAAAGACACCTTGAAGGTCAAAAGCGCTCTCTGAGGTCTCGGAAAACACACAGCAGGTCTAGCGACCGCACGCAATGGGGTGGAAGGACACGGCTTCCCGCAACAGGTAGGCTTTAGAGCAACGGGATCATCAGCCTGCAGATGAGCTCTGCAAAATGGAAACGAGTCCTGGGCAGAAAGGTACAGGCGCTCAAGGAGAAGGACCTGGTTCAGCCTCCACGTCTGAAGCACTGCGCAGTTGCCTGGTGCCTCAAGAGCAGAAAATACCTATCCATGCGCACCCACAACCCAATTCTCCTCACGTATAGATACAGCAGAAGCCTGCTCTAAGTCCGCCCGCCTGCCAGAGCTAAAGCTGGCAGCTCCGGATGTGGCACCTCCGGCTGATCCGTTACAACAGGAGCCGAATTCAACATGGCAAGGGTGGCAACACCAGCTGTGGTTGGCAGCAACTAGAAGACTGCCTATTTGCGTAAAGAAAATATTAAAAGCCTCTTAGTCTAAGTGCTGTTTGTGCAGCAGCTAATAAATACATCACGAGCGTTTAATCGCGAACGCACATATAGCCACTTCCTTCTTGCAGAGGCGTTAAAAGGCAAGTGTTCTCTCTTTCGACGAGGCGGGGTGGGGGGGGGGGATAGAAAAAAAGCCAAACTCGTTTTTCTTTATCCAGAGAAAGCGGGATGAAAACAGAAAAGCCGCCCTGAAGCCTAAAGCTGGCGATGGCCGGGAGGACTGTCTCCCCCGACGGCGATGCTCCCGGGCCGTGCCGTGCCGGGCCAGCCGCCGGGGAAGGAGACACAAGGACGAGGCGCCCTCGCCAAGGTCGGCTCGCCCCGGGCTCCATCCCGGGGCCGCGTGCCGGCGCCGTTTCGGTCCCGGCTGCACCTGAAGGCGCACCTAACGCGGGCAGTGCCCCCCGGCTCCCCACGGGGACGCGCCGCGCCGGCTCCAGCTCCGGCTGCAGCCCCCTCCCCCGTCGCCGGCCGCAGCCGCACCGCAGCCGGCGGAGGCGGGGCGCCGCGGGGCCGTGCTGCAGTGCCCGCCGCATCGCCGCCGCCGCCCCCCGACCCGCCACTTACACCAGCTGCCCCCGGTGCGGCCCAGCAGCTCCTTTTTTTCCGAGTTCCAGATGAATTTCTTCCAGTTGCCATCGCCGTCCTTGGCCTTCCCGCGGGCCATGGCGA
>WBNH01006842.1:202542-225268 GCA_013401255.1 Urocolius indicus | reverse complement strand
GGGCGGTCGGTCGGGCGGGCGGGGAGGGTTGGCGCGCCCCTGCCCGTCCCGCGCTGCGTGCGCGGGGCATCGCGCGGGCGCGCGCCTGCACACCTGTCCGCGCGCGCGCACGTGCATTGGCCACGCCGGGGCCGCGGGGCGCCGCCTGGTACGTGAGAAACCACCTCCCGCTCCCTGCTGGTCCCGGCGCCCGCAGAGGCCGGAGCGCCGCAGCCCCAGGCTGATCGACCGGGCGCCGAGCATCGTCTTCCTCCCCCCGCCCCTCCACCTCCTCCTCCTCCTCCTGCTGCCGCTGCCCCGCACCGGCCCGCCCGCCCCTCTCTCTCTCTCTCCTCACGGCCCCGCCACGCTCCGGCTGGCTCACGTGTAACATGGCTGCGGAATATTTAATGCAAACGGCTCTCCCTCCCCAGCTCCGCGTTCTGCCGCGTCGGCGCTGGAAGCACCTGCCGGGAGGGGAGAGGAGTGCGGGCAGGCAGAGGCCGCCCCGGGGCTGCGGTTAGCTCGGTGGGGAGCGCGACTTGCCCGTCCGCTCGCCCGTCCCGGCGAGGTGCAGCCGCCCTTGCAGGGTGACCTTCAGGACAGTGCACAGACGCCTCTGCTGCCCCGGGGTCGAGAGGGACGCGGCTGCCGCCGGCGGCGAAGCCAGACCCGCCGGGCTTTGTGGCGTTCTCTGCGAGGACCCACCTGCCTGCCCTCGGGCAACAAGCTTTTGGCTGGGCGGCTCCGCCGTGCCCCTGCTGCTGCACAACGCGCCGCGGAGCCCGGGGCGCCGAGGTTACCGTGTGTCCCGCCGGGGAGGACCTGCGGGAGGTCAGTGCCCCTGGGACCGCGGCATCGCAACCTGGCAGCTTGCCCTGCTACCCCATTCTCGGCAACCCTACTACGTTTGTGCCTTGTAGGAAAAGGGGAAAAAGAAGGAAAAGGACATTCGATGCACCATTGTTAATGAGCTCTGCGATCACGGGTACCATTACGGGACAAGTAGAGTTGCATGTGTAAATCCAAGGCTGCCTGGATTTACCTCTGAACTTCCCGTTTGGTTGCAATATTGTATCCCACGTATTTCCCTGCCTTTAAGCTACCGATACATTGTCTCAACTTCAACTCAGTCCATGTTTCTTTTTGCCAGAGAAGCAAGACAGCTGCAGAGAAGACGGGACTTTCCTTGGTACCGCCTAGCAGATGCATGCTCTGGAAGTTACCTGCAAAGACGACCTAGCCTGAAATTGAGAATCACCACTTCAACCGACAGAGCAAGCAACCTCAGCAGGCCCTTCTCAGATCTCAAGAAGTAGTAGTCTGGCCGCCATCACCTCCTACCCTCCCTAAGCCCCTAAGCTAGCAGCCATAACGTGGCACCCTTGTCCAAGTGATCCATGGCTACAATCCAGAACAGACAACTGAAAGAACTGCTTTTTTTAGGTCATCGGCCTTGGCCTACTAGGTCCACACAGGCCAGATACCTTAAGTGGCTGAGCATGACCTTACCTCTAACATCAGATTTCCCAAAGCTGTGCAGGCTTGTGGGTTAGCAAGAGGATAGATACCATGGGGGAGGTACAGAGAGCTCATGTACCTAAAAGGCTGTGTGTATTTAATTGGGAGTATCTGATTTGCCAAACACTCCATAATACAAGTGTGATCAAAGGGAGCAAGGTGTGTCACACAGATCTCCATCCTACCTTAGGCGAATCAGCTCTTGCTGCCATTTATGTGATGGGAAAGAGCCGATCAGCTAGAACGAAGAAAACAAGTGGCACTTCTCTCTTCTCCTTGGTGTCTGGTCAGAGCTGGTCTTTTAAAGAGACCTGCTGATGGTGGGTGATAACAAAAGCAAACAGAGGCAGCAGTATCTGATACCCAAATGAACACTATCTGTGATGCAGGGAGGACAGTATCAGTTACAAGTTAAGGTAGCTGTGATTACCATTGAGCCAATGAACACACAAGCACCACTGGAGGAAAAAACACCCATTTTTAACTCCCAGACCTGAGCGCAGTCACTGCTGTAGCCAACTAAGGCAACTTCTCTTGGCTGCTGAGCTGCCAGGTCTGCACTGTCCACTGTGGGACTAAACTAACTTTCCTTCTTCTGCTCTGGGTGCATTGTACAGCACAGGTATACTACCTGGCAAAGGATAGCAGTTTGGGAGTTACGTGTGGATCCACAGTAGTGCCACACAAGCACAAAATCTACTGATTAGCGTACGCTTGGATGCCATGTCTGGCATTATCCATGGGCCAGGGCTCAGCTTGTCCAGTCTGCAGAGGAAAGCACCATGCAAGTTAGTTCAGCGTAGGTGCAACTGCATCAGTCAGTGCAGTCCACTCCTTACCTTCTGCCCAAGCAATGGGGGTCATCTGAATTAAAACAGGCCATGGGATATTCAGACAGGTTCACAGTAATACTCAAATCAGAGAGGATTTGAACGGGAGTACACTCTCCTATGTCATTATCTCCTAAGACCACGGAGAATGAGCTTGGAGAAAGCAGCTAGAGAACATGGGAATAATTGTGCAGCAATAGCATGGTAAGTGGCCACTCAGAAACATGATATTCCTCTGAGCACATTCTCGTCATCACTATGAGCTCTAGTGGTGCTGGTGGAAGCTGAGCTGCAGGAGCTCCTGGCTGCATCAGTGTTTGTTTAAGGATCACCATGAAACTCTCTCCTCTTCCTGTCGCCATCTGTATTTCTGTATAAATACACAGAGAAGTCCTGTTGGGTCGGCAGTGGCCAGCGATACCAAACCACAGTGACTGCACAGGCTGGGACCTGCAGGATCTGCAATGGACGAAAGGCCATTCCTTGGTGAGGGTGTCACACCATCTCTGCAAACCCTAATACACACCTGAAGCCTCAGGACATGCACTTGACTTGATGCTGGTGAATTATCCTCTCAGAATAGGCAGAACTAGTAGGCAACAGAGTGCCAAATTTTATTCAAATTTACTGTTTGCTTGGCTGCTCAGATATCAATCAGGCCGTCTCTAAGGCCACCACTATATGATCTGATTTTTTAAGGCGATAAGGGCCGGAGGCACCATTGGAAACTGCCAAGAACAAAATGTGCAAAGCAATCCACATCCAGGAGATTAGCTGTGTGTGGAAGGACTGGACTGGAAAAAGAAAGCTGTGCACCTGCACCTGGGAAGGAAAGGAACAACCTACAAGATGGCAATTGTTAAGGGTTTGTGTTACTGCCCTGAAGAGTTAGCATGTGAAGAACACTCTCTGATTTTCTCTGTTGGGTTTAGGTATAGTCACCATCAAGATCCCTTGCTTCCTTTGGGTGTCCTGCTTTGCAGGACTGGGAGAAAGCACCCAGGGCAAGGAGGGATATCTCACTGCAGGCAGGAGAGTGGACAATTACTCTTGATGTAGTGGCAAAAGACAAGGCCCAGGCGCAAACTGAGGATTTCATAGAATTATAGAATGGATTGGAAGGGACCTTTGGAGATCATCTAGTCCTACTCCCTTGCAGAAGCAGATCAACCTAGATCAGGTCACATAGGAACATGTCCAGGCAGGTCTTGAAGACCTCCAAGGAAGGAGACTCCACACCCTCCCTGGGCAGCCTGTGCCTGGGCTTCCTCACCTGAACAGTGAAATAGCTTTTTCTTATATTTAAATTGAACTTTTTGTGCTCCAGCTTCATCCCATTACCCCTTGTCCTGTTGACAGCTACCACAGAAAAAAGGGATGCCCCAACCTCCTGACATCCACCCTTTAGATATTTGTATGTTAATAACCACCCCCCCAGTCTCCTCTTCTCTAGACTAAACAGCCCCAGTTCCCACAGCCTTTCCTCGTATGAAAGATGAAGGATTTGGCCATTGTGGTGACTATCCTGTCCATTAGTGCTGTTTATGGGGGAAAATGAGATCTTGTGGCTGATGGTCACATGTAGGAGCTTTGGGTACCGTCTGATCTAGAAACATCTTTGAAGGTGGCTGTGGATGATGCTGCAATATGCAGCAGGGGAAGGAGAGAGGCATGCCACAGGGGGAGGGGCTCTCACAAACTGCGGGACCAAGTGCTAATTATAAGATGACAGAAGTGTGCAAAATAGCCTCAAGTACTTACTATTCATGGGCTGCCCCTGCAAACAACTGGGGCTAGGCTTCCTCAGGCTGGCATGCCTGGGAGTTGGAAAAGGGCAGCTGCTCAAGGGCTTGGCACCAAGCCTGCATCACACACAACAGGTGAGAGAGGAACAAAACTGGTGACGAGAGCTACCGTGGGCCTGCAGGCTGCAAGCGAGAGGCTGGGTGGCACACGGACATTTTACAGCTCTCTGGGAGCTGCAAGGGGCCACAAAGAGTCGTCTGATTTTCTGTCTGGGAGCTTCTGGGGAAACAGAGCCCACTCAGGGGCTCCTGCACATTTCACTGGCTTAAGCAGGATCCATAATGTTCCAGAACACAGTATGACAACAATAACAGCTTTAAAATCTTCCTCCTTCCCCTACTTGCCCCTCCCCACTCCCAGATGTAGGATCACTAGGGATTAGGCTTAGATGTGGTTGGTCCTCTGAGTACAATGACTGCATTTGTACAGATTAATTGCCTACAGCTATGCAAGGTGAGGTAACTAAATTAGAAAAAAATCACGAACCAGCACCAAGAAAGTCAGTATGTATAGAAATAACCTCCCCCCAAATCCAACAGTGTTGTTTTCTTTAGTATCAGTGTGATAGTTGTGGAATATAACTTGTGGGAGTGCCTGCACAGCTCACCCTTGGCAAAAAGATGTGGATAACAGCAACTGTTAAGATAGATAAGTGAGTGTAAACAGCGCTTGTGGATGGAAAACCCAAAAGTGTTTTGAGAGCACATTTCCTAAGAGGGAAACAACCACCAGTCCTCAACTGATGGTGCTAAAGAGGATGGCAGCCAACAGCTGGATTAAACAGTAACCAGGGAATGACAAAAGATTATTTTGAAACAAAGAAGGAATTGGTCTTAAGAGCTGTGTGAAAGAAGCATAAACATTTGTAGCAGAGCAGGGAGAGCTGGAGTGACCGCAACACCAGTGAGAGTGAGGTGTTGAGCATGGGGACTCACGCTGCCAGAAGTGACCTCCCTGCCAGTGTGAGAGTGCTGGGTGCCTGTGTGTGTGTGGGATGAAAACTTCTGGGGATTAGTTAAAAAAGTGTGTCTTAAGAACTTGCAGGAATTCGTTAACGTTTTTTAAGTGTTAAACATTGTGGTTGTGCTGCTGTATTGCTGACATAGATCCTGAAGACATAGTTCACCAATTGCCAGTTAATTACATGCCCTTAATAAATTGATAAGCCTTTTGAATCCTGATTTGGTTTAACCTACGTGAGCTGAGCCATTTTTTTCCCCTATGACAGTGAGTAATTGACATAAGTGTTTGACCAGCCCTGGCAGTAGCAGGCCTATATGCTCAGTGATCAAGAAAAAAAATCACTTCCCTTTGAATCAGAGACTAGGTGTAGGATAAGGGATTGTTTCTGGGGTGGATTGTCTGGCAGGTGGAGACAGAAGAGTGATGCTGTATGCCAGATGCTTGATAACTGGGACAAATACTTCTGGTGGACAGTACAGAGTTCTTCTGCCTGAGCACAGCAACCAGTAGTGAAATCTGCCAGACATCAATGGTTTTGATGGAGGCAAAGGTAGCTGTGAAGGCAGCAGAAGACAAACAATATTGCCAGAATTTCTCTTTTTGGCTGATTTAGGAAAAATGACTCTGCTCTCTTCACTGGAAAAAAACAAAACAAAACAACTCAAAAACACTTTCTTGCGTGAAATCCACCCTGTTTTCCTTGGCAAATCTGGAAGTGGCCACCACAGGGTGAAGAAGCATGACCCAAGGAAGTAGCTCTGAAGTTGGCAAGATCAGCTCTTGTTTTGTGACAATGGGCACCTGGAGCCCTTACTCGAGCAGCAGTCAGCTTCCTGGTATGCAGCCACCAAGCTCAGGCAGCTACATGAGCTCCCGACACAGCAGCAGTCACAAGTCTGGGAGACTGATTTGGCTTCACCCCCATGGGTGCAAATTAAATGATCCCTGTTCAGCTTCTACTGGACATAGCACCATTAAACCAGTACTATGCACCACTATAATAGGTCATCATTAGTTTTCTTTCTTGGCAGGATGATCACGAGGCTTCACTTTCCACTCGCTTCGAACCATGGTTTGTAAGGGGTTTCTGTTGGCAGGTTGTATTTGGCCATGGCACCAGTCTGCTTGGCTGCCCCAGTTAGAGCTCTGCTGTCTCCAGGGCCAGCCAGTCTGGGATGTCCAGCACAAAACCAAACTGAAGAACAAGAACTAAATAAACTCCAAAACTATTTTCAGGCGTACTCTAATAGAGTTGAAAAAAGAAAAACAAAATCAGAGTGGAAAAACATTTCTATCTTTAGCCATCAGGAGCAAGACTTATCTAAACAGCACCACACAGAAGCTGGCAATGGGAATGGTAAGTTAAGGTTCATCTTGTTCCTAAACATTGTCTTTTAATGGTTTGGTGGGGGCCATGGTGGGATGCTACATGATTTACAGTGCCTGCCAGAGGCCTTTGTCCTTCTCCTCGTGGGAGGTCCTTCCCCTAAAACAACTCGCATATGTCTATGATATAGTTTTAAATATTCCTACAGCATCGTCCACGCTAAAAATCCTTACTGACTGAAGGTAGATGACTCTGCAAACCAGGAAGCCTGCTGTCCACTGTGGGCTTCTTGGTGGTATTTGATTTGGTTTGGGTTGTCTGGTTCCACTGCAGCCTCACTTGCAACGCACTAACACAATCCATGTGAAAAACAAACACATTTTGACTAGAGAATCTCTCTCCAGTCCTCAGCATTCTGTTATTGTGACAAAAGACACCAAGCAGCTGTGATGAGAACTGCCTGTCTTCATTCCCCTGACGTAAATTCAGTGCTGTGATAACCATGCTGGAGTCTGAAATTCCCTTTTCTCTTTTAATGGGTGTTGTGTGGACCACAGCACGTCACACTAGGCTGAGGCATTCACACCCAGGCTAAAGGAGGCAGGCACATGCCTAATAGGACTTTAAAAAGTATCAAAGTCTTTCTCTTTATAATCAGTAGAAGGACCTGACTCGTGTGGATGATTTCAAAATCTGGATGGGCCTCATTTGCATTTTCATATGTTCGTGCACCTTGGAAAACCTGCTTTGGCTTTCTACAGTTCAGCCTTTCTGCTCAGCCAGGATACATTTGACACAGGTATTTGTATCAGACCCATGTCAAAGTGCATCCGTCTGCAAAGGCATGATGGGAGCTGGGCACTTGTGTCACTGATGCCCACAGATCCATCAAGTGTTTCTCAGAAACTATTAGTTCTGGGTGAATAAGACACCACAAGCTGTGGGCAGGGGGAAGTGAAATCCATAAACAAACCACTCCATCATGTGTGGTCTAACAATAGGACAGGTAGAGGAAGACAGCACATGCAGTGCTACTGCTGTTATTTACATAAGGCAATACATTTGTTCTTCAGTTCTTTAAACCCTATTTATCAGCAGGATAACACAAACCCTTGGAGGATATAATCATGACAAGATACTCAACTCAGCTAGGGTTTTGAATTGCACTTTTTTATTACTTATGGGAAATGTCCTCAAAATACCAACACACAAATCTGTTCTTCTGTGTGTTGAAAGTATTCACCAGGCAACCAAGAGCAGGGACTGTACAGAAATTCCCTTTTCTCCCCACCTGCTTTGCCTTTTGAAAAAGCAGTCACTACTAGTAATCAAAGATTAGCTACCATTGCCTGATGTTCAAGGCACATCACAAATGACCACTCAATACCAAAATGGCCTCAGCTAACCAGTTTTATTACAAGCTAGTTTTCTTGACTGTAAAATCATAAGACTGGCTACATCTAGGATGCACCAAAGGTTCATTTGATCCAGTATGTCTTCTCCAGCTCAGGGCTAGTAGCAAATATTTAGGAAAAGAGCCTAAGAACAGGGCAAATACAGAGTGACTGATATGACCTCCCAGATGCCTGCTGCCTTGGGATTTCCCAAGCCAGGGAGTACACTGATAGCTAAGTAAACTGGGTGCAGTCACAAACCTAATCTGCACCTCATTTTGGAGAAGCAGTTAGTGTCTGGCAGGGTGCACCTCTAGCTCGGCGGTGTGACTGCAGCCTCTGCAAGTTCACCTGAGCTGTAGAGACCAGCAACTGTGCAGAGGTGAGGATGGGCCTCATAGCCACACACATGAACAGCTACAGCCTGCACTGGCCTCTGCACTGATGCGTTTCATCAGGGTTCAGCAAGGTGGTTTAAAGCTGTCTCTGGTCTTCCTGTCTAAGCCACCATCAGCCTTGGTGGGGCCCACAGAATAAGCTTCCTGTGGGGTGTGGAGTACCACATGGACTATAGACTTTAGTGGGCATGTGGTAGTGTATCTGGTTTGAACAGTCACTCACGTGTCACCACCACCAAACACCATACTAGCCCATAATGTGAGAGTATACAAAGAGCTCTGAATCTTTGACCCTGAGCCCTTCCTTCCGATGTAGCCTCCTAGCACATGGGAGTTGCCTCCCATCTTTCAATCCAGATGACCAAGTGAGTTGGCCTGCATCAACTCAGTGGTGACCCACTGGCTCAGTCCTTCCTCTCTGCACTGTGAGAAGAAGCTTACCACATGGAAAGACACACTCTACTAGGCACATACTTAATTTATAAGCACTATGTATAAGCACTATTGAATAACGGGTTGGTAAGCAAAAGCCACCGGTCTATATTGTATTCAAAATGCCATTTGGAAAAAAGCTGGTGTGGTTAGTAAGATGGGAGCTCTTAAACCTGATACCTTTGTAAGATAATCTGTCCCAGCATTACTGATGAGAGAGAATGTAACAATGAAGATGCATATTTTCCTGAGATGGCAAACATTTGGTCATTGGGATGGGCACCAGGGCACTTCATTCCTGTGCCAATCAGTGGGATGAATATCCCATTATAAAGGGAAAGCAAACAGTTTACTCAAAGAGCTTTAAATATCATCAGTCTCAGAAGATGCATGTCAGTAGGTCTCATGTGACTCTGAAAGCAGTGTGGCTGTTTAATGTAACTTCTGCCTCCACTGAGGCCCACTGGGTGCCTATGACTGCGAGCAGCTATCTTTATACTGACAGCCTTGTTCCAGGTCAGAGGGGTTCTGACCTGCCTCTGAACTGAAAGTCTGAAGCACTGGACAGATACTGCCGTTTCAGTTCTTCCACGTTTATCTCAGGGATCAGGTTTCCAGGAATCTGCAGCAATTGAATTCCCATAACAAAATGGTACAGGAAAGTCCCCCACATCAAGTGCTCACAACAGGCCTGCAAATGCCCGGCTTCAAAGCACATTAAATAGCAAATGCCAGCACATTGTTATGGCCCCGTTCTAGCAGGTACATTTCTGGCATATGTGGTACACAGAAAGCTAGTGGTGGAAGAAAGAGTAAAACTGGTGTTTTGTCACTTCAGGAATGGCTTCCTAAAGTTCAGCTATGAACTTTGCATGCTAACAAAACCTTTAAAAATGTAATTAAATCACATTAAAGCCACACGTGGGTATTTTAACTTAAAGGTATGTTTATTCTCTGCCATATACTTCACCTCCAAAGCAAATGGAAGAGCATTTAATGTAGTCCTCCCTAATTCTAACTAAAGGTGTCCACTTTAACGCAGTTGATTCATCTATTTGAAAATCATGCTTTTAGTTCACTGAAATGACTTTTTCCACTGTAAAGATGCCATTTGAGAGAGAAGAAGGTCCTTGTTTAGGGTCATTCAAAAGAAGCGCCAGGAGCAGAAGCGGAGGAGCCCAGATATACACAAGCATTCAGGGAAGCAGCTGTTCTCTCCACTGTCTTTCTGCCACTGCTGGAAATGTTTTCTGCCTATCTAGGCTTACTGTACTCTTTCTCTACTCCTATCACATCAGACTTTGCAACAGACCTGAACAGCAGAGCCAAGACAGGAAGAGACAGCTAGCAGGTGTCTTACCTGGCTCTGGACAAAAATGTGTAGAAAATTCAAGAAAATGCCACAGTCTTTCAAGACCACAAAGTCTGTGGATCAGTTATTCTGCCCTTTCAGCATAACATGGGCAGTATCATTTAATTCCATTACCTCTTCAGTCAGCATGATAGCTTATGTTTGTCTGAAGCATGAAGTCAGGTATTTGCTGCGGTCAGTTTTTTCCAGGCATTTTGTTGGATGCATGTGTGTCATTGAAACAATTTTTCCTTTTAGTAAACTATAGATTTTGTGAATAATCTTTTCTCATCTGACAGATGTGCCTTTCTGTGTAAACCCATAGTTATTGCTTTCTTGGGGATGCAGCTTTGGTCTATAGCAGCTTGAAAAAAAAAAAGGGAGGAAAGTCCATTCCTTTCCAGGGGTCTGAAATCATTACACCAGCATGAATGTAAATTTCCCTTAACCTCAAATACCTCTCTCTTATGGTCACTGCTATAT
This sequence comes from Urocolius indicus, assembly GCA_013401255.1. Classification (NCBI taxonomy): domain Eukaryota; kingdom Metazoa; phylum Chordata; class Aves; order Coliiformes; family Coliidae; genus Urocolius; species Urocolius indicus. The sequence goes on along the minus strand of WBNH01006842.1, from coordinate 214,784 downwards.
CTAGGTTCTTGAGGACATACAGTAGCTCCATTTGTCTACCTCACCATGTCAGCAAAGCAGCTGAAACAAGAACACTAAAGCCTGTGTGGGTCCCAGTCTTAGGCACTCCACAGGAGCCAAAAGCAGAACCTGGTGGGCAGCTTCAAAGCAGTTACACAAGCCATGAATTTAGCCTCTTCCCCCATCCAAATGGCAGTATGAGGTCTGGCAGTGCAGAGACATTCAAATACACGATGGAATAATGCATAACAATGAGCAAGACAGAAAGATGGGGAATAGCCCCTGTAGGGTAGGTAATTCACTCACAAATATTTTAGTCTTATCAGACTAGACTTACCATGCTGCACTGTCTCAGTATTCTGAGATCACCAGTAGTGTTCAGAACATACATGTAATAAGTTTTCAGGTGCTGGATCTTAATAAGATACTAATGACAAGAAGCATTTACCTTACCCTGAGGCAGAAACAGAGAGATTGGAAAAGGAACTAGACTGATGTTTATTAGAACCTGGTGGGGTGGGGGTGGAATGATGAGATGAGGTAGAGGGGCAACGGCCAGAAGTCAAATGATAGTTGTAATATGTTTGGCACCTTGATTCATAGATGCATCTGGCCAAAGCTCATGACAGCAGAGCTGGGCACGGTCATTAGGCAGAGACCCGTGGATGTGATCTGCTCTAGCAACGTTCATAGATACCCAGCCGTCCTACCTTCACTGTAGTCAGAATCCCTTGGGCCTAGACCTTTCCTCAGGCTGTCAAAACTACAGCATTCTGACAAAGCCCTGCAGAAACAATGTTGGAGTCATCATTAACCTGCCAAGGACTTATGCGCAGACCTTTATTAGAGTACCCTTAAATGAAGCAGAATAAAACATATAATATTCAACTGAGTCTATGACAAATGCATTACTTTTGCCTAATTTTCTCATTTGCCACAGGAGAAAGTTGAAATTATTCTTTCTGAGCAAATGAGTTTTAGCTTTTCTCATTAGCTTTTCCTGATCTTTAATACACAGACTGGGAGGAAAGGGCTTTCAGCAATTTTGCCTGCAAATAAAATGACTGAAGGTTAAAGCTGAGAGCAGGAGGGAAGGTGTCATGGTTCCAGTGAAGATTCCAGCCTCCTTCTACTAGTCTTCACTGCATGAGGAGTTTAAAAATGGCAAAAAATGACAGAGCAAGGCAAACCTTTACCCGGGCAGTGCAATGGGCTATTCCAGGTCAGCTTTTAGCCTTGGTTTAGTTAATTTAGATGACTCCAGTGAGTTAACTTTATGGTGACACTAGACCTGTGAAATCTCACATGGTCTAAGGCAGATATAGTGGCATATTACATAGCATGAGGCATTCTGAATACATGCTGACATTTGTCTTCTGACCTAAAGGACTATCCACTTTCCTCCAAACCACTCCATCTTTGACTGCACCTTGTCCTGTATGATGGAAGTGAAATAAGCCGAGGTTCAGGCACTCTTGAGCACGTGACTGCGGTATCCTAATTTAGAGGCAGGTCAGAAGCCTGTGGAGTGTTCCCCTCAAGCCTAGACTTTACAATAGAAGCATACAGCTCCTAGAAGTTGCACCAAGGTCATCAGACTACTACCTAGATTGATTCAATGCCAGCATCACATAGCCTGAGTCACAGCCAAGCTAGACTGTACACCCCATCTATCACCTATGCATTGCATGATCTACTTGAGATGGGGCTTACCAGTACAACAGTGGAAGCCACAGCTAAGAGCACCAAAGGAATGCATTCCTCAAAAGGAAATCACTTATCTAGCCAAAAATGGGCTCATTTTGCTGACATAACTGTGTCAGCACCAGGGCTTTCACAAGTCCTGTTTTTTTCACACTTCTATCCAGCTCAGCTTCATGAGCAAAATGGTGAAATGTAGGCCAAATGCTCTGAGACAGCTAATCCTTTTTATTTCTTTGAGAGCAGTCAAATATATACAACTGATCATAGGTAGCAAACATTGCAGCATATGATAGCCCATGGCCACAGGGAGCAGAACATGCTTCATTTTGTGCCGTTTTCAGGGAAGTGGGAGGCGTGTTGGCTGGTGCACAAGCCAGATCACGGGCTTCAAGAGCATGAAGTGAAAGGCACCCTTACACATCTCAAGGCATTACCTGCCTTGCTTTAGTCTGCAACGACGGGACACCGAAGCAGAGGACATTGGTCATGACTGAGGCACAGACACAAGGTGCACAAGGAGTAAAAGATTGGTGAGGGAAGGAGAGGGCTTGTTGCAGGCTGTGAGCAAGGCAACCCTTCCGATGAGAGACATATGCAGCACACAGGTCCCCAGACTGCTGTTTGACATATCATGTATGAAGGAGAAAATGAGACTTAAGGAAGATGATGCCGCTCGTAGTGTATATCCGGTGGCAGATGAGCTGTAATTCTTTGTCTGTACAATGTTAGAATGCGGGGGTGGTGTTTTCGAAGATATTTTCTATACTGGAGCTAAGAATGGCAGGTTTCACAATGAAGCTGTTGTTCAATTAAGCATGAATCAGCGTGTTTGCAGACCTGACTGAGGCAGGGAAGTAATAAAACAAAGACACTAAAACTTTCTTACTATTTCTTGATGATGTTTCTAATCTAAGCCTTTGACCCTTCGGTAACCCTACCTCGTTCTCTGCCACTGTAACATCTAGAAAGTAGATGAAAATTTTATGCCAGTTGTTAGCTTATCATGTTTGTTTTACAACAGTCCAGACAAAGGCCAATATATCATAAAATAGAAGTTCAAGTCCATATTTAGACTTCTGAGTAAATGGATTGAATTTCAAATGAGCAGAACTCTCAGTCCTTCTCACTGAAGTCAAGCGTTCCTGAAAAGTCCAGTTTTTAACAGACAGTCAGATATGGTCTTTGGGACATGTCTTTGTATGCAAATCACAGGCACTAGCCTTCTGTGATCATTATGTCATTAGTACAGTTATAGAGCAGGGACACTCCTTAGTATACAAAGGGACTTCATGAGGATGTTTGTGCTTTTTCTTTCAAATGAGGCGAGGGACAGCTATGCACCCCCTCAAGTTGATTCAGCCTCAAAGGCTGGATCACTGGAGGCTTCTGTTGGCGCGTGTACCAGTCAGAACAGCAAAGGAGCGTCTGGCATCACTCTTCCAGCAAAGTCCTGTTTTCTGCCTGTGGGTTACAGGCTGGCACGGAGCACAGGCTTGACAACGTGCCATCTCCTCAGCAGAAACACCTCCCTGGTGAAACTCACTGGTGCTGGAAAAGCGTTTGTAACAAAGCTGTGGCTGAAAGATGTGCATGTTAGGTGACATCTGCTCAGCAAGTGTGGTCACATCCATATGTTGATGCTTTACATCAGCAATGTTTTCACTTCCAAGAAGACTGAAGAGTTAAATTAGTGTCAGGCCAATTCAGGCTACTGTGTTGGAACTTAAAATTGGAAGTTATATAAGTATGGACCTGGTTAAGTGAAAAACAACCTCCTCTTGACACACACACATAACCACAGCAATTGTGCAGGCATGCAACTATAGATCAGACAGTAGCCTGGAAAGTTTTTTGGTGACTGAAGAAAGGCTTCCTTGCAGCCTGTTCACATTAGGATTATGCAGAAGAAATAGCATAAAATGAAGTTACGAGGTGGCAGAGTCAAAGCTGACAAAAAGAAACGCTTCATCTAATGCATAGTTAAATTCTGGAGCTTGCTGCCAACAGTGCTGTAGATGCCAAAAATAGATTCTGAGAAATGATTTGACAAAGTCGTGGACAGATCTATTAAGTGCTATTAAACAGCAAGATTTTAGGAAGCTTTCAGAAACCCACAGCCTGGCAAGTACACCAGAGAACTATCACTACATGCTTGCTTTTATCCCATACAGTTTTCTTTAAACATCTGCTACCAACCACCAATGAAGAGAGAATACTAGACTTGGCAGAGGTTTAGCAGGACCCAGTGTGACCATTTTTCATTTAAAACTTTCTATGTTGGTGATAATTTGCTCTAATGATGAGGATGGGTAACCACAGTTATTCACCAACCACTTTGCACGCAGCTGAGCCATCCCTGCAGCCCAGGCAACCTCTTCAAAAGACAAGCTCTAGATCGACAGGGAGATAGTCATGTCATGTTCTCCCTGGGTTAATTTGTCCAGCTATTGCCTGCAAGAAGGTAGACCTTCTCAGGCACTTAGCTCAGCTGGTGTAGATGTACTCTAAGGGATTTGCTCAGCCTGGACACAAAGTATTGAGGGAAGGCAAAAGTATCGATCCCAGGTCTCCGAAGTGCTTTGCCAGCACCCAAACAGCTGATCGATTGTGTTTCTCAACTCAAGAGACAAGTGTAGGAAAGGAAGGAGCTGGTAAAATAGGCAAGAAATAATAATTACACAACTGGCTAAAAGGGTATTGCAAACTTTTATAGGTTGGTGCATCAGGTTCCACTAAAGTTTACAGCGCACACCTTACTTGAGTGATCTCCTCTATTGATGTGAGTAGTTCTCCCTGCACAGAAAACTGAACATGCCTGGGAATCCTACTGCAATAGTGGTTGCTGTCACTGGTATACATAAGGTCAAACTCTGTTTTAGCAAGGAGTTGTAACATGGATTAGACTTGCGTACACAGGTGAGGTAAAAACATGCAGCAACATGGTTAGCGGAGAATTGTGCTGTAACGTGACCCCTCAGCATAGAGATCTGCCTGCGTCAATGCCACTCCAGGCGTGACAGATGGAGGGAAAGGAGTTTCTAATGCAGCTACATTATTCTGCTGCTCTCAAATGTAACAGATCCTAGACGGCTCTGATTCCTCTGTGCTACTGGCCATAGACTTGTCTCTGTGGGCAGGAAGCTCCTGAGGTAACTCCCCAAGGAATGCCAACAGGAAAATCAGGTTCAATTCCTGGTTATGCTCCAGGATTTCTCATCATTGCTTACTGAAGAGGTGCCATCTCAGTGCCTCCGCTTCTCTTCTGTAAAGCAGGGCTCAAAGCAGTTTTTAACCCCTTAGAAATGTCAGGAAAGTGCAAATATGAAGGGAGGCTGTGAGGTGCTCAGATTCAGTTGTACCAGAGACCATCACGGCACGTGAGACAGGCAAGCCTTGTGAAAAATGCCTGATAAACAGTGCAGGAGGGAGCTTTTCCCCTGACATGCAGGACAGGTGGCTACACTTGAAGCTCTCTCTATCCTGTATAAATTGAGCTAAATCCAAATTTTGTCTCATCCCTCCTGATCAAAATTTCCCTTAGGATGGCAGCAGAACACGTCTGATCTGTGTAGCCATGGGTAAACTAGTCAGGACCTCAGCTAGGAGAGGACTCTGCACCAGCATCACAAGCACTTTGTCCTGGCACAGCTGCAGAACCCAACACCAAAATCTCCCAGCTCCACGCCACTGCTGGGAAGAATCACAGTTTCTTAAGACTTCTCTGAACAACCACACAACTCTATGTTCCAGAACAGCTTGTTCTACCTCAAGCCATGTGGTTATTTTATCTAGTGGTGGACTTTGGGGGAGATACTTTATCACCAGCTGCAGCAGGGCTGAACTGTTTCCTGACGCTGATTAAGGAAATAAGTCACCAAGCACGGATTTTCCTGAGTCCTTGTGTGAAGTTCTTCCTCTCCGCATGCTCTTCACTGATTATGTTGCTTTGCCAAGCCTTGTTAAGGCTTCTCCATTGTTCTTCATGTGCTGTCAATCAATCATGGTTGCCTGTACACATTGGCAAGCTTTGCAAAGACGAATATGCAGTTGAGATCCTTAATTAACACCACCTAACATTCAGATATATTCACTGGGGAAGGGATATGTGAAGGAAATGAAGCAAGAAACCTAACAGAATGGGGGGAGGGGGGTGGACCCCTTCCAAGGATTTTATCTGCAGAAAGATCTAATTAAGCTAGAATAATATGCAAGCTCACTTAAAAGGAAAATGAACATCAAGAAAGGCTGAAGCTAACAACCAGCTGTCTTCTCTTTGAGAGTTAAATGTATTAGCTCCAGAGGTGAAAAAAAAAAGAGTAAAATATGCTTAAGATCTGTGTATCTTAAAACAAGCGAAATCTACACCCACTGGTGTAACATTGCAAATCTTCCGCTTCATTTGCATCATAAGGGCAGGTCTGTTCACTAAAGGGAAATGTCTCTCTGTTTGCCAGTTAAAAACATAGGCTTTGCTGCCTGTTGTTGACAAATCTAGCCTTACCCTTCCACTTTCTCTCTGGACCAGGCCAGAACAGATTTCCTCCGCCAGCTATGTCTGAGGGACGGTGCTGAGGGCAGTATGACCAACAAGTGGGCTGGATTTAGGTTTGAAGGAGGAAGATGCCATATTGTTCACCGAGACCTCACAGGATAGGAGGGGGACACACACAGTATAGACGTGGAGAAATGTGTTAAACCATAAATTCAAAGAGAAAAAATAGGCTTTAGACAGTGATTTCAAATGTGTCTGAGAGATGTGGGGACCTAGGTGACCTCTTCAGGGAGTTGAATACCCAGTTCCTCTAGCGTGTGTCTACTCTAAAAGTAGTTATCCATTAAGAAGAGCGTGGCCAGCAGGTCAAGGGAGGTTCTTTTCCCCCTGTACTCTGCCCTGGTGAGGCCTCATCTGGAGTCCTGTGTCCAGTTCTGGGCTCTTCAGCAGAAGAGAGTCTGAGAACTTCTGGAGAGAATCCAGTGCAGGGCCACCAAGATGATCAGGGGACGTGAACATCTTTCTTACGAGGAAAAGCTGCGGGAACTGGGGCTGTTTAGTCTAGAGAAGAGGAGCCTGAGGGGAAAATACCTAAATGGTGAGTGTCAGGAGGTTGGGGCATCTCTTTTTTCTATGGTAGCTATCAACAGGACGAGGGGTAATGGGATGAAGCTGGACCACAAAAAGTTCCACTTAAATATAAGAAAAAACAATTTTACTGTTCAGGTGAGGGAGCCCTGGCACAGGCTGCTCAGAGGGGTTGTGGAGTTTCCTTTCTTTTGGTCTTCAAAACCCGCCTGGACGTGTTAATATGTGACCTGATCTAGGTCGACCTGCTTCTGCAGGGGAGTTGGACTAGATGATATCTAAAGGTTCCTTCCAACCCTGCTATTCTATGATTCTATGATATATATATATTGCTAGAACCATGACAGAGCTATTTCAGTAATGGAGATGCTGTTCATACCACTGAAGGAATTATTTTCTCAGCTACCTAAATAGATCAAGCTGTAGAATTTTTAATTTTTTTTTAAAGCATGATTTATATTATGTTAAGGCCAGCACTGATATGAGTTTGATGTGTGTTCTCCCATATACTCCCAACTAGTATACCCCAGAGAGAGAGCAAAAAATGTCAATGCAGAATAATCCATATGCACATTATTAATATCACCATTACCCTTCGTCAAGGCAAAAACAAACCCAAGGAAAACCATTCACTCCTGGGTGAGAAGCCATAACCCTGCTGAAGAGTGAACAGCAGGAACTCCTGTTTTCCCACCCTTTATTAAACTTTCCATTCGGTAGTTTGTCCTTAGTCCTCAGGACCATGAAGATGTCAATGGCTCTTTTATGGTTGGGAAGTTTCTACCTCTGTCGAAGCATTACCAGAAAACAAATTTATACTCATGAACCAAAACCATAATGAAATCACAATCCAATCTGCAAACTCTGCAGGATAGTGGAGAAGCTGAGCAGCCTTCAGAGCTCAAACGAACGCAAAGTGTCTGGACTCACCATCAGTGACTTGTCAGCAATGTGTAAATTTGTTCCCAAGGAGATACAGAGTTCTTGGAATCCAGATGAAGACCCAGATCAAAGAGCTTTCCTTCACTGTTGTAGTTGTCTATTAAACAGACATGTAAAACATTACACTCTTATAGATAGATTTGCTCAAATGTTTTTTCTCCCTTATTCCTTAGTTGAAGAATGGAAGGAAAAGTATGCTTTTCTATAATCCAAGAATCAAGACTGGTTTTGCCTAAATGTAGAGCAAACCAAAGGATACAGCTTTTCAGCAGACTGTTTTTCAAAAGGGAGTGACCGAGCAAGCATATATTGCTATGATAAGATTCAGAAGATCAAAATGGTTGAAAGGTTACCATTCCTTGCCCTGGGAGACTCCACTTGAACCCTCTCAGGTCTGGCTGAGGTTTAACTGTTCCTTCGACAGCTATCCAGCCCATTCACGTAAGCAATGCACCGAGAACTGAACAACAAAGCAGGGAGTAAAAATGCTCGTGATGAGAGAGTCAAGAGACACTGTCTAACTGAAGACATGATCTATCACATCTATCTAATAGTTTCCTCTACTGGAGGGCAGTGAGAGTGGGCTGGTCAATAACCATCAGAACATAGAGCAAAATGAGATTAAAATTTAGTGATGTGGAGGTCTTAATTATTTTGAGAACAGGAGAAAGCAGTCACTAAAGCCAAGCAGTTTTTGAATACAAGGATAAGCACTCCAAGTTCTGGAAGACTTTAAAATAGAAAATTAATAAAAGACAAATGGGATAATGATGTATTATTATATACTTTATATGCACACGTATAAGGCCTGTCCTGTTCTTTAAAAAAGGGCAGATAGCATAGAAACAAAATGAGTGGCTACAAAGCAAGATCTGAATTTGTAACTGATGCACCAATACAATTACTTCCCTTTCCTCCAGTTTTATTTGAGAGAACTTATTTTAAATTATTTGGGTTTTTAGTGGGTTATATTTTAAGATGAGCCATTCCTAATGGGTCATATTTCAGTTACAGCATGGTATCTCTAGCCTTCTGTTCAAGTAATACTTTGTTTTGGTGAAGAGAAGAAACATGGCCTGGGAACAGACTGCAATCTCCTCCAATCATATTCACTAATTGTAATTCTAGGCTTTTATCTCCTGCTGCATTCTGATGAAGAAAAAAAAATATTACTATATATGTGATTATTAAGATAATGATAAAAACATGACATATTGTTTGACTTTGCTGCAATACCCCCACCCTCCACCTTTATAGGCAAACCCCAATTTTGGCTGCATCACATCTTTGTCAGCTCTCTCCTTGGCAAAACAAATCTTTGTCATCAGCAGCACACCAGGATACTTTATCCTGGATTTTACCCATATACTCAGGAATGTTTGACATGACTATAAATAATTCTGTGCTGACACATAGTTTTTCAAGAAGATTTAGTCTCAGTTATAATGCAAGATAAAGCCAAGTGCCGTGTAGGAAGAAGAACCATACTCTAACCATTTTCTTTCCCTGACACTTCTGAGATCACATCTTTGTGGGAAAATGCACCCATCTGAAAAGCTGGAACAGGCAGAGCTGGTGGAAAATCCCCAGCACAATGCTCAGTCCCTGATGGGAGAGCCTACAGCAAACAGTTAACACATTCCTGACCCAAACAGATTTTTGTTTCCACAAGTCCTGGCATGTGAATGGCAGGATGATCTGAAACATAGCACTTACAGGACATCTCTTTCACTGGACTGTACTGCAGAAAACACTGGTTAAAAAAATAAAATCCATGTTAAGAAGGGTGGGAAGTTTGCCTGCTCCAGAGATACAAGCAAGATGCAAAAAAATTCCAAAGGTAGGGGGATCAAGGGGAGATTTCTTACTGTTGGTCCACAGCATTAGGGCCTCAAGACAAAAGGAATTAAAAAAAGAAAAGGAAACAATCCAGTCTGGCTTCATCCTTCCAGCATGATAATGGTGAAGACCAAGTCTCAGCTCAAGGCTAAGAATCTGGTATTTTTGCGTGTTCCAAGGAGGCTTCTTTGACTTATGACCTCCAGATCAGAAATGTCCTGCTCAGACCTTGGCTGGCAGAAAACAGGGGCTAGCTGTCCTTGACTAATGTCCTTCTCACCATTTCATGCCATTCCTCAGAGAAGGAGGAGCAGAAAAAGCTGTTAAGGCTAGGACCACATATCCCTGGCCTCCTGCGTGACATTTAGGCAAAATCCCCATCAGCCACACAGAAATGCCTCAGTAGCAAAGTGTGTTGCTGCATTTTCAGCAACATCAACTTTCTTTCTGGAGTTCAAGGAGAAAATGCTGCAGAACAGGACTCCCCTCCTCCCCTGCCTTGGCTTTTTCCACTGGTCTTAAGGGCAACTTAGGACAATAAAAGAGTGACCAGGAGAGTAATTTTTTCTGCAAGGACACTGCTCCCCTGCAAACCAGCCTGTAGCACCCGATTGTTCCCTGGGGCGGTGCTGTGGCCTGACCCTGTACACACATGGCTGGAGGTTGACGTAAAGCACCTCTGTCCTTCCACTCGGCCTTGCAGAGGCACCTAACGTGCAATAGCCATGCTGCTGCTTGGCTAGTCGCCCAGCCTGACCCGTGGCTGGACCCAGTGCCAGTACATACTCTTTCCTGTTCGCTCTGATGCTCTGCTGGCTTTCTACTGCCCATGGGCCAGCATGGGGCCCTTTATCAGTGGAAACTTGCTCCCTTGTCTATGTGTGCCAGGTTTCCTCCACTAAGAGCCTAAGGAGGTGCTGGAGGCTGGAGCAGTGCTGTCTAGCTTTGGTATGCTGACCAAACCAGTTACACCAGCACCACTGTCCTCCCAGCCCCCACACCGAGCTGGCTGGGACACAGGGGAGGCTTCCAGGAAGAGAGGGGTGGGGACGGGGCCTGTGGAGCACTTTCTTGGGTGCTAGCTGAGAAGGAAAGGCAAGTGGCACCTCGATCCATGTGGTTTGGGGCCAGTCATTACAGGCACTGGCTAGCATTGCAGTTTAAACTTGTAGCATAAGCAGGGCTATGCTATAAGTACTGCTACACAAAATAATTATGCAAAGGCCATCTAAAGAAACAAATATGAAGCTCTCCATAAGGCTGTAGCTCTCGCTACGCCTCCCATTTGCCAAAATGAGTACTGTTTTGTCTCCCTGCTTGTATCATTTTTCATCCTTGGAGATCTTTCCAATAAAATTCCCCAAGTCTCCCAATTGGTTCCCTTAGAGCTTCTTGAGCATGAACAAAAGCCCTGTCCCTTCCTTTTCTTCACATACCCATCCTGTAGGTTGGGATCACATATTGATCTCATTTTTCCAGTGTAAGTTTTTTTGCTCTCTCCCATCATCTCCTCTCATTTCTTTCTTCTACTGCTCTACTTTTTTCCCCAGTTCCAGGGAAGGCAAAGCAGAGATTTCTGCTGTGGACTCTGTGGGGCTGTGAGAAGTGTGCTTCTGGCTGGCAACAAGGTAGAGAGAAAAGAGAGGAGATGTGAAGCCTTACCAGACTGATCACCAGGTATTTTTTCCAAGGCAAACTTTTTTTTTCAGGACTGACACAGTAGGTGGGTGGAAAGCAAATGGCTTTCAGAGAAAAAACAACCAGTGTTTTCCCAAAGGTGACAAGGAGTATGCATGACTGGGCCAGGTCAAATGTGTGTGTGTGTCCAAGCCCTCTTGCATATTCTAGCACTCTTCCACTCCACTGTGAGCCACACACCAGTGCATCAGGTTGGAAGACATCTGGTTTGTTATAAGTTTCCTATTAGTTGTATTTGTCACTGCTTTTTCTCCTCATCCTTGTGAAAGAGAAGATATTATCCTCCACTTGTGCTTACATGTGATTAGAGGTTATCTTTCATGACAGACTGTTGCTTGGGTCAGAGCTCCTGGGTAGATGTAGAGCATATTGATATGAAGGGAAATTTTCCAAAACACAGTAATTTCACACCACCAGGCCAAAGCTGTTTTCTAAAAGCAAAGGCCTCTAGACTTTCCTAGGGGCTGATCCACTTCTGAATTTTCCACAAACATAATAGCAACATAAGCATTACTGAACAAATTGACTTTATGCCAGACACACATTCCCACTCACAACCGGCGTATTAGAGTCACACCCATGCTTATTCCCCCCCTCCTCTATTTCGACTGTATTCAGAAGGAGAAAATTGTCCTCTAGGTATGAATGACACAAAACACCAATATCTCTCTCTCACCCTTGCAACACATGTGGCAACACTGCTTTGACAACGTGTCTGCCTCGACCTGCACCTCACCTAGTATCGGCTATTGTGCAAGTGCCTCCTGAAAACCCACAGTGAAGCCATCAGGGGCTGAAATTGGGTCAGATTCTGAACGCAGGTCACTGATTCAAGTGAGCAGGGTGTGAGCAGCTGCCCTAGCCAGCGTAGCTCTCATGCTTGCCCTTTTCTTCCCACGCACCTCTGATCTGTACTGCCACAGCATCCCAAGCTCTTATGGCAAAGGTCCCAGGGTAGGTGGGAGGGGGCAGGTGGGGA
>WBNH01006842.1:115660-201527 GCA_013401255.1 Urocolius indicus | reverse complement strand
GGTGGGAGGGGGCAGGTGGGGAGGGGTACACACCTGGGCAGGGGGGTCAGTTTTAGTGAGCTTCTGCTTGATGTGATTCAGGTTACAGTGAGACAGGAACTAAAACACTTCTGGCTACCTGGGAGCTTCACTCAGCCTGCATTGCCGGTGTGCCTGGGACAGCCCCGGCTGCTCGCGAGACAGGTCATATAAACATTGCAGACAAAACATGCTTCAAGCTGTAACTTGTTGCAACACTTTTGGGGTTATAACCTAAATCCGTGGCTGTGCATTGTGAAAACCAGGCAGCGGAAGGGGCGAGCAATCAAACCCCATGTGAGTGCCTGTGTGGCTTCTGTGTGCTGTAGTAGCCTTTTCACCTCCCTGCGCTACTCCCATTGACCTTGACTTCAACAAGAAGGCTGCCAGCTTAAATCAAGCGCAGACTAGCAGTGCTTAGCTGTCAAATTCCAGTTGGTGACTGTTGGCAGGCTGAGTAAAAGGACTCACTTGCAATGAGCCCAAATTATCTATTTGGTTATGGGGCTGAAATCTGAATGGGCGACTGAAAGTGCTCTAACCTGAGAGAAAAAGCAAGTATTTGAGAGGCTGTGACAGAACTGCTTGCCTTGCCACAAACCTGTTATGTAAGTATTATGCCCAAGTCACCTTGTTTTCAGCCTCCTCACCTTGCTTTGCTGAAGCAAACTCCATGTTTCAGCAGGGTTTTGAGGGCTGGTACTCATGAGGCCTGTATGAAGTTTGGCCATTGCAGGTAACAGGCACCTAAGGAGAGTCCACAAGAAAGGACTGGATAGTGCTAATATCTGTGCCTTTCCTGCAGGACTGCACCTGCACTCTCATGGGCACAATGCCTCAGTCCACCTAAAGCAAACACAGAACAGAGACGTTTTCTCCAGCCTTGCCTGTTTTCCACACCCTGTGGGTAAGACAAAGCTTCAGGCTCCAGGGCTGGGAATGAATTACTCTCGTCAATGCTAAACACACTTTAAAAACAGCATCATCCATGTTTTATTCTCATCTCTTCTCTCTCCACAAGTGCACGAAGTGCTTTTCAGCTAACAGGCCATACCCAAAGTCTCTGCAAGATGTCAACACAAGAAATCTTGGGTTAGAGGTTAGTGTTGTTAGGACAATGCGTTTCATAAATGCTTCCATTACTGCATACTCCATGCTTGGTCTCAATCACTCTCCTTATGCTTCACTGCCTCTCTCCCAGTTGACAGGTTGTAAATGAGGTCAAAAGCTCTGGAAATGGTTTATGACACTTTTTTCTGTATATTACAAAAAGCCTCAAGTGAAAACATCTCAAGTCAGCAATATATGAGCAAAGACGCCTAAGTTGCAGCATTGAATTGAAGGCGGTGTTGATCAAACTGCTGCAGTCAACTGACTTTGCATGGACAAACCAGGCCAGCAAAGCCTGTGAGCCATTCATCTCTGTCTGCAAGGACCAAGATGCCATGTCTGAAAGGCAGGTTTGGTTAATGATAATTCACGACACTACATTTGCACAATATATCTGCTTTGCAGTAGCTTCCTAGCTGTAAATAGCAAGGGTCCACCTCTGGCCCTGTACTACTGTCTGGCAAAGGAGAAGGCTGTGTACAACCTATCAGATATGCAACTAGAGTTCACGGAAGAATTGAAGAAAGGGAAACTAAGTCATGGAGGAGTTCCTGTGTGTGCTACTGTAGGTGGTTCTGCTCTGGCAGAGGGTTTGGACTAGATGGTCTTTTGAGGTCCCTTCCAACCCTTAAGATCTTGTGTTAACATCTGAGGCTTATTAAGGGTACAAGGTTAACACACTACAAAGAAAAATCCAAATTGATGTGGTTAGAACCAGTACACAAAGCTTCTAGACCTCACTGTTACACATCCCAGTGAAGACATGGCCCCCAGCATGGATTTTTCTGGGATTGTGGGGGCCTTTTCTGCTTCAGATATAAGATTGCCACCTACTGACCAATGGTCCCTACTTTGAGCAATACCCTAGATCCTGACTCTCCTTCCTCTTAATTCCTCTCCCATTTTCAGTAAAACTCCAGTTCATTTAGTTTGTGATATCTGATCAGATTGTGACCAGAGGTCATATAGCTGTACAGACCATTAAGCACTAATCTACCTGGGCAGAAGCAAATGGCTACATTATGTTGAGTCCCATTACTCACACAGCTCACCTTAAGCACCAGGATATCATCTGAGCACAGCAGTGAAAGCAATAAAAATGCAATCTGCCCAAGACATGGTTCTTGCTGGGGAGATCTGGATCTGGAAAGTATTTCCAGATACTTCCAGACCTGTGCTGCTTAACATACAATGGGAACACACTGCAAGCAACTAGATTTACATGTCTGGGACTAGAATATTTGGACACATGTGTGGTACTCTGCTCCTATCCACCAGACACAGAGAGTAGGCTTTTAAATGACTTCTCATCCAAATGCATGTGAAAAAATATCCCTGCTGGAAACTTCTCACTGTAGCACAGTTCTGTTTGTGCTGGAAAACCCAGCTAACACCACCCAATAAACTAGAAGAGTGAACTTGGAGGAATTCTTCTCAGCAAATGTCCAAAAATAGCAGATATTGTAAGAGGGTAAAAGGTCATGTAACACCCATGCTACAACACTCTTTTGAGTCCTGTTCATTACTCATGACAAGCTAGTCCCTCCTTTTTTGTTGCTTGCTAGGCAGTTTCTAATTCACATAGTCTTCCGTTAGCCACTATTTTACTGAGCATCTCATGCATTTTTTGAGGCCCAATTTTCCTTCACAGACCTGGGGTAACCACACTGGGCTGAAATCTTTGCATTTCCAAGTTTTCTCTCTCATTTCAGTCACAGCTTCTGCCTCTGACTCAGGCTGGTGTTTCTGATAGGATCCCAGAGAGGTAGGAAGCAAGAATAAATAGCATCACGCCCTCCTCACGTGGGTTGTGGTGCAGAGCTGAAACAGAAGATGAGGAAGAGCCTGGGCTGGCAAGGGAGGGAGTTCAGCTGAAACTAACCCACATTTTGAGGATTCCTCTACTCTAATGGCACACTGAAGCAGGGGTATTACCGGCCTCTCCTTCACTCATACCAGGACTCCAAACTGGCTATTACTAGTTCCTAACTATCAGAAGCATGAGCTGTCTGTCTTAACCTCAGAGCTGGTAACAAAGCTGCCCTAAGAGGCAATTAATACTGTCGGGCAAGATGAGGGCAAGTTAGCATGGTAAAGGTCACAGACACAGGACACCCAGCCTTGACCAAGGCTGATGTCATGTTTGCTTCTTTCCAGAAAGCAGCATTAAGGAGAAGAAGACTACTTTGAAAGGGTGTCATTTTGAAACAGTGGTAGAAAGCTAAATAGCTTTACTGGTAAGGAGGGATAGAGAGCTTTAGGATTTTGACAATAAACAACTGATCCTCTGACCTGATTCAGAACCTGGTCTGGTGAGAATGGATGGTGACTCAGCCTTGGAGGACTGATTAGTACTCTGCATGCCAGGATATGTTGGCCTTGATTTGGTTCTTTGGAGATACCTGCTCGTTATATCTGACACATACTGAGAGTTTTAGGAGGCCACTAGACTGAAACTGAGTCAGGCACTTACTATTACAGTCAGCACCTTTTGGCCATAAAGACCCAATTGTATCCCAACCATGGATTCCTCAGAATCTCAAGAAAGGCCAGCTGAGATGAGAAGCTGCACACATAGAGCTGTGTGAAGCTCCCCTCAGAAAGACCCCATGTCCATGTGGATGTCTTGAAGACATTATCAAATGTTTTTCTTATGTGCCTACAGCTTAATTCCTTTGTTCCTCAGGGTGCTGCAGCTCTTGGTAAAATACATTCCTGCCCCACTAGTGGCACAGTTTCAAATCTCGTTCTTTGCCTCCACCAAGAAAGGTACAGCTACAGGGGCCCTGCTGTAACTAGAAAACCTCTGTATTGCATTTGCAGCTTATTTTCTCAGATAACAGTAATAAACCACACCAGTAAAAAGCCTCCTGTTGCCACTTTTGCCTTTATCACTGCATTTACATTAAAGCTTGTGCTGATTGCAATTGACTGGTGGGAGGAGAGGGAAAGAAAAGGCATTTTCCATGTTCCAAATAGCTCAATAATTTCCTAGTACGTGATAAGGCTAGGTCGTGGCGTTGATCTCTGTAATGCAGGACATCCCAGGGCAGATAGGAGGTAGATAGAGGCCGGCTGCCAGTTCTGGGGAATGTACAAAGCCTTGCAGAAGAAAGTAGAGCATAAGCTCACACAGGACTGAATCCACACCAGGAGATCGCTTTCCTTTTTTTTCAGCAGAGCGGAGATGAGCTCTAGGATAAGGCAGGAGCAGCTGTTTTTAAACAGTGTGTGTTCATTAATATTTCTTCAAATGGAAGGACAAAATAAACTGTTGGAATGAACTAAAGTCTCAGCTACTTTCTCTAAGAATTCAGATAACCCCTGGTAAAGGTCTCGAGTCCACCAAGAAAGACCTCCCAGAAATACACTCAGTGCTTATGATAGTTTTAAAGATAAAAATGAATTTTAAAAGCCTGAACATTTTCAGTGATTCCTGATGTATCCTAGTGTGACAAAACAAGGGGAAATTTCTCTTTGTTTCTAGGTGAAAACTCTCTGTGCCAAAAGGAGAAGGAAACGAGGAGTGGAAAATGAGATATATTGGTAAATGCTGAATGTAATATTTACCCGTCTCATTATGCCTTTTTATCTTTTGACGCTCTTTGGCATTTAGTCCTCTTTCTGCTGGTTGGCTTTCTGCCTGAGTTCATATGTAGCAGAACTGGGCTCTTGACTTGGGAGCCACAACTGTTGTACATACTAGTTTTGTCAATGCCCACCTGAGGAAAAAGGAAAGGAAGAGTGTGTTATTTTACACCTTCACCTCATTCTTCTTATGCTTTTGCTATCTCAGCCTGTTGTACCTCACAGCTTGAATAATGCTGCTCAGCAGCCCAGTGCAGCAATGGGCCAAGCATGTGCTCACGAAGGGACTTGCCTCCTACTCTTACATGGGCATCTGGGTGCCTCTTGTTTTACACAACACTGAGAAATATCTGGAGTTTAAAGTTCCTAATGCCTCAATTTCTTATGGCGATGAAAAACAGGCTTGTTGGATAAGGATGCTGTTTGCAGTTTGCACCACCTGTTGAGTCAGAGGGAGGAGGAAGAGAGGAGAGGTTAGGTTGTGTGCAGTTCTCTGTCCCAATTCTTTTGATAATGCTCTTGGGCAACTGATTGTGCCCCTCCTGAAGTACAAAGAAAACACCAGGAGACTGCTTTCTGCCAGCCTAGCTAAGGGTCTCTGCATGGCTGTGTGCAGAGGATTTCAGAGAAGTGCTTTACAGAGAAGCACATTTCAGAGAAGTATTTTTAGTGCTGGGGAGCTGATAGACCTGTAGAGGGAAGGCACCTCTCCAGAAGCTGAGTTGGGCAAGCCTGAGGCTTCTCATGAGGTTCAACAAGGACAAGTGCAGAGTCCTGCATCTGGGGAGGAGCAACCCCATGCACCAGTACAGGCTGGGGGTGACCTGCTGGAGAGCAGGTGTGCAGAGAGAGACCTGGGAGTTCTGGTTGATTACAAACTAAACATGAGTTAGCAATGTGCCCTCATGGCCAAGAATGCCAAAGATGTGGCCAGCAGGTTGAGGGAGGTTCCTCTCATCTGGAGTCCTGTGTCCAGTTCTGAGCTCCCCAGGTCAAGAGGGGCAGAGAAGTGCTGAAGAGAGTCCAGCGCAGGGCCATCAAGATGATCAGGGGACTGTAGCATCTTCCTTATGAGTAAAGGCTGCGGGATCTGGGGTTGTTCAGACTAGAGGAGACTGAGGGGGGATCTCGTTAATACGTACATGTATTTGAAAGGTGGATGTCAAAGGGACAGGGTGGCAACTTTTTCTTTTGTCTCCAGTGACAGGACTAGGGGTAACAGGCAAAAGCTGGAACACAAGAAGTTTCGCTTAAGGAAGAACTCTTTCATGTTGAGAGTGAGGGAACCCTGGTACAGGCTGCTCAAGAAGGGTGTGGAGTCTCCCACTCTGGAGATTTTCAAAACCCACCTGAACATGTTCCTGTACAACCTGATCGAGGTGAACCTGTTTTAGCGAGGACAAGGGTTGGACTCTTTGCCAAAGTGCTCTAGACCTGGAAGGAAGTTGCTTCTTGCAGAGGTCAGCAAGTTGCTTGCCTACCTTCCCACTCTCCCCCTTCCCTGGCACCTCTCCACACTGCTGCAAAGCTCCCTGCCAGTTTTTTGGCCACACATACCTGTCTGGCAGGAACTCAGCCCAGCCCAGCTAAGCAGGAGGTGCCCCTGGACCTCACCAGTCGTGGGTGGCCACTCTGACTGCCCGTGGCCAGCCCGTTAATGTCTTGCACCAGAAACGCAGCTCTGGGTCACTGACAAGCACCCACTCCTCCCAGAAAGAGTGTTGAGGAGTTTTTAAATAGTTTCTATTGCTCAGGACATGAAGGACACAGTTGAGTCTTGTGGCATTTTTCTTTTGGGATCTAATTTAGGACAACAAAAAAATTAATCTGTATATTTATTAACTCTTCCAAATCCAAAATAAGACATGAAAAAGACCCCAGCAGAGCAGGGCAAAGGCTTATCTAGCTATTGTCCTAGCTCTGACAGTGGCTGATACCACGTGCCCAGGGAGATGGTAACACAGAGGAAAGTACACACTGATAATCGTTGAAGGCACCCATTCAGCCTCCAGCACTACCCTGTGCCAGTGGCAGTGTGCTAGTAATTGGATGACAAATGTTACAAAAACTCTGCATACTTTTACAGAGGAAAGTTTTGCAGTATTTTCCCTAAAGCTGCACTTCCCAGTACCAAGGGTTCGCACAGGTGCTTTGATCAAAGCGAAATGGGATTTGGGCTGTCATGACTGCACAGAAAAGCCTGAAAACAGAGCTTCTCTGTATACCAATGGCACTTATATCCAGAGGGAATAAAAAAAAGGGGTAGTTTTTTCCTATTTATTTATTTAATAGTCCTCTGATTTATAAATTTTGAAGGCTGCTTTCTTGATGAATAAACATCTGATATTAGCACTGCACACAAATATTTTTTCTTTGCACAAAGATAAGCACTTTTCTTGACATTCAAGGCACCTTGGCTTTTCTTTTCAGAGACAGCAAGCACACAGCACTCCCACAATCTCCACTAAGCCCTCTGCCTTCCTCAGCAAGAGTCAGAAAACATTCATATTCAGAAGCAGGTCCAGTAAAAAAATAAATAAAAAATAGCTTTGAGGCCACCTAGGGATGTATGTAAACCATCTAGAAGAAATACCACTGACATGCTGTGCAGTACATTTCGTTTTCATGGTCACCAGTACACCTTAGCTAGCCAACTCGGTATTTGCTAAATGAGGTTAGATATAAAACACAAAATCTGTACAGAGAAGACTGCAATAAACCAGATTTCTCATGTACTTTGAACCATCTTATCTGCGCTCAGTCGCAACTCCAGTAAGGGCTGCTAACATTGTAAACCCTTTAATAAATATAAACAAACGTTTAAAAAGAAGCAGCTGCCTACAGGAAAGCTTCCTTTGTGTCCCTCTTGCAAATCACATGGACGTGTAGTGTTTGACCTCATTTGGCTACCTGGTTTAGAGTACTATGTCCTGTGAGAATACAAAAGGAACTTCAGGTCTCAGAACATAGGCTGTGCTTTTTAAGATCACAGACTATGAAACCAGGAGGCACAGTCTGAGATATTTTACAAGATAACAGTACTACTAATTATTTTTCTTGTCCTATAGCCTTAGACTTACCTGATGGTTTTGTTTTTTCTTTTCTTTTTTTTTTTTTTTTTTTTTTTAAGAGAGAACAAGTAAATAGCAACGGTAAATTTTGGAGTGCTCTACGGTAACCTTTGATAGAGAACATGTGCTAATGTGCCAGTGAAGTCCAGTGATAGTCAGTTGAGAGTATCTATGTAAATTATTCCCCATTTTACCATTTATAAATGGTGCACTCTCCTGCCTGCTCTCAGATACCAGTATATACCTGTTTTTAGACAACATTTTATTCTCAGGTGGGCTTTTGTTTATATTAAAATGTTTATATTAAAATTAACTCTTGTTAGACAACCACTGGTTGAAAAGTTTCAGTTCTTGCAGGACATTTCTAGCTGCGTACCTTTGTCTGTGAGTGGGCTTCTGGAAACCAAATCATCCTTGGAACTCAGAAATATGAGGGGAAATGAGCAAGACAAAGAATTTTCTAATCTTAAAATCATTTTGTGAACTGCTGTTTAGGCAAACTAATTTGTGTGCATATGTGTGCAATGTCAAGAGCTATAAAAAGAATTCAAATTCTTCTTTCATTAAATTCTAGAAATGAGCGTACATTCTTTTATTCTAGGAAATCTTATAAAACAACTATCTTGCACTGGAAAAAAAAGGAAAGAACATGTCTTCAAATAAATGTAATTTTAACAAGAAGTTATTTTTGAGCACAGATACTCAAAAAATATTCAAAAAATCTGCAAATATTGTTAGTGCAAATGTGATCTGCAGGCAAATGAAAGAGCCCTTCTTTATCATTGTCTTACACAATCTTAATGTAAACAATAGTATCCTCATTTAATAATATAGAGATTGGAAAGGAAGACGTTAAACTTTTAATTGGTTGTTTATTGTTTCAATTCCAGGCAGCATTTATGTATCTGTTCAACACTGGGATGGCTTAGGAATAATAGTGGGTGTACTGACTGTAAATAAGCCTATGAACAAGCCATGGTTTGATGCAATAAATCACAGGTCAGACGCTCTTGTGGTTTTTGTGACATCATGGGCAATCGAAGGGCTATTTATAAGCTCTACCATGCACTGTCCAGGAGTATTGCCAGTTCTGAAGTGCCAACGAATTAAAATGTTCAAGATTCTTTTCTTATGGTCTTTCTTAGATAGGGTGACCTGTCTGTAGCAAATTTAAGCCAATGCAAAGGCAGGACTGCTTGGGGCCACAGATCAGGAGAGGCCAGGCACTTGCATTTGAGGGAACCTAACAGAGCTGAATACACTGGACTTGTGCTGCTGAGCTATCATTGTTGTTCCTTCAAAAGTAATTTCTCCTCCACATTTGCTAAGGTGACCTGAAACACCTACAGATAGAAGTTTGAAGAGTGCAATGAGGAGAACATTGATGGTAAGGATAAGATGATGAGAAAGGGGTGGAAAAACGATCTGGGGGGTTGCCAGGCTGGAAGAGTCAGTCTTGCTACTGTCTTTCTATCCATTAGCACTCACATTCTACTTGTGGAGGCTTTTCAGTTGGAAAGTGGCAACTGTCAAATTCTTTGTCTGATATAGCAGAGTTAAATGGTTTTGCCCAAATCTGCTTTGGTCATAGAACCTTATGCTGCTGTAACACGACTGCAAAAGCAGGTGAAGTACCACCCTAATTTAGGAAACTGCTGAGTGTTTGTTAAAATGTGTTTGAGGCTGCTGTACAAGCAAAGCATCCAGATACTTCTACTAATGGGCTTATTCAAAGCAGTTTCAACTTATTTCTAGGACTAGCCCCTTCCACAGAGGGTGGGGCAGCACAGGCAGCTGCCAGCACACAGGCACTTCTAAGGTGGCTGAGGAACTTCTTCAGGAAAGTTGCCCTGTGTGTATGAGGTTTTAGAGAGCAAAGCACAACAAACATTTCTATCCTGACCAAAGAGAGATGCTGCAAAATCCTCATGTGTAACCACCGAATGATAAAAGGGACAACAGAAAAGAGATTTAAGCAAGACAGGGAGAGTAATAGCAAGCCTTGGAGGCTTACAGCTATCTAATTCAATCAGAAAAAGGTAACAGCTGTTCAGTTAGAAGCAATGTCCTTGTATAATTACTGCAATTATGCTGAAATATAATATTTTGTTTACCCCAAACTGACTGCAACTTTCCTTGGTGCATAAGACATTGATACTGCTAAACAAGCACAGAAGTTAAACAGTAAGACCAAACACGTCACCAGCTGCTCCTCCCCATCTACTGTGTCAGATCCACTTCAAGGTCTCAGCTCCCCTGAAGGGACTCTCATGATGGCCAACACAGCACTGTGGCTAGGAAACAGTTAAAAGGTTCCATTTTGAAATGTTTTAGGGCAAGTAGGGAACCTTCCTGGTACTATGTGGCATGAAAGTTTAGTGAAGTGTTTATAAGTACTGCCATAGCCAGGGTGATCTACAAGGAAGTTTCTGGACACCTATCAATACAGCTGAGGGGAAATGGATGTCCTCAGGCACAAACATTTTCTGTGCATCTGACTGGGCTGGATGACCAATCTATGACTGGTTTGTCTGTGTCTGATTTTTTACAAGAACTGATCTTGCCAGCAGACACTATTGTTATTAAGCTCTTCAGAAGAGGAAGCTCACTTCTCTGGTACAAAGGCATAGGTAGTGCCAGCTGAAATTATAGGCAAAAGGACTAACAGCAGGTGCCAAAGAGCTAAAAAACAGAATGCTTAAGTAAATCCTGTATGCAATATGCATGATACGATTTCTTTCTGCGTTCAGGATCAAGTGACTAATTGTAATTAGTTGAATTGTTAAGGTAAAACCCATCACCTAAAGGAATTTGCAAAGGATTTCCTAATATAGCCCTCTGAAATTTTGAGATCTCTTTTATGGTCTACCAAACAAAACTATAAAGCAACCAAACATCTGTAAACTCAAAATGGTTCCTCCCTTTCCCTTCTTCAGAAAGGTGGAGATGGTGTTCTCTTGACCTGACTGATGGCTGCAGTTTTACCCTTGAAATGACCCCTGAATTTCAGTAGAAATAACGCTGATATACAGCAGGAAGGAAGCAGGAGTGACTTGTGGCTGCTGCGATAAGCGATCTCTGAATGAGCATTGCTGCTCTGGGGAAGCTTTATCAAGGAGTTCTGCCCTGCTCTTGGGCTTGAACTGAGTCTGTCCTACTTTCTGGCACGTGTTTCCAGTCGCGATTGAAGTCTTGCAGCCAAAAATTCCTGATACCCAATAGTGCTTGGTTCAGATTTAGCATTTCATTTGCATTCATCCCAGTAGAACTGATTCTGCTATCTCAAGGGGCTTGAAAGGGAAAGCAAATGCCTGGGACCTGGGAAGCTGGCAGGTCAGGAGGCTGGTTAACCGGCTCCAATCAAGCACTGATGACTAGAGATAGCAACCAGAAATGGTTCCCAGCTGGCAGAGGTTCAGCTTCCTGTGTGACATGAGTCAGTGGCGTGGGGCCAGGGACCAGTGAACAAAGTACCCTCAGTACAGCAAACAGAGACACCAGGGACTGGGTGGCTTAGCAAAAGCTGGAGGCTTCTCTGGGTTTTTACACACAGCTTCCTACTGCTGTGGCAGCAGTGCTGATCAGGGGGTTTGCCTATTGGGACTGTGAGCAGAGGATTGTGTGGGCATAGGGCTATTTGTAAATTTTCATTAGTACTGAAGTGGGCATGCAGAGAAGCAAAACTGTGCTGCTGGCTCTCTGATACTATTATCCTATCCTCCACATAACTCCATGAGACATTTATAATCCTGAACATTAAGTGTCAACCCACTAGAGGCACCTGCCCCTCCCCTCAGCAGGGAATCCCCTACAAGGTTTTCATTTTGGCAAGGGAACTGAGAGCAGACCTACAGAAAGCAGTAGAGCCATGTCTCCGGTCCAGCATTTTGCGCCCTCCTCTCTGCCACATGTGGACATGTTATTCCTGGTCTGAATATGAGACTGGAGACACCTTCAACTTTAAGCAGCTTTCTCATTTTTCTGAGGTCTAAAATGCCACAGCTAGGAACATCCGAGATAGGAAGAGTTAGCATTTCAAATAAGCAACACGATATTCTAAACAGTTGTCTCTGAGAGATTCTAAGCCTTTAAAACAAGGTTATGCAGGGACACAACTGAAGAGAAAACACTTGGATTAATGAAAGAAGTGAATAACAATAGATTTAATTAATCAATAACCACACAGACACCCTTCGGAACCACTGACAGCCAGCTGGAAAGTTTCTCTCTTGCGTAACAAAGTCAAACTCTAAGTGCTTTATTGCTTAATGGAGATTTTTTTTTTCTTTTAAAGTCTTAGGTTTGCATTTTATCTGCAATTACTGACTTTTCAAAAACGTTGACCCTTTTGTGTGCTCTCATTTTTTTTTCTTCTGTTGAAAGGATGAGAGAAAATGTCAAATGACATTGAACTAATAGACAAGGTGTAAGTATCTCAGAAATACCTATGTATGGCTTCTCCAGAACGAACAGTGTGTCCTAGAACACATTTTGAAACGTGGACTCTGAATTGATAGCTCCCAAGGACATACCTGTTGCATGTGCCCTTGAGCGCTTGCTGTGAAAAGTCCAAAAAAAAGTCTTTTCTTTTTCTCAAGATAAGAGGTTCTTCCAAGGACTACACAGGCAGAGAGCTAGAGACAAAAAACCCGTCAATCTGGAGAGACAAGACTCGAAAAGACAAGATGGCCATAAAAAAGGGAGAGTGAACAGCACTGAAGAGGCCAGTCAAGGTAACACAGAGCAGCACCTATAACCCAGTACAGAAGTGGCTTATCTTAAACTAGAAAAAGGTACTCCTTATCTGTAATAACTACAACTGCAGGTGGAGATCACATACCAAGGAAAGGCACCACCAAAATGAAATACAGAAACCACTGTTTTTAACCTAGTGGGAAAACCAAGTCTTTTAAAACTGTCCTTGTTATGGCACACAGTTTTAATACAGCCCCCCAAAACCAAACAAATCAAATACAGGCAGAAGGATAGGTTTCCCTCCTCAAGTGACCAACAAACCTGGTGAAGAGTATGAAGAACAAGTCTCATGAGGAGTAGCTGGGGGAACTGGGGATGTTTACCCTGGAGAAGAGGAGGCTGAGGGAAACGTTATTGCTCTGTACAACTACCTGAAGGGGAGCTGTATTGAGGTATGAATGATAGGACAAGAGGAAATTAACTCAAGTTGTGCCAGGGGAGACATTGGACATTAGGAAGAACTCTTTCATCAAGAGGGTTATTAAGCATTGGAATAGGCTGCCCAGGGAGGTGGTGGAGTCATCATCCCTGAAGGTATTTAAAAGACACATAGATGAGGTGCTGAGGGACATGATTTAGTTTAGTGATGGGCTTGGCAGTGTTATGTTAGTGGTTGTACTCAATGATCTCAAAGGTCTTTTCCAACCATAATGATTCTATGACCTAGCCTCCTTTCCTCAGTGGGATACTCTAGTTCATCCACTCACAAGCAGATGAATCAGATGTACAGAAATTGGTTCATCTGAAGTGCAGATCCTGCCTTCCTCTTCCTGGAACCCCACCTCATATGATGTGAGTAAAGAAAAGATTGACACTGATTCTTGATTCTTCACTGGTGACCTGACATTTGGGAACCCAGCCACTGGAGTCTGAACCCCTTTTCCATGGTTCCCAGCAAGTTCATTAGTAGTTCTCGATAGCCTTGGGCTATCTTTGGTTCACCAATGCAATGAAAAGAGACATCATATCTCCTTGCCAATATTTTTGAGATCGTACATTTCTTCTGGAAGCTATTTTCTAGTTGTCAGTATTGTAAGAAATAAAGCACCTTACCCTACAGTAGAAATTTGCTGCCTCTAAGTCATCTGACAAGGCTTTTAAAATCCAAACCACTCCTTAATGCTTCTCTATACACACTCATTCTCCCAAGTTGTGATAAGTGTTCTGAATCAGATGGAAATTTAGCAAAGAAAATCCCACTGGGAACAAGTACATAGTTATAGAAGTTTTAAAGCTATGACCACTGCTTAGATTCCAATCCCTACAAATGAGACCCTCACTCAGCAAGGGTGTTCACATGAAGCAGCTCTGAGATCAACCATAAAGACATCACACCAATCTAGCTAAACAGTCAATCCTTCCAAAACATTAACAATGAGAGCATGATAGAGCCTGCTCCTTTCACCACTGTGGACTTTAGACAGGACTTTTAGATACTCCCAGCTTAATCTCTTGTAGGAGATATGTTAATTAAGCTCTGTTAACACAAAAAATAAATGATTTCTATAGAAGCTGAGAAACTTCTTTCTGTCATAAACCAGTGATAAATATTTATTATGTCAATTAACTTATGCCAAGTGAAAGAGATCATGTGGAAGGCTGAAGTCTAAAGTGAGAATGGATCTTAGAGATCCAGATGCAATTTCACTTACTCTTGAATATATCAGAGGAACTGCACTGAAGACAAGGGGATGCAGTTCATTACTGTGATCAGAACTGCACTGACTCTCTTTATCCTAACAGGTCTTGATTTAACTGCTCTCCTTTCTGGTGCTTAGATTGGATCATGCAAGTAGTCCAGCTGAATCAGACTATGCCCAGGACAAATGCAATTCGTTCATCTTCCACAGTTAAGACCACAGTGTTTCAGGTCTTACGCGTATGCTTTAGAGCTTAAGATCATTGGTCATGGTCTATCACTGTTTAGGAGCCTCTATATTTGACACAGAAAACTATTACTAAAAGAATCCAAACAAGAAACCAAATCCATGATGTTTAGATGACAGAAATACGAAGAATCAGTGTCTTGGGGTGAAGAAAGAAATGTAATGAAGCTATCTCAAAGCAAACATAGAGGATTTTTCATGTGTACAGTGGCAATTCATACATACTTTTATTAACTAAGAGAACTTACACTGGAGTAAATCTAAAGTTTCAATTCAAGCCCAGTGGATGTTGTTTAAAAATACTCAGCAAACTCAAACATAGTGCTTATAGATTATTGGCAATGTCATTTAAAATCCATCCATTTTACCTGGGTACTGTTCAGCTTTTCCCTTTGACTTTGAACAACAATACAGCCATCTAAATTTGACTAATTTCTCTCCTATTCCAGCTCCAAAATAGTGAACCACTTTAGCTACATCAGGGTACTTCCATCAATAACATTTTTTAATTGTGATTTTAATTAGTTGTACATTTGTGAATGTGGTCTCTGAAGCACAGGCTGGATCCCACTGCTAGCCCTGAAGGCGCCTGTTTAAACACTGGGTAAGACCATTTACTCCAGTTGGTCCCTCCAGAAAAACAAAGGACAAAAAGTAGAGTTTTCTTCATGCTTTAGCTCCCTCAACCCAGGCCTCTATTCACAGATGGTGCTGAAACTACAAGGTAAAATTACACTAAGAAATCTTTAAAAGTACTTGTGACATTTGTTTTTCTCAAAACATTCTGTTTCCCTTTCCAGGTTTGGCCATTGGGAACCCATTTACCTTTATTTATATAAAGAAGTTATAGCTTGCAGCCTCGTTGTCAGAACTGTAGACTTAATAAAAAATCATGGGAATATTGGTCTGGAAGGACTTCAGAGGTCCCTTTCTTACAACAAAGTTAACATACCTACACTCTCATCGACCAACAAAGCTTTGTTCTTAAAGGACTCCACAAGCAGGGACTTCACAACGTTTAAGGCTGCTTCACTGCTTCTCTTTCCCTATTTTCAGAATAAATCTCCTTCAGATACTTAACTAAAATCTTTGTTTATGCAAAATATTTGTTGCATATCCCTCCTGCCATGGAAACAGAGAACTCCTTGTTCTTTTTATAGCTCCATTAGAAGACAGTTTTCCATGTTGTCCCTCAATTTTCTGTCTCCTAAACTCAGCAAACCCTGTTCCTTCAATAATTTCACCTTGGCCAGTTTTTCTAGAACTGTGACAAGTTTCATCACTCTACTTCTAAAACCACTTCAGTTTCTGACACACACACATGTTCTAGATAGGCTGATGCTTTTCCCTCTGATGTTAGCAGAGAGGTTCTGAAATACCTAAGATAAGTCAGATGATACCACAAACTAAATCAGGTTTTCTCCAGCAAAGAGAGCCATATAGGCAAATTTGGTAACTTTCTTTTTAGAACATTTTTTGTACTATGAGAATTTCTCAGTACTCCAGGATGTCCAGCACACCATCACTAAAACCATCAGAATGAATATGTCACAATTGTGCACATCGCATTACTTTTGCCACCCTAACTCCTGGCCCCTCAGCCTACCTGTTTCATTGACTGGTTGTATCTCATTTTTGACACCTTGTGAACATTTTGTGGGAATGATTGTCCTTTACTAGGGCTGGAAATTGTCACTTCATACATTGGGACTTCAGTAAGGTCATTCATATGAAAATGAGCTTTTTTTTGGTTTTGAAGTAACATAATGTATGAGATGACAAAGCACCTGAGAGCATAGATGTCAAAGAGAGATAATCTGGTGTTAGTGAGACTAACAGGAGGAATCCAGACTGCAGAAGAGCAGAGCACTCAGAACACCAGATCCTTCAACCTCCACTGCCTCAGAAGTCCAGGGAAGAGAAACAGCTCAGGGAGGTGCCTGCTTACCAGCACAAAAAGCTCCATGAAATTATTTGGTAAGTCAGAAAGGGAAGAGGTGAGGTTATGTTCAGCATATGAAAAGAAATTTCTGAGCAGAAATGATTTCAAAGCAGAAATGGCTTTGGTCTTAAATTCTCATTGAATCTCTTTGTTCTCTGATTTTTTGAACAATGTGATTCTGTTTCTCCCCGTGAATGTAACTCCTTATGGGTTACTGCAGTTTTGTTTATTCTTTACATAAAACTCAGGAATTAGCTTTTTCTCTTTATTCATAGCAGGTGAGCTTGTCTTGGTCTTTCAAAATTTTCCTGTGGTTTCCCAGAATGCCAGAGATAGCTGGGTTATGTCTGGATCATTACCATAAAATACAGTCAGGAGGAAAGCCAAGGGAAGTCAGGCTGTCATATATAGTGCCATACAATGTAGGACAGCTATTTAGGTACTCACTTCTCCCCTCACGGGGGTTCAAGTTGTCATCAGCCCGTTTTCTAGCTTGCCAGCACAAAATCACCAGGTGCTACAGAAATTGTAGGCAAGCCTGAGTTTAACAAGTGTTGTGCTTACAAAACGCATCTCAGTGAGATTCTGTTTAACAAGAGAGGTGACAAGTCACTCCGCAGTTCATAATCTGGCACACTTTTTCACAGCAAGCCAGTTTGATGGGCCTCCTGCTCATCACTGTCAGAGAGGCTGCAAGAAAGCGTCAGAAATGTGCAACAGAGGAGTGATGGTCTGGGTAGATCATGAGACAACTCAGTCCAGAGTATTTATCCCTGTAAATATTTTGCTTCTATACAGCCTTTCTTTCCTCACTCTTTCCTGAGATCCTACAATTCTCCCCTTCCTGCCTTCAGACACAAAGCTCTAGCTGTTGCTTGATCTCATTTCTGTGACATTTCAGGCGCTCTTCCTGCTGACTTGTTCCATCTGGTTATTACCCTTTGAGTGAGAAGCAGCTCTGCCTGCATCTCTGCTGAGTCTCCTAGTCTGTGTGCTGAGTGTTTCGGCTCCTCCTTCCTGAACAAGCAAGCTTAAGCAGGTTTATAAATAGGAGTTTTCAAGCTAATGAGAGGGGGTGCGGGGGTGAGGAAGAGAGAAACTGCACTGAAGTCACTTCAGAGGCAGATCGTAATGCTCTTCAGCATGACAGCTTTGCAGGCACAGCCACAGAGGGATATTTGGAGAGAGGATGGTTGAGCACTGAAAGGGGAAAGGGGTTTAAGTCATGGCTCTGCCACAAGTTTTAATACAACTTGGGAAAAGTTATACCGCCTCTCAGTTCTCCGTGGTCTGATTTTTTTTCCTGCTTCCCTCCCAGCAAGTGTACATTAATGCCTGTGGGGCAAGAATAGTCTACTCTGATGTCTTCCTTGCAGATCAGTAAAATAAGGCTTGCCTCTTGCTGAGATCTCCCAGTGTTGCCACAATAATAGAGACTTCTGTTTAGAGGCAGTGCTCATACACATGACATCCTCTCTCTGGGGCACGATATGCACCTTGCATTTTACAACATTTTTGCCCCCCTTCTTTGTTTTTATTATGCTCACTTGGGGCTGGTAAATAAAGCAGCTCAAGTCTTGCTGGGACTACAGTCCTTGTACTTGACTTCCACCCCACTTTCCACAAGGATAAGTTGATTCCCTTACCTATACTGTGAAAATGCCAGGGTGATCTGATTCGTACAGATGGCATGTGGGTCAGCAGCTTCATATCTGGACAATGCTCTGCACAGGCTACATGGTTTTGTAAATGTCAAGTGTCACTGTCTCTGAACCAAAAAAGCAGGTACCTGCATCAAAGTGAAAGCAGAGGAGTGTCTGTGAGGCAGTTCTCTAATGCCAGACGAGCATGTGTGACAAAAGGGAGGTGAGGGACAGGTAATAAGAGATTGGAACAGCATATCCTGCTCCTGAAAAGCCTTCCAGGAATGACAAGATTATCAGACAAGTACTCTCCCTTTGCAAGTCCTAGGACTCAATGTGACTTAATGCAATGCCTAGCAGATATATGGAGGGAATGTGAGGTCAAATGTAGAATTAAAAATGTGTACAAATGCAGTAGGTCACGTGTGATTGTCTGGTGTTGTCCCTGATTGCCTCCAAATGTGATGACACAAATGGAAACTGCAGGATGTTCTGTCTCTGCAGTGGTAAGAATCCAGATTCATTCTGGTGCAGGACAGCCAGAATGCAGACATCATGTTCAAAATACCCAGAGCACCTACACAAATGATGCTCCTGCATCCCTCAGTTCTGGACCTCACACAGACTACCTCTCAAGCATGCCCTTGTCTTCATCCACCAAATCAGGACTGATTCCTTGGGGAGAATACAGAACAATACCCTCTCCTCCTTGTTTCTTATTCAGAAAGTCCTTTCTGAAGACATTTGGAAGCTTTCGTTTCCAACCATGGAAACAGTCCCAAACCCTCCTCCTTCTGGGAGAAACTCTTGTTTAGTCAACAGTTAAAACTGTTCACTAAAAACAAACTCTCTGCTTTCTAAGCACCCAGCTGCAAGAACTGGCTGTTCAGGACAGAAGCAAGAACCACTTAAAACATTCTGGCATTGTAAGATATGAAGTAATTAGCGGCAGCTTTGCAAGAACCTGTTCAGCATTTTGATGCATATACAAACAGCAAGACAGCAGCCCTCATTTACCTATCACGGCTTGGAAAAGCAACATCCAGATGGTTCCTATATTTCTACCCATCAAGGTGAAGGCATATTTAGTAGGAAGATGAGACTTTCTCCTACTCCTGGATCTTCACTTGTACACAAAACTCTCAACAAAACTTTCACGACCTCTTACAGGTAGCTTCATCAGCCCAGTAGCTCACTAAGGAGGTGTAAGATGTGGCAATGATGTCCTGCAAGCAGGTTGTGTTCAGATAGTGATTTGGAAGGAAAACGGAATACTTAGTCCTTGTATTAAATTAGGTGGATGTGACGCTCTTCTCAAGCCTGTTGGCAAAGATAAAACGTTGATGACCTTTTTAAAGAGAGAATCACAGCCAGCTCACGCAGTTTTAACTAGACACATTGAACTTCTCAATGAAGTACTATGTCCTTACTGTCTCCTGTAATACAAGAGAAACAAGCCTTCCAAACACTGAAGAGGAAATTTCTTCTGGTGGTGCTGGGACATGGAAACACAAAATCTGAAGCACTGTTACTACTGTCATCACTCTATGAAACCTGCTTTTGTTGAAAAATGTCCCTCTGTAATAACAGAGTATCTCAGGAAAGGTCTTTTTCAGTACTTCTCCCATCCAACAACCATGCTTCAGCACTTTCCCTTTTCAGAAGCCAGTTTTCTATCCAATATTGCTGCTAAGGCTCTAAAATATTGGGCTAAGTACCCACCTCATCTTTCCACAAGCACCAACCACACTTTCTTCTTTGCAGAATGTTGCACAACTAAAGGTACTGTTTACTACCAGATCTCCTGACTGCCAGACCAATACTTTGTCTTCAAGAACACATTGCCTAACAGCCAACTAATGAAACAGGACTAACTTCATACCCTACTTCTGCACTACTTACAGCCAGGAATAGACTTGTTCATTTCACCAGGGAATCTGTTTACTGATATAGTACTGTTGGTTTTCAACCTACAGTATGTGAGACCACATGGATCAGCAAATTGCTTTTAAGGAGTCCACAGATAAAGACCAAGAAAAGTAAATCTAGTCTCCCCACCTCTGGAGAGGAGCCCACATCTCTACTGGATTTTTTGGTGGCTGACACATTGGAAGCAAGTTGAAAACCATTTGTCTGGTGTAACAAGATAGGATATATTCCCTCAGGCATGAAATTTTGGGGAACTGCTGAGGAACTCTGCCAAGTTGTAACAGTTGCAGTGCCTAGTTAGCACCTGTCTATGATTTGTATTTGTGAAATTGCTAAGAGTTCACTGAGTATGCAGCAGCTATTCCTTATTCCATGCCTGGATGAGACACCCCATATGAATGGGAAGCTTTCCTTTGGGTCATTTTAAGCCAGTGGCAGAATCATAGAATCATTAAATACCAGGTTGAAGGGGACCTCAAGAATCACCTGGTCCAATCTTTCTTGGCAAAAGCACAGTCTAGGCAAGATGTCTCAAGCACTCTGTACAGACAAATCTTAAGGGTATCCAGTGTTGGGGAATCCACCACTTCCCTGGGAAGTTTATTATAAAGGCTGATTGTTCTCACTGTGAAAAATTTTCCTCTTGTGTTCAACTGGAATCTTCTCAGGACTAACCCCATGTCTTTGCCATGTGACTTCATAAAAAGGAAGCCTCTATCTTCTTTGTATCCACCTGTTAAATACCAGAATGTGGTGCTAAGGTCTCCTCTAAACTGCCTTTATTCAAGGCTGAACAAATTCAGTCCTTTCAGCCCTTCCTTGTACAACAGGCTTCCCAGTACTTTGACCATCTTTATGGGTGTTCCTTGGACCCTCTGCAGCCTGGCCACATCTTTCGTGTACAGCAGGGATCAAAACTGAACATGGCATTCCAAGTTTGTCTTGACTAGCAGTGAGTGGAGTGGGATAATGGCTTCTTTATCTCTGCTGGTTATGCCCCTCTTGATGCAACTCAGCATCCTGTTGGCTTTTCCTTTGCTGCAGTAGCACACTCTTCACTCACATTGAACTGCTTGTTCACCAGGACCCCAAGCCTCTTTCCATAGAGCTGCTCTCCATCTGGGTATATCCAAGCCTATGTTGCTGTCGTGGATTATGTTTTCCCATGTGCAAGACCTTACATTTGCTTTTGTTAAATTTAATGCAGTTCTTCTTAGACTACTCTTCCAGCCTCTTCAGGTATTCCTACAGGAAGGCTCTCCCTTCCAATGTGTCTGTTTCCCCACACAGTTTGGTATCATGGGCAACCTTCATCAGGGTACACTTGATCCCATCATCCAGACCGCTTCTGAAGATACTAAATGGTGTTGGGCCCAATATTGATCCATGAAGGACCTCATTCGTGCCAGGTTCCCCCTTTGAAAAGGAACTATTTACCAGCACCCTCTGGGTGCAGTCTGTCAGCCAGTTCTCCATCCACCACATAGACCACTTGTCTAGACCACAACACATCAGTTTCCCTAGGAAGATGCACTAAATCAAAGAATTATCAGAAGAATGGAGTAAATTAAATCACATAGTATCTCCCAGTGCAGAAAACTGCTCACTGCATGAGGAACTATTACAGAATCTTCTGGACTTTCCAACTCCCCGTAACGCACCCAAGCCTTTCAGAGGGCTTGCACAAGCCATTCAAAGCAAAGTCACAAGCGTATTTCAGCAAAATGTTCTCCTTGGGAAAATACAAAATTGCACTTTCTGTGCAAGAACATACACTGATGGCAATGACATCGTGTCTAACACAATGGAAAAGAGAATTTTTCATTTTTAAACTTTCTACGAAGCAAAAGGTGAACAGTAAGGAGAAGCACCCTAAGCCACTCTGAATACTCCAGTTGAACCTAAACTATATGTTTGAAAAAACACACTTTAGGGAAAACAATGTAGATTGTTTAGAAATTACACACAAAAATAAAAATGTTTCAGAACAAAATGTCTTCTTTACTCTCCTCTCTCCAGCTGCAGTAACAGGTTACTATCCCAAAAGTCTTTGTAGGTT
The DNA here is from genome assembly GCA_013401255.1 of Urocolius indicus. NCBI lineage: Eukaryota > Metazoa > Chordata > Aves > Coliiformes > Coliidae > Urocolius > Urocolius indicus. Next base: position 179,526 of record WBNH01006842.1, on the reverse strand, counting down.
TTGTTCCCTAACCTGGCTTTTTTTTTTTCCCACAAGTATGCTGGTCTTCGTTATAGTGCTGGATATCCACTTGACACCTTTTAGATATGAAGCTTTCTACCACATCCAAAAGGTATCTCCCATGCACATGTAACCTTTGCCTGTTCATCATGGCCCTTTGCTCTGAGACAGATAGTCTGTGTTGCTTCAGAGACAGAAACACGCAAACTACAGTGAGGTACATGACATCCAGGGAGACAGATAGCTGGATATGAAGGACTTATGAAGTCAGGGAGGTCTGTAGAGGAACGGCTTTGATCTTATTGGGATAATGCTGCTATGAGCACACAGTTGATTGAGTCACAGTTAAAAATGAGTTGATTATAGATACCCATGCTCTGTATAGACCTGCCAAATAGTTTTGATGGGCCGTCCAGACTATTCACTCTTAATATCTTTCTGTCAGTGGTAATTTTTGTCATTAAAAGCATGTGGGCAGGAGCACTGATGAGGAACACTCTTCTTTCTCAATCCTGCCTATCTTTAGCTTTGCTCACATCCTAGGAGGGACCTCTTGACTGGACCACAGGAGAGGTGTTTTCTCTGAGGCAATGCAGGTTTAGTAATCTTTTGTACATACAATACTACTGAGCTGCAGAACTGGTTCCCCAGTTTATGTCTGCATTGTGGCATATTAAAGAAACACTACATAGAATCCATTCAAAGCAATTGGTACATAAAGGCACAGCAGCAAGAGAACCAAACCTAAGTTGCAAGCTGGTTTATGCAATATCTAAGTATTTAGTGGGAGTCAGGTATCTATCTTCCTTGCAGTGCTTGCTAACAGTTTAAAATCCTATTGTCTGTGTCTTTACATTACTAGATGACTTTAAAAAAAAACCTAGTCCTGCCTGTAAAGCCAGAGCTATATCAAAACATTCAGACAAAAAAATGCTTTAATGGAGACTGTTTATCATTACTTTCCTGTTAGTTAAATTTCCTGTCATAGTTTCTCAAGGCTAATAAAAACAACTATGCTTTATAAAATACCACAGCTGGGGATTTCCTCAGCAATACTTTGTCCAACAGACAACTCCTGCTATGTGTTCTCAGTAGTCCACAAGTATCTGGCCAGAGGGAGTTGCTTCAGCATTTTAGATGAATTTCCAAGGTCATGAAGATTTTCATACCTTTTACTGCTGGCTGCTCAATGGCGGGTAGAGGATGTTGCAGCTAACGAGAACACAGATTGGAGCTAATTATAGTACTCAGCTTGCCATGGACTTAATTGCTTGGTAGAAGTCATACTGATCTCTGAAATGGAGGCTACAAATCACATAACATGCAAAGAAATATCCATCATTGGAAGAACGAACATGAAAAGTTCACTCAAGAGCAAGCAACAGGTATTTGCTCACAACTTCTTCCAGCGTGTTACATGTTTCAGCACCAGTGCTTGGAAGCCAAATACAAGTGTTCAGATGTGAACATCAGCAAGTGAATTTATACAAGAGTAGCTCTAGGGCCACAGTCTTGCCAAGCACCAGAACCAAGTCACAGTGACAGCCAGTTACTACTAAGTACTTGTATAGTGGAGCACAAATTGGAAGCTGCGTTTTCATGAAGCTCTACTTGTACTAAACAACTCTGAAAGTTCTCCTTTCACTACAGGGCATCAGGTCAAACCACCTTCTCTCCTTCTCTTGCAGCATGTGCTGCTACCTGAGCCAGTGACTGCACACTGGTATCGGCAGAAGTACCTACAGAAGGTAATATGTAGGCTGGGTCCTTGCTTATAAAGCTTATGCTATTACAGGTCTGCCTAGTTTCAGGACCTTTCCTTCACTTTCCTTCCCACAGGCATCAGCCATTTGAATTGCCTTTTCTACCATTATCTCCTATTTCTCCACGGAGTCCCTAGTAGGCCAAACTCAGGGTAGGCTTAAGCTGCTACAGTGAGCACCAATGGGACTTGTATTACCCATCTTGCAGTGCAGGCTCAAGGATGCATCATCTTTGCAATGTGCTGCAACAGTGTTAACAAAGAATCGGTTTTTTTTCCCTCCCAAGCATCCCTGTTCATACTTTTAACTCTGAAAGCAGCAAGTTTTTTCCTTAATTTAGCCCTCCATATCCACTGGAGTTAACCCTCTCACTGTTGACATGGCAGCTCACTCCTCTATGGTCCCACTGTCTTGAACATCACATGGGAATCCCAGGTACTAACTTATTTTCAGGAACAGATTTTCCAGGGCTCTCTGTCAGTTACACTAGTTCACTGTCTGCTCCCACCATTCAGAAGTAGGGGCATGTACCTATTTTTCAGTTGCTGTATTTCACAGCTAAACATCTGAGTGCAAGTTTAAACTGAGATGAGCTTAAGGTAATCATGGAATCATAGAACCATTTAGGTTGGAAGACACCATTAATATCATCAGGTCCAACTAAATGCATTTGTCTGTAAACTGCAGCAGCTCAGGAGCAGAAACGTAACACCTCACACAGAGATGTAGGCCCTGCTCTCTGCTCCCACTTGCTTTTTAGATGGCTTACACCAAGTCATAGCTGTATTCCATGTGGTCCCTTTGTGGCCTGTGGCTTCAGACATTTGCCCTGCTTGCTCTCTCTCCTTTTCAACTGGCACCAACTTGCTCCTTTGTCACAATTTCTCTCTTCCTCAATTAATATTTTGCCATAAACAGCGGGAGATAAAGCCATGCCAAAGGGAACAGTCTTTGTACATTGTGCTGTACAAACATGAAGCTGTGGATAACACAGTTTCCCCTTTAAAAAAAGACTTCCTTGTCTCTGAATGAGAGCTCTTTCCGCTATGACGTGGTAGCACAATGAATTCCCTGCGCTGAGACGTTGATCACAGCCTTGAGACAGGGCACAAAGGGAGCACAAATAAATGGACAATACGGTGGAAGAAACAAAGGGCAGAATAAAAGCAAGCCAGGATTAAAGAAAAAATAAAAAGGAGAAGCAGCCTGCAACATTTAAAGCTGTGTCATGCAAAACCACCATCATACGAAACAAGGCAGAATTTGTACAGAACTGGGCTAGCAAAAAGTCTGCAGTGAGTCCAGGCAGAAAAGCATATTGACTCCATGAGCAAGGACAAGGCTGACAATTAAATGACAAGTGCTGCACAATTTTCACATTAGCCTGGTGCATCCCATCCCATGGGATCCCGCAGGGTATTACAAGGACTTTTCCTGCTCCTGAAACACAGCTGTACTGGGCTAACAGGTTAGCAGCGTAGAGCAGCAACATATTAGAAAACACACAAAAAAAGAGAATTTTGCTATTGCACAGGTCCTCTTTTCTTTTGTCCCTCCCATTCCAAAAGCTCCCTTAAAATTAAATATTCCTCATACTCACCAGTAATCACAGAAGACTGACTCTTTTGGGCCGTCAGGCAGTCAGCACCCTATGCCTGCCTTCTCCACAAAGGGATCCTCAGGCACTCACAGATACAGCATTTCTTCAACAAAAAAAAAAAAAAACCCATTTATTCAACCATTTGTTCAAACAAACTACTTTGTACAGGGTCAAGCTCCTAGAGGAAACAAGCTCTCTCAAGGAGGAAGAGTGGTCGACATCCAGGTGCTGATGAGAGTCTCTCTTGCTAGGCTCCTCACGAGGGCCCCTTAAACTGCATCAGGTCCCAATCCTCAGATCTGTCCCTGAGCCTGAAGAACTGCACCTATGTTCAACACAGCTTTCAGGCCATGTCCTGCTCAGTCATGTGAAGCTTGCAGGAGCATGGGGAGGGAAGCACAGTTACAAAGCACTGTTTCATCTGAGGCAAAAGCATACTGGCTGCTTTACCAACGCCTGAAAACAGCAGGTCATTATGTCTAAGTAGGTGCCAGTGCAAAGGGTGTCTGTGAGGCTGGGACCCTGATTCATCTTCAGTTTCTCCTTGGAGTGGTGGAGGAAGCACAGCATGTCTTCCACCAGCTCCTGCCTTCTGCAGGTACACTCCTGCCACACACAGAGGACAGCATCCCCCACTGCCATGTCCTCTGTGGTGTCTGTCTCCAGGTGGAAAACATGTCCACAGGGGCATCTGTAGTGCACAGTCTCAGATGTGGAAGTAAACTGGTACAGTGTAGTTGGTGAACATGTCTGCATGGATGCTCAGCTTTCTGTGATGAAAATCTATACATGTGAAGATGGAGAGAATCACTTACAGTAACCAAGCTGTTCTGCACTTGCTCCCTGCATGTGAGCACGTGGTACCCTCTGTGTGGGAGGCTGCTTGGACACCAGGGCACATGGGAGCAGCAGGGGCACTGCTTCAATTTAGCCTGCCCACGACTCACAGTGGTAAGCTCTTCCAGAGGAACAGAAACACCCCTCCAGCCTTTTATGAAATCCACACAAGCCTGTCACGTGTACTTTGTGTATCAGAAAATGGGAAGGGAATAAAAAGCGCGTTTAATAGCTTTGCAATACATATGCATCTGCAAGGCCTAGCAATTTAGTGAGCAATTCTATTCAAGACTATGATATAGTTAAACTATGTCTTTGGTTTTACTCTATATGCTGCCTTGGCTTCCCTACTTTACTGCTGCACTTGCTCGACCTAATATTCTTTCTGACCTTTGGGGCCAGGTTGTTCTGAATGATGTCTGATAATAGGACAAGGGGCAATGGGTACAAGTTGGAACATAAGAGGTTCCAAAGAAACATAAGGAAAAACTTCTTCACTGTGAGGGTGACAGAGCATTGGAACAGGCTGCCCAGATGAGTTGTTGAATCTCCTTCCCTGGAGATATTCAAAACCCACCTTGACCAGTTCCTGTGTGACCTACCCAAGATGGTCCTGATCTGGCAGGGAGGCTGAACTAGATGACCTTTTGAGGTCCCTTCCAATCTTTAAGATTCTGTGAATCTGTGACTACCTTTAGAGAGACATGGGAAGTCTTCTACACAAGAGCCATTCAGGCTTATATACGTATTCCAAAGAGCCAGATGCACAGGTCATCATATTGGTGGCTGGTAGGAGCAAACACAGAACCACATTAGGAAGCTCAAAGCCGTACTCACAATGTCATCCACATTCTCTACAATGCTAAATTAGCATTTTTTTTAAATAGTGGCTTATTCCTATATCCTCCTTTCTGATCACCTCATATCAGCCTCCCTCCACAAGTGATTCTGACTTGTCTTTTCTCTTTTTTCTCCTTATTCTCCCCCTAGTCCCAGTCATGAACACAACTCCCTGCTTACTGATCTCCCATCTCAAGTTCCCCCAAAACCAGCACCAATGTCACTGCAGAGTAGTTACCCACTGGATGCTGAATGGTCCCTTGCAGATGACAACCTTTCTTACCACATTTGGACACAGATGTGAAGTCTTTTCAGAGCAAAGACACTCTGTTTCAGTGACATATACAAAACGTTTAACCAACAATACTCTGATCTCAGTCTTTCTGTAAAATACAGCTCTTGGTTGTAGCACAGTGTACTGCATGTAGTGCATTACACAGCCAAATGTGTTCACTAAACACTGCCTTCTTGCTCTCATGTTACGTATCCCATGAAAAGGGGATATGAAAAGGGGATATGAAGGTCGTGGATGTGCCCCATGGTAATTTCACAATTGGCTTAAACTGCATGATTCAGTCCTTTCTTTTGTGCTCGATTTAGTGATTTCTGCTGAGCAAGTTTCTAGACAGATCAGACAGGTGATTCAGCTTGCTGGGTAACCCAAAGTAGCAGCTGGGCTGCACAGCAGTTGGTGTGCCTCTCCAATACTTCAGTTGGGAATAGTAAACCTCGCAAAAGCAGTGGACTTGCAGCCAAATCAAAGAAGCTACTGAAAGGGCAGTGCCTCTGTGTATTCCTTTATAAACACATCTCTGCAACAAAATATTATTTGTAAAACCTTTCTTCTCAATTGGTTTACATTTTCCGTTCCTCCTTTTCTCACCTGGCTGTAATTAGCTGTCAAGTCTTAGTGAATTATTTTCTGTTTACTAGCCTTTTAAAAAAGATAAAAGCCAAGACTTCCAGAAGATAGGCAAGAGCTCGCTTCCCTTTTTCATTCTGATTAGACTGAGATACCACTGCTACTTAACTTGACATACTCCTGCATCTCACTCTTCCTTGAGCTGATCCTAGTCTTCGTATATCTGGGTGCTAAATTAGCTCAGGATGAAAGATAATTTTCCCCTCAAAATGGCTATTTGGTTCATAGCACTATGACACAAACACTCAATCCAGCACCACAGATGGGACAACTACATTGGAGGAGGAGAATGATAACAAACAACTATGGTGGAAAAGGAGAATTAAAACATTTAAGCTGGTAACTGCAGATTACAGCCTTACTGCTCTCAAGAGTGGCAACCTGCTAGACAGAAGTCAGCCCACTGCATACTGAATAGAATCAGAAGCTTGGCTGGTAGCTGTGAGTCTTCTATCTTCCTGCAATTAGACAACAGAAAAGGATCTGCAACCTAACAACTCCTCCTCCCTACTTTTTCTCAGAGCATGTGATTCTTACACTGTCTAGACATCTTCCAAAAAAGAAGTTCATGCTCCAAGGCTAGCCATGACCTACAATGATTCTTGTTTATTACTGTTTGCCTGTTCCTCAAGGATGTTTCTCTGTGAGGTACGTGTAAGGACCTCAAAACTCTTTGCAAACATCCTTTAGTGGTGACTCACAGCACCTTCTCTCCACTGCTATTTAATGCTGAAATGGAGGCCTTAGTTTGTCACTATGAAGGATGTGATGGCAGCAAGATCTTCAATGAGTGCTGCTTCTGCCTCTTCCTCATTTCTCCCTTGTGACATTTGCATCTCCCAACAGGCTGACCCTCAAATATGTGCCACTCCATAAACCAGACAGTGTAACTATTTCAACTGAAAACCAAACAAACCTAACAAAACTTGGTTGTTGCTGTATTTTATAGTCTAAGCAGTTACCAGACTGATAATATTAATGGGACAATGTTAACTGATGATGAACACAGTACAGATGAACTGATGATGAACTTGCACTGGCATAGGAGGAGAAATGTGCTGCGATGCAAGGAGAAGGTAAAGGAGATGATACTGGGAAATGAAGTAGCAATACACGAAGCCTGTATTACCAAAGAAAACTCTGTGTCATCAAGCCACCATCCCAGGCACAGAGAAACGAAAGGACTTGTTCACAGGGCAAGAGCAAGTTATTGGCAGAGAGCATAATTTTAGGAGATAATAACACTGATTATGCCCTCTTTCAACTCTGGGCACGTATCTGCCCTGCTGATCTTGTTTGAAGTGGTAATGAAAAGGTAACTAGTACTCAGTTTGGAGTACAATTGAGTACTCAGTTGTACAACTCCATACTGAGGTTACCCCACTCAGGTATATTATCAATAGTTGGCAGCTCATAAAAGTTTCTAGACTGATTCCTAAAGAGAAAAGAAATATTGACATCCGAGTGTCTAAGCCAGGCCTTGTTTTTAAAGGCAGCATGGACATACACACAGACATGATTCACTCTTTCCTTCTCTTTGCCTCTGCTACCACAAGAAAATTGCACTAGTTCAGTTTAAAATTAATTTTGAATTTTTCTTTAAGTGATTTTGAAAGATTAGTTGTAAGACTGTGCAGAGGTCTTGGTAGACACCTCTTCAGTTTTCAGAGGCCTCTTTCAATTTGGGGAAACTCAGTAGTATGCAGTCTCAGATGTGTAAGTAAACTGGTACAGTGTAGCTGGTGAAAATGTCAGCATACATGCTCAGCTTTCTGTGATGAAAACCTATACATATGAAGTTGGAGTCAATTTCTTGCAGTCACCAAGGTGTTCCCTACTTACTCCCTGCAAATCCTCAGGACAAGTATTCCTGAACATCAGCCAATTTCCCACTATATTATATCCTTGCCATTTCCTTCTGCCAATTCTTTTCTGTTTATCGTCTCACTCTGGATAATGCCCACATTCCCTCAGTTTTATGGAAGCACTGCCTTGGCTCCCAACCGTGAACAGCTGCCAGGTCCCCAGGGTCCAGAAAAAACAATGACTGCCCCTCTATCACATAGTCTGGATTGGAGTTGGTGCTGGTCTGTCACTAGGGACAAAAGAACTGCTACTTACTTTTCTTGTGCTTTCCTGCTACTGTTGAAACACAGCTGCAGCTTCCATGCCAGGGGTATCCGGGGCACCAGCCTTCTGGCCACACTTCCATCCATCTTTTCCTAGTCTGCCACCCTCCCCCCCCCAGCACTTATAGCATGAAGCTTGTCTGGCAGGCCTCTGATGTGCTGTATGGAAGTGGATTTGGCTGCAACACAGGGGAAAACATTCCCCTTACTTGCCTGTATTCAGGCACATTGTTAATTTCCCAGTCAGCGTGGCCTCAGCAGTTAGCAGACAAGAACTAAAGATGCTGTTGCCACATTGAAATTATGTGCTGGCATGAAAAAAGAGAGAAGTCCTCATTAGTGAAGCTAATATTTACCCTCGTTGGCAGTTTGGGGGAATGCTTATTGTCCTTCATATGCTTCAGCCATGCCTGCTGTGAGACAATCCATCATGATACTGCTAGACCTGGAATGTATGGAGTAGCCCACCCTGCAGAGGTAGCCAGTGTGAGATAGAAACAAAGATGTTTAGTATAATCACACAGACTGTTACCATTTGAAAGAAAGGGCATCCTTGTTTTAAGAGAGTGCTGGTAAGGTCTTTCTCTGTCAATGAATGACACACAAGAATGGTCAGGGATTTAGCATTGAGAGGAAAAGCACAGTGTAATGTAAACAGGAAGAGAAATAATTCTGGTTATGCATAGACAGGTGCAGGGCTAGTTCTGTGAATCAATAAAACATTTAACTTCCCAAAGTAGGAAACCAAAGTATGCAAACCAGTTATGACCCAGCTGCCTATTCCAGGGTGGTGGAGAGCCAGTTTGTCTTCTGCTGCCATCACTTCTGATTGAATGAGTGCAGAGTGTGTGGACAACTGCTATTTCCAGTATCAGGGCTAGCAGCAGCATCTGTCCTCAATCCTCTGATCTCTATACAGGGTCACCACCACTGCTCCTCCCATCCATATTCTAAGCCTTCATTCCCTTTTCTGTCACAGGAGTCAATCACAGTATCTGTTTCTCATACTGAACAGCAGCTAAATTCACTTTTGCCATGTTGCTGGAAAACCCGATACTGCTGTGGAGAGGTGCTGTGGTTATTCAAAAGGGCACCGAATTTGCAGTGTGAAGGTTTTTCATCTTGCAAAGGTCAGGCTCCCATTTGAAAATCAGGTTAGCTGCTGTGGCTCCTACTGGGACAACAGCCATCTACAGCCCCTGGTTAGGGATGTAAGGAGCAGCCTCACAGCAAGGAAGACTGCTCATCCCTGCCTGGCAGAGGCATGAAAGCAGCCCCACTTCCAAGAGCCCTCTAATAAACCAGTATCTGTTCCAGGTTGGCCCCAGCACCTGCCAGCTGACACAGCATCTGCCATAACTGAATTGCATTCTGGTGAAAGTCACCCTCAACTTCAGATGCAAAACTGGCTTCTGACACAGCTGTGTTATTAATTTGTTGAATGACAAAGAGAATCGCCAAGGATGCAGGTAATAAAGGAAGCAGTATGTTTTAAAACTTAACAAAAAATACTGATATGAGATCTCAATAACTTCCAGAAGGGATCAGAGCCGTCACAAAGGAAACTCTGTTTCCAGCAGCTCCTCAGTTCCAAAACATTTAGTCTCATTATTGTAGATGCCTAAGCAATCATGTCTTAGGCTGCTTTGTTTCACAGCAAAATTGATGACTAAAGATTACAAACAGGATGGTAGCAAAAGTTCTGCAAAGGAAGACACAAAAGTACATTGTTAAAGACTTATAGACAAAATATCCAAGTACTGCGTGGAAAATGCTCACAAGCATAGACTTATGATCATATGACACATAAAAAGAACATCACCAAAGGCATGAAATGATGCACTCAAAGGTAGGAAATACCAGGATTAGAACTGCCTATGAAACCTTTGTTCCCTGCTGGAGATAAGGCACTGTGATATAATCTCCAACTGCAGGTTCACAAACTATTTTGTCTGAGGAATCCATCTCACGCTCTGCACAGGGAACTGATGAACCTGAACAGTGACTCCAGAATCATTGATATGTGGCTTGCGCACCACTGGACAAATTTCATATGGACCAGATGCATGCTTACAGTCACATTTTAATAATCTTTTCAGGCAAAGCTCGCAAGATGGCATTTAGGAAGGTTTATATTCATATAGGGGACTTACACCAGCTGTGGAAGGACAAACCACACTTGACTCATCATGAAGTCAGTGAAGTGCAGGCAGACTGTTCATGATATACAATCTGCCAGAACAGAGTGTCCCTTCACTTCTTTAAAAAGCATTTGACACAGCAGAGTAAGTATGTACTGTTTCAGCACCATGCATCGTGCATCCATGGTACATTTGCTCTTGTCCTAGAATTGGACTTACTGTTTGATACAGTCATGGATTGAATAAACAGGCATGCTCATCCTTACTGTTCTCATTCTGCATGAATCTCTGCACCTCATATCCTGCCCACAAGATGAATCCTGCACTGAATGTACAACTGGTATTTTCCCTGTATGTATTTCTCCCTGGTACTCTCAGCACAGTATCATATTGTGGGTCTCCATGGTACAGTGAAGTGCTAGGCCAAGCACTGGGGCCAGCTCTGAATTATGCATGTGTCCTGTAGCCATGTTATACCCAGCTAAGTAGCCTTGTAGCCTTACGATGTGCTTTTTCCTCTGCTAGCACTTAGTGAACATACCCTCAGAACAACTCTAGGAGATGGTGGGTAGAAGATGTTATCCCTCTTTTAGACAAGTAGGATTGACACTTACAAATCACAAGCTCTAACTAACTCTATCTGGCCAACCTAAGGACTATAGGAAATTACTTTTTTCAAAGTCCATCTCCATTCAGTAAAATTGTCAAATCAATGTAATTTGTGATTTTCCACAAAGTGAATTTCTTAAGAAAAGAAAAAAAAACATGGTCCATTACAGCTTCATTTAGCTATTTTGCCAGCACAAAACTTCTGTCAGCAATGTTTGTGCCTCTGATGCAGTCATTTTTTCAGACTAGAATAGAGGTGGGGCCTGTCTCCCAAAGCTAAGCCAACCTGTACTCACAGGAGCAGGTGAAATAATTTGACAGCACACAGCTGATTGGATTTTATTGCTGATTTCTCTCACGCTTTGTTTCTCTGCAGCTGAGAGCATTGAACTGAGGGGGAGGTAAACATTAGCTTTTGCTTCTTTTGACATGATTTGTGGAATAGATCTTTCATAGCTCACTGCGGGACTAGTCCTTGGCACTCATGTCTCTGTTAGACAGTGTGTCTTTTCTTCTCCATACTTCAATAACCTACTGACAAGTATCTGCAAATAACATTTGCAGATGAGGATACATTTGCCTTCAAAATTCAGCCATAAAGCTCAAAGAGAAGTCTTGCCTGATGTCTGCAGGGAGAAAAGTAAAAAAGAATCCAAGGGATGCTTTAAGAATTGATAATTATCCTTGTTGTAAAGAAGATTCACTTCATGGAGATCAGAGCTGGTCTTTCTCTTCCAGTTCTCACATCAGACTTTAAATGACTGCAAGCACAACAGATGAGAAGGCAGAATACAGCCCACTCCACTGTGGAAGATGCTAACTCTTACTCAGCCTCAAGAGATGGGGAGTATCATCCAGTCTTTGCAAACGAGAAAGAGAGGTTTAACTAGACAGATCATCTAGTCTCAGATCCAGCCATGGACAAAAAGCAGTCTCTTGACCTATAAGTCTTCTGTATTTATATTTAGCAACTTACTTCAAGCTCCATTCATTCTTTGAACTGGAATAACCCTTAAAAAGTATCTTCAGCTGTCTTTTGAATCTCCTCCTCAATCCTAAACTGAGGTCACGCTAAAACAAGTCTGCACTTTTGTCTCGTCTTAGACCAAGTTTCAATTAGAAAACTCTTTTGATTCTGAGATCACTTTCTTTGCCTTGGAGAATTATTCCAGGATCCACCCTTTCAGCCCAAGAATGATTACTATATCATCATGTTCACAAGAATTTGTTCAGGCACTGGGATAAATCCGCACATCACCTTCTGGTCTCCCCTGTCCTCTGGACCTAGTTTTGGCTTCTCTTATTTTTTTCGTTCCAGCATCATCTCTTAGAATGCCTCTTTCTCTCTGTCTTTCCTCTTGGTGGCAAGAAAGGTAATTCAGGAAACCATCACTTTTGCACGACCACCTTTGATTCTCCTACTTTCTCCAGGCTCCTCTATGAAAGAAAGCCAAGTCTTATCTGTCATGAGGGCACTGTACTGACCCCATCACTGACTTCACAGCTTTAACAACAGGCTGACATCACAGACTGAGTGAAGGTTCTGACTCTGATATATTTTTTCCTCTTTGACAGCAGTCTTACGCCTTCACTTTTTAATGGAGACGAATTCCTTACTAAATCCCTATTGTCTCAAACAACAGAGCAGAACAACCTTTTCTGAGGTTTACGTTTTCTTCTTTCACATTAACTGTACAGACAGTTTTCTGTGTATTCACAGTGGGATTTTCAGTTGTGATTTTTGTTTGCCTTTGTTTGGTTCCTGCAAAACTTCCCATAATTAAGGATCTTGCTGGGACAGTTAGGAACCAGCAGAACAGGGTAAGCAGTTTCAATTTCTGGTCCCTATCACCCATTAGCTCTTTAGAAAAGCTGAAGCCAGGCTACAAATACACAAATCATCTCCTCTCCATCATTTTTGTAAGCTGTTCTGTGACTTCTTACAAAATCTTACAATCCTACCGGATGCAGTAAGATGGCTGCTGCATTCTCTTCCAGAACTGATTGCACTGTTGTATCAGGTAAACTTGGATATACAACCCAGAGCTTTTGAAAATAAAGTGTGCCTATCTAAAGGCAACAATTCACATTTGAGATTTAAAGAGTCCATGCCTTTTTTTCATAAATTCTGATGTAACACAAAGGATCAGATTTCTCTATGTGCTTTTATTCTGGTGATTTTAAGTAGGTGTGTTGATAAGCTTGTTAGGAGAGTGCAGGCATCCTCTGCTAAACTCCAATGGACTTACAGAAAGGCTGGAACTTGGGAGATGCAGGTTCAACTGCCCAACTTGTTCAGATTTTGAATGCATCCTTGGATAAACCAGTTAATACTCTTATCATTCAGTTTCCTGTGAGTCACATGGATACCATAATGGTACCTTTCCTCACAAGGCGGTTAGCAAGGTGTTTATAATGTAATGTAGTAGAGTGATGATGTTGCTGAAGGACTTGGAATGACTGGTGAAAGGGGAGCAGGGGAATGTTCCCAGCATCATCCTAAAGTGACAGAAGTGCGAAAGGCCACATCATGTATTCCTATGACTAACGTATCTGTGGCCAGTGTGCTCTAAAAACTAAATTAAAGGCCATAGGAACACAACCGGCTTTGCCTTTTTCTTTGTCATTCAACTGTATTTCTTATCCTATTAAGTGTTTCTGTGGTATTATCTGAACAACTAAAAGCACATAAATATTACCACTTTGGCACAAATGCAGGTTGTGGCACTAGCAAAAGGGATTTTCTCACTCCAAGTTGTCCCTAGTGAAGGATTTTTCTGAAACTGCCCCAGCATGAATGGACAGATGTAGTGATTTACTTCTCTTTCTCTTCTCTTCTCTTCTCTTCTCTTCTCTTCTCTTCTCTTCTCTTCTCTTCTCTTCTCTTCTCTTCTCTTCTCTTCTCTTCTCTTCTCTTCTCTTCTCTTCTCTGTTTGTAAAGATCTTTGCTAGAGAGACAGTATTACTGTTATTATTAGAGAAGTGTTCCTCTCAGCAGTGTGACAAGCATGTTAAGCACCTTACAGATATAAATATTCCTTCAATGAGGTCCATTCTTACATTTCCAATGGAATCAATGGCAGAGCAATCCCTCCTGGGAGGAGCTCGCTGCCAATGAGCAAATAAACTCTCGGCAGGAGTTGGAAGTTGTGATAGGAAGATGAGGCCAAATGCCTGAACTACTTCAATGCTAGATAAGAAACACAGCGCTGCATCCCTCCTTTGTAGCCTGAGGTCCAGAAAGCCTTTCTTCAAAGGGCTAATGCACTAATACAATTATGTAATCAATTGGTGCTGGCAAAAGCCAAGCTATACAGACGATTAGCAAAGCTAGTGTGTTCTAACACACAGTCAGAAGGTCACCAACTTTGTGGGCCTCTGTTCCCTTCCTAATCTAGGTTTTTTGCTGCTCACTCTCTTCTGTGTGGCCTGGACCAATTCTTGATGCAAAAAATGGTCATCTACCTTTGCCTCTTACACAAATGCTTCCATACCAGGTCTTCTAGATTCAGGCCTTGCTTCAGGAGAGATCCCTTCCCAAGGGGAAAGGAGAGGCACTGATGTCTTCTAGCCTCTTACTATGTCAGGGTGAAGACAAATTAGTTGTTGCAAACCTCTAAAGCTTTTGTCAACTGCCTTTCCTCAAATTGGAGTGGGCAATGCAAACAGCTACTTCGACACGCAGATGAGAATCCCTACTTAAGAGCTAGGCAAGCTAGGCATTATTTCAATGATCTGCTTCTAGGGAAAATTCCTAAGACAGTAGTGAAAAACCAAAAATAAGTAACATACTTAGTAACACAAATAACATAATTAGTGATGCCAAACAGCGCTGAAATATCATTTCAGATTTTCAGATCAACTCTTAGTTCCAGAGTAGTTAGGAACGTTCTTACTGATAGGAAATTCATATCTACCCTTAACCTTGCTGCTGCAAAGCCTCTATTTTTAAGTGTAATAGTCCTCTATTTAAAATGAAAATCGTGAGAAAAGCCTGAAAATTATTACATTTTCAAAATGTTGAACATTCATCAGAGCTGAACTACATGTCTTGATATGTCCTGGCCATCCACTGCTTTAATCAGGATCTATGAAACATGACTGGCACAACTATAAACTAAACTGTTTAAATCAATCTAAGCCTTCAGAGCAGTTTAAGATAACTATGCCACTTAAAACTCATTACTACTAAGAGTTAAGCAACATCAACAAGACATCAGAGATCCCTTATTATACAGCCACTCTAGCATTGCAGCATTCTCAAACACACACACTTCCAGCTTCAAAAACCCACTGCAAATTTTTTTAAGAGGAAGATCTGCCTTGTGATCTCACCTTGACAATCAGTCCTGATGTGGTTCACAAATCAGATTTGAAGGTGGTAGGGTCATCCATCTTTTAATATTTATCCCAAGAGAAAACCTGACAAGAAAATGTGGAAAACTGTTTTGATGGTTTTGTTCATATTCTTAAAAAAAAAATTAGATGTATATTATTTCTTGACATCACTTCTCTCTGCAAGTTTCATAATTTTTTACGTAAGTGTATTGGAGAGAGCAAGAGCATGTACAACAGTGTGAGGCTCATGAGGTGGCTTGAGGTGGTTTGGATTGCTTTACTTATAAGTGTCGAAGCCTCAGTCGGATGCATAGCTCATTCTGAGAACTCAGTATTCTGTATTTTAGAGGAAAAACTCTTAAGCATTTTTAAATAAATGAGGTCTTTTTCAAGAATCTTATTTTAGTATTTCTTCAGCAATAACACCACCTTCCCTGGCAGAACAAATTAACTGAGCACTACAGGCAAAGTTACCATTGGTGCTTGGAAAGGAGATGCAGGTGTCAGGGCAGAGAGAAAGAAGAAAGAAACGGGAGAACAGCGTTTGCATCTGCTGAGAGCATGTCCTCATGTGCTGAGGACTACAGCAGTCACCAGGAAAAGATTCTAGCTCCTTCTGCAACTGTCACAGATCCAACAGTAGGCAAAGTTTTTGTACTGGCCAAATAGGCACTGTGGCAATTGTCACTTTGTAGACCGTATATGTCTGCTGCCTTAGGTAGACCTGCATTGTCTGTGCTCAATGTAGATCTGTCTCTAGCTGCTCTGAATTATCACAGACCTGCTCGTATAGCTTCTGTCAGAGGAGGAAAAATGAAACAAACCAGCACATGCACCTCAAAAGAACCACTTCTGCCTTTTCTTTCTGACATCTAGTTATTATGAAGAAAGATCTGACATCTTGCTATAACCCTTGCTTTTAGCAATATGTGTGCTCTTTATTTGCAGTGTAGTACTACTTTCATTAAGAGAGAGGGGATAAGAAGAAGTAGTCTGACCTAAAGAAAATGGCAATACTTTGAAGCTTCTTAAGGAATTCGTAAGTCCTAGAGGAGATACGTTGATGAGGAAAGTTTGGAGGTGGATGTAGCTGTCCAGTTGGTCACCTTGACATCACAATTTCTCAACTGTTTCTTCATACTTTTCACACCGTTCTTATGCCATAAAGGGGGGCTGAATACAGTTGCAAGGACAGTCTTGGTTTCTGAATGTTTGCAACGTAGATGATGTGTGAATCACATTCCATAATGCTTCCAAAGTATTAAAAGAACACTAAACAATGGCAGTGTCAAAATTTCACCTCAGTCCTCACAAGGCTTTTTATATGTAGCTGGAACATCAGCTCTTCATCAGCCTTTCCCCACCTGAGATAACAGAGGAAAACTCATATCCATTGACTTACCTTCAGAAGAATTCTCAAGTACCTAGTTTGCTAGGGAGTTTCAAAATAATGTACTAAACACAAACAACAGACCCAGAGCTGTTCTAGAAGTGGAGAGGAAAATATTCTGCCTGTGGCGAACTCTCATCTCTCTCTCAATCTCTCTCTCTCTCTCTCCTGTGTTTTTTGCCTGAGGCCAGGAGGGTGCTGCCACTGTTGTGAAGCTTCAGGCAACACTTGTTTCCACATGAAAGGTTGGCACATTTTTGCAATTTCCAAACTTTAAGTTCCTTCTAGTCAGGCACAGCCCGAATGCTTCAGTCCTACCTTTTTTTTTCAGATTTCAAGAAATACCACAGTAATGACGAAGGTACTTAAAAAGCAGGGCAGCTTCATCTTGACCTCTAAGCAAGACGAAATAGTGAATGTACCAGAGCTTTTCAATTGACAGTAAGATTCCTAAGGCAAATGTACACATTTTGCATCACCTTGTTCTCAGAAATGGGTGGTATTTAAATTGTTTTGTTTTCAATTAAGCAAAAGAGGCCTGAGTTGGACAACTGGCATGGAAAATTTTAGTCTGAATGAGTTCAGGAAAGTTGCAAGCAACTTCAAAATAATAATATAAAAAGACTTTTGTAATGCAAATTATTGTGTAACATTAACTGTAGGTGAAGGTAGCTGTCACTGCCTAGGATAAGTCCATCTGAGAGGCTATCTTCTCATTTAAAAGCTGCAGAGCGGTAATAGGGTGTTGTTTGTCACTGCATTCTTGAATAGCTTTAGCAAACAAAGAAGACCAAAGACTAGGAAAAATAGGGTAAATAAAAAGCAAAACAAAGCAATGTCCTATAGTAAGTTCAGAGAATACTTCTATTTTCCATACAGCTTGTATGACTGGGTATTATAATTTCTGGGGCAGGGCTATGTTTCTGATTTTAGTGCAGAATGGTTATAAAAATTGAGTGACTAAGTTTCTAGGTCATAATGCAAGCTGTCATATATTCCTCTTTCTGCCTTTCAAAGTGTGATGACTCTCCAGTTTCACTGAAGTTTTACTGAATTCCTTTTAACTCTCTGGGCACGCTCTTCATCTGAGTTAACTAAGTGCAATACCACGCAGCAGAGGTCAGAATCTAGTCCTATATACCATCCTCTTCATAGACAGTTTACAAATAAAATCTGGAGTTTATGTCACTTGATATACACAGTCTATCAGATAATCTCCATCCAAGTAGCTGTAACTGGATAATTAAATGGGACTGGAGATTAAAATGTACTTGAATTACAAGGTTTGGACTCTTTGCTACAGTTTTGTCATTACATGACTCATCTACCATTGATCAAGGCCCGCAATTATCGTAATACTTTTCTTTTCCCCAAAGAAAAAAAAAAAGACAGATAATTGGTCACTCCAGATATGAGTGCTGCACTTAAAATGTTTAAAATGATATTTCTGTTGTGTGTGTGCAGTAGAGTTTGGATTTTTCCACTAGCTGTATATGTGTGATGATTCTTTGTATTTCTGTCTTTTCTTTCTCTCTCAAAAAGGCACGTACTCCTCTTCAAGGTGCTTGCTCTAATAGAAATCCTGACATGTTACAATGAATTAAATTATATTGTACCTTCCCACAGAGAAAAACATTTATATGTCTCCTTAGAGCACAATCACTTCTGGAAGTTAGATGCTAATCAAGGCTTGAACTTGGTAATCTTACTTCAGCAAAACTTCTGTTCAAGTGCCTAACTAGATTTACAGCCAAGTTATTTCACAGGAACCACAAGTAAGGTGAAGATCTGCATCAAGTCAGGGGCAAAATTGCTGACTTTATGTGGGCTATGCTCCTGTGAGCTTGGAGGGCTGGTTGTTGGCCCAGTCCTGGGCACTGTGTATCAAAGCAATACAAAGTTGAATGTGGATCACAAAAGGTGGGATTCAGGAAAGGGTAAGTCTCATCTATTTGCATCATTATCAAGACTAACCTACTAGATATATGAAGAGGTGCTTTGTGTCTGTCCAGGGAAAGATACATGTCTATGCAATTTTTTCTGTGCTTGAGTGTGGGTCTGAAAGATCCTTTACACAGGGTAGAGAAGCAACAGCACAGAAAAGAAGGTGTTGTATGGTATGTGAGTCCCCAGCAATAAGATGCAGTGATTCTAAGACAGTGGTCCTACCTTGAAGAGGCATGATTTGTGAAGGCCACACAACTCTTGGGGAACTCTGCACTTGTGATGCACTTGTGATGGATACTCATGGACGCTTGGCTTGTCAGCTGCTAATCAAAGCTACAATTCAGTAGACCACCCAGGCTTAGATCTGATGCATTCCTAGATCTCTGTAAAGGGAAAGCTTTTGCATTCAGATTGCATTTTCTTGCCTTAAGGATTGGGAGGGATGTACACTTGGCTTTAGAGGCTCCTGAGGACTTCTGTAAGGATGCAAAGCAACTGGAGGGTACAACTCTCCCTCATATTTAATTTCTTCCATGTCCTGATTTTCTTTAGGAAACCTGAGGCATCTAGGATGCTGTTATCTGAAATAACTTGGAGCACCAATGCACCAGCTCCAGCGGTGCATCAGCAAGCTGCAAGACATCCCTGCATATGCTCCAGCATTCATTTCCATCCTCTGTCCAGCAGCATGGCCAAAGGTCTCTGCATTCAACACAACCTATCTGCATATCGGGTAACCTAAGATTTCTCCTGGTTTTTTCAATTGTCCTTGCCAATACTCTCTCTGCACTTATGTCTAGTTTGCCCATGGCTCTTGAAAACACATCACTTCTTCATTCTTTGGGAAAATAAACATGTATGTGAACTTTGGTATGTTAATCCTAAAAGACAAAAGAAGACACAGGACCAGCCACCTGAAGAAATATGAGCCACTGCCTGTCACAGAGCTCAGTAAGAGTTTAGGTGTCTGTATTTCTGTTGGACTTGGCCATTTGCCTGACAGCACTTACCATCAGGCTTAGCTTTTTCATCAACTGTTTCCTGCAGTTCACAGTGAAAGCAAACTCCCACAGACTTCCACAAGGGTTCTGCCAGTATAAGGCCATCCCTATTCAGAGTAATCCTCCAGTAATGGTGAGAAGAGTTTCAGTAGAAAACCTAGGCTGGGGAAATTCTTCCTTGAACATTTAGATCATTTGCAATAGCATTCTTAGTGGTGTTATTAAAATGCCATGACTCAGATATAGCTGTGAGAATGTTAAGGACCTGATTTATTTTTTTCTTAGTAGAGTTGATTTGTGTGCTTGGAATTTGCAGGGTTAGAATGATTCAAAGTTTTAAATTAACACCTAAAGTACTGAAATCAATAAGGAAAGCATACTGGATTTTCCTTCTTCTCAGAAACTTAGTTAAACTACAGTGGAGTTTTGACATTGTATTTAGGATAGCTCTGTAAACAAATGCGTGGACACACATGTGATCTTAGCAAACAGCTGCTTTAAATATATTTTAGGCTTCAATGTGACATTGTGGGGGAGCAGACTAGCTTGTCAAAAACTGGATTCCCTGAATCAGCATTCATTTGCAAATTCAGAACCTGAGACCTGACCTTAAGGGTGCCCTTTTGCTGGTGAACAGGTAATTCGTATTTTTTTTTAAACTGACACAAATTTTCTTGTGTCAAATAATACATTTTATCTCAGAAGACATTAGGTCAATGGTTTGGGCTGATGAGAGATTAAAATAGTAACATGTTCTAACTACAATAATTCAGACCTGAAAAAGCTTGGTATGGAGGAAAAAAAAACCAACCAAAACTCAACCACACCTAGAAAAAAAAAGATCACTCTAGCTCTAAGAGCTCAACTTTTTTTTTTTTTTTTTTTTTTTTTCCATAGGAAATAAGCTGTGGCTCTTCTCTGTTTCCCTGGCAGAGAAAAAATAAGGTGATTCTAGCTGATTTGCAGTATTCCATCCAATGACAGGAAAACATCATTTGAACCTTTCACAATTAAAATGCCAGAAAAGCATGATTATATCATTAAGCCTTAAAACTGAGAAGCCAGTGAGATTTTAAGGAGTACTGAATGGATGTTCCTTTCTCTTCTTCTGCCAGTTTCATGCCATTTCTCTGCCTCCTTAAGATCAAGCTTCCCAGTTCTTTAAGCAAGCCTGCTGCCCTTTCTAGCCTCTGCAATAACCTGTTGTAACAAGCATACAGTTTCTTGCTGCACCACCTCGTATGTTAATACAGTCAACAGCGGTTAATTCAACAGTGACACTTCTGGACCAGCTCCATTTGAGTCCCTTGATACCTCTTTCCAGTCTGAACAACTGACACTGTCTACACCTTCAGTGCCAGCCGTTTGAATATACCCTCTGTATCCCAAACTCACAGAAACATTATAGAAGTGTTGAAGTCCCCATGGCTGCCTGCCCAGTCACCTATGCAACATCTAGGGTGAAGATGAATCATCTTGCAAACACTTGGACATCATCAGTCTCCTCTTTGCCCCTTCCCTAAACCCACCCACTCACCACTGAAGGTTCATTTTCCCAATTCACTCACACCTTCAACAAGATCTCAGTTGCTTCTGGTCTCCCTGTGCTAAGTCAGTGTTTTTGCATTGCCCCGTAAGAACCCCCGGGGCAATTCTCACAGCTGAGGATGAAAGACTTTGCCTCTAACCTGGCATTCTGTCTTTTCTGTTCCTTAGGAAAGATCAAGATACATATACAGAAAACTGTAGCAAGGGCGTCAGCTATAAGACTTTGACCTGCCATTTCATATGAGTAAGAGCTTCCTTTCCTCTTCTAATGGATCTGGGCTTCATTTGTTGCATGCTGTTAGACAGTAACTACAATTGATTCCTGCAATTGCTCCATATCAGAGGTGGGTAAGTGAATGTTTACCAAATACTGGTACTTTGGAGTTTGCACAATATCATTAGATAGATCAGCATAATAGAACACTTAGGTATCCTTTGATCTAAAGGCTGTGCATATAATTCAGATCTGAAATATCCATCATAGCAGATTATTTGCTTTTGTGCACAATTCCAGTTTACCATGCACACACAGCACATGTTCTTCCTCTCTTTCCCTTCAGCTCTGCTATGTCAGGCGTTTTAGAATTCAGTGCCACCCGGCTTTGCCCTACGCGTTGCCACAATCTCTTGGAGAAGAAAAAAAGCCTACTAACTACTTGCTTGAATAAAATATTGGAATTTAAGAAAGGCAGCATTTCAAGCAACACCATGTAAAGTACAGATCTTGAAGGACTTCTGATGTACTTGCTTCAAGGTGATTGTAGTAATTCTCAGAAACTTCCAAATAAGCTATGATATTACACATCACTGAGTACATTACCTTTGAACCAGGTTGGACCTGCTGTTACTGGAAATAAGTAATGGTACTAACTGGATATTTAGCTCTCAGAATAGCAATTTTATAACTAGAGAGAGTACTCAGGTTGCAGCCTTTCAAGTCTCTGAATATATTGTAACTTAAGTGATTGGCAACATTCAAAGGACAAAAAAAAAAAATATCTGAGTGCCACCTTAATGAGTTCTTGCCAGTGATACAAACATTTGGGCTTCTGGACAGAGATGATTATAGGTTAAATGATATTTGGATAGCATAATGTGGCTGATTAAAAATGGAATAAACTGCTAGTGAAGTGAAGAATGCATCTTTTTACAGGCTTGAATCACCTCCTAAAACAACAAGAGAAAAACTTCTAAAAAGTGTTCCCATTTTATGTACTACTGTGTCCAAGTGATACATATATGGTTTCCATTAGTCATTTTTCCAAAGGACAAGGAAAGGAAAAGAGACACTAAAGGTGAAATATATCTTACTTTAAACCCAGGGATTATTATTAAGGTTTCCTGGGGGTGTTTGGGTTTTTTTTGTTTGATTGGTTTTTGGGGTTTTTATTTGGAATTGCAGTTGTAGTCTGATAAACTACTATGCAAAAATACTGCTGAGAGGGGATCTCATTAGTATTTAAAAATATCTAAATGGTGGATGTCAGGAGGATGCGACATCCTTTTTTTTTCTGTTGAATCCAGGACACAAGGGGTAGTGGAAAGAAGCTGGAACATGTTACTTTTAAACATAAGGAAAAATTAATTCACTGTTCAGGTGAAGGAGCCCTGGCACAGGCTGTCCAGGGACGGTGTTGGGTCTCCTTCTCTGGAGGTTTTCAAAAGCCACTTGGGAGTGTTCCTGTGTGACCTGACCAAGCTGAACCTGCTTTGGCAGGGGGATTGGACTAGGTGATCTCTAACGGTCCCTTCCAACCACTACCATTCTATGATTCTATGATACTAACTCAACAGAACTATTGCCATGGAAATGTTTCTCCAGCAACTCTTGTCAGTGAAACACAGTAAAGTCTGTAGGTCCCCCATCCCTTCTGCTCTTGCCTGCATTTATTCAGCATCATGAAGGCAATATAATGGACTTCCCTCCTTGAGCATCATCACTATGGTGTTTGCCTTTCAAATTAGTCATGCTATCTGAGGCCCACAAATACCTATGAGAAAAAGCATCAAGGAGGCAGGATTTGACCTGTAGAGACTTCAAGACAGTTTATGTGGAAGACTTGATTCATATCCACTGTGGATTTTAGAAGACTGTAGGACTGTCTTTTTTTGTGGTTTGTTTTTTGGGTTTTTTTTAAGATGCTTTTAATTTTTATATAAACTTCAGCAACAGAGGCCACAAGGTCTGTGCTCCTAAAAGGATATTGCAGAAACCAATCAGACATGACGTTACTTTTTGTGCAAAGTGATAGACTGAGAACTTTGACAAAGAGGACAGCTCTGTTTGCCCATGGGGGCAGGTACAGTACAGTTTGAAGGGGCTCCTCCCTTCTTCCTGCCCTGCAGCAGCACTGGGTAACATAGGGAAGGGAGAAGGTGTGGAGCAAATGTTCCCTTTATCTCTCTATCTTTTGGTTTCTTATCCATAAATCAAGTACTTTGTCTACTAACAGCACTGTGAAGAAAAATGCTTGAAAACAGATCATGTACTTTGGGTGGGGGAAAACCTGACACTTAGCTGACCTGAAATGTAAGCGAGTTCTATCCTTTTGTTCTTTACTCTTACTGCCTTTCAAGTGCTTATTTTATTACATGCTCTCCCACTTTTTCCCCCACCACCAAAGAGAAAGACACAGTGACATTTCCCACTCTTTTACTCTCCAAACTGACAGTAGTTCATCTCTGCAGTGACTTATTTTTTCTCCTTGTAAGCGGACAAATACTTTACAAGCAACAGAATATGTGTGACGGACAAGTGATGGACAAGTGCCACAGTGGTCAGGGGAAGCATCTGAAACTCTAGATAACATTCTGAGCTCCGGAGGGCATCCATCTCTTTTCATAGCAAAAATAGGCCAGAATTACAGTAAGAATAGACCTGTCTCATGGGGTTTTGGTACATCAGTTCCTGTTTGAGGCCAGAGCTGTCTGAAAATTTGGGAGAGAAGGTTAAAAGACATTTTGGTGCTCACAGAAGAGGAGATTAAAAAATGAGAAGCAGAAGGAGAAGAAGAAAAGTGGAAAAAAAAAAAGAGGAAGAAATGGAAAAAGAGAGGAAAAGGAAAAGAAGAAAGGGGAAAGGGAAAAGAGTTTAACATTTTAAAGAAGGGTTTAGTTTATTTTCTTTGGATTAATTTGTTTACGACCAAGAGCTAATACGACTCAGAGATCAGGATGAGCACTCCTCAAGGCCCTAGCAATCCTCCTCCCCATTGCCCTGCATCACTTGCAGTCCCCTACAAAAAAATCAAAGTTGTTGCAAAATACTATGAAAGAAGAATGGCAGGACCTTGTACCCCCTATGTCCTTACGCTGCAGCCAAAGGATTACACAGAGCACAGGGAAATGAGACATAAATCTCCTCTAGCCTTAACATAAGAGATCACTGCTGGAGGATCTGATGCTGCTGTTGGAAAAAAAAAAATATAATGTCAGAGCAAAGTGAAACTGGTGGGAGTTTAGGGTAAGCAAAATAAAAGAAATGTAAGACTGGCCCTGGCCGTATTCATATAGAGCCCTTTGACAACAGTGGGAATCCCTTCCTGGGTTCAGCTGTTCCAAACCAGACTGGAAATGCCAGCCAGAAAAGAAAGCAAAGAGATATTACTATTGTCCTTCATTTATTTAGCCTTCTTATAGTGTCAATAGACATGAAACCTGAGAAAGCAAAGGCTCAGAGCACACCTCATGCTTTGGGGATGTTTACAAATCGCCAGCCTGTTATGAAAAGAATAAGCAGGAATCAGAAAAATAAAAATCCCTTGAAGATATTTCCTGGTTCCTTCTTAAGCATGGCAAGGAAGATGTACCCAATTTGGACCGCTTCCAGATGCACACTGTCACCTTCACATGAGGCTTTGCTTTTGGTAATGATTGTATCTGTGTTTGCCATTCAAACTAACAGAGCCATGAATGTCAGCAGCAAGCCAAAAGGAATTGTCTAGTGCAGATGGTGGAAAACCAGTCTTGGCAGCTAGTGGGCTATGGACAGCCACGAACCCTGTATGTGAGGTGCAAAGGGAAGAGGACAATTCACCAAGATGACTTGGTGGCATGGGCCCTCAACCAGAGCTCATAAAGGAAATGTCTGTTTCTCCGCCTTTCATCACCTTTTTGATGGAAAAAGAACAGCTCTTTCTGAAATCTGTTTGGGGCTGGTCTGCAAAGTCAACTGCTCTATGAAAAGCTGTCATTCAAAAGCTGTTGAGACAGTATGGTATTTATATGAGGTTCCTATTTCAATACACTTTCCTCATGCTTGTGGTGCAGTAAATCCGGCTGCACCTAAGGGCAGGAATTTCCAGGCAGATGGTTGACAGAGTTCTCCCTTCAACACACAGGATCTGCTAGGCCAGGTCACACTAGGAGCTACTAAGCCTAGTATCTTGTCTGAGGCATCAGGTGATATCTGCTCAAGAGGTAAACTCAGAATGCCATGGATAGTGCAGTGCTAGCTATGAGGGAGAAAAGTTGCTTTCTTCTAAATAAATGAAATATCCAGTGTCTCAGACCTCTTGCCGTCAATCTCCTTTTCACTTCTGCTTCATATGCACGTCCCCAGTCACATGATGGCTCTCTTTTTCAAATCTTGGGCAAACTGTGTATCATGGGAGCCCATATTCTTTCTAAAAGGATCCACCTAATACTTTGCCTTTGTCATGCTACATGCCACAGAGCACAGCCTAAAAGTCCATACCAATCTGCAGCCAGAAGCCAGGCATTTTCAGACTCTCTGGGGAGAAGGCAGGCAAGGGAATAGATATTCCTAGTGTTTAACCTACAATTCAAACAGGATTTGAAATTTTGCAGGACCTTACAAATAAGTGAATGTAGCCCTTCATGAATCATAGAATGGCAGGGTTGGAAGGGACCTCTAGAGATCATCTAGTCCAACCCCCCTGCAGAAGCAGGTTTACCTGGATCAGGTCGCATAGGAACATGTCCAGGTGGATCTTGAAGACCTCCAAGGAAGGAGACTCCACAACCCCTTTGGGCAGCCTGTGCCAGGGCTCCTTCACCTGAACAGTAAAACAGTTTTTTCTTATATTTATTTTTGTGTTCCAGCTTCATCCCATTACCCCTTGTCTTGTTGCTAGCTATGAAGGTGATGTGGAGCAACTTGAATGGACTTGTGAAAAGCACAAAGCTTTCCAAGACACAAAACTGTTTAGATGACTTCCACGGTGGTATAAAGGACTATATAAACACATCACACTTGCTTTTCCAGACACACCCAGGCACTTAAATATCTATTGAAATCAATGACAGCTGACACCTGTCCCATTGGAATCACGTAATTCAGGGGGTTTTTTTCAGCGTTTCATTCCTAGCCAATGGTTCTCCTTTATTTCTACAACAAAATTCATCAAGCAGGCCCAGAAAATACTCAATAATGCAAAGTTGGGGTTAAGAACAGCCAAGGAAGAGGGATCAGATTCTACATATGTCTTACAGAGAGGGATGCAGCAGTCACTTCAATTTTTCATTTGTGTTGAGAAAAGGCAGCATGGCCCTGGCAAAGGGCTAATACTATGGGCTTGAAGGATTAAAAGACAAGTCCTGAGACTTGGCAGCCCCTTCTGCTCACAGATTTCTCCACTTTTCTTGGGGTTGTACCTCCCAGCTGGTGCAGCTGACTCTGACTGCCCTCTAGTGCGGGGATCAAACTTGACGAACAATTTAAAAGATGGGAATGGCTACAAATGGAACAGACACCTACAGCTCAATGGTGAACCAGCTCTTGCTCAAGTATCAGAGGTCTACAGCTGGCAAGGAGGCTCCCAAGCTGTATTACAGGTGGCATGCAGGCCATGAATATGAAGTAACCAATCTGCTTTGACAGTGCAGAGCAGTTATCCCTTCTGCTGACATGCAAACCACAAATAAATCAGTAAAGTATCACCAAAGTAGAAGCATCACATCATAATTTCACATTTTAGAAATGGCTTTGGGGGATGATATGTTTAAGAGAACACTTGTCTAGTTCAGTTTCTGTCTCATATATCAGTGGTTGACTACTGAAGCAATTCATGAACCTTCTCATCTTACAAGAAGCTTTAGAACTTCTTTTCCATCAAAGAAGACAGTATAGTTTTGAACTACTGAAATCCATGAAAGCCCCCCAAAAAACATACTCCTGTGCAACAGTGAAATCACTTGGGACAACTTTAAATAATCTCTATTTTTCTCATTGCTTCGGGCTTTAGAGACATTGTTACGACAGAAAACAGAACCACCTTATCATTAGATTCAGTAACTATCCACAATTAGATACAGCAAGATAAAATTACATTACTGGAGAGAAAAGATCTACTTACAGTGGTTCCAAATGGACGTTTGAACTATTTATCTTCTTCTGTACAGCTGGTATATGCTGGCCATGCTGTTTATCATGACATAAGTGAAGCTGAATGAGCTGGGTCAGAAAGACCACATTCTTGAGGTCCATTTGATAGCTTCCTGTTGAAAAAAGACATTGTAATGAGATTATTTTAATAATATGAATGATTCAGAAGAATGGTAATGGATGGCAATGTCCTCTATCTTTTAAAGTCTTTTGTAGCAGATCAGTTCATGCAAGACCATCCAGCCCATGGTCTCATCTCTGTGAGAGGCCAAGCTCTGGGCAAAGTACAAGAAATGGTATGAATTTGTCTGTAATCCCTGACAGATAGAACTTATTTCAAAAGCATGGTACTAATGAAGCACCATTAGACGTATAGTGGTAGTAAACGCCTTGGCTCTGTGTTTCCATTTAACTCACATGATATGTAATAGTAATCCCTACCTGCCTTTAGTTCCCCAGTAGTTACTAATACACATGCATACTTCCAGAGTTTGGCCAACCTGCTGTTCATCCACATATCTCTGGCTATATCCCTATGAAGTTTCTCACTCTGAAGATTTATTTAGCCTAAGCAAACTAATTACCTGCAAACATTACCATCTTATACCCACTCCTCTTCCCAGATCTTCTGATATATACAAGTAAGATGCACCATCCTTTCGCAGAATCACAGAATATCAAAGGGACCTCAAAAGATCATCTAGTCCAACTCCTAACTAAAAATCAGTCCAAGGTACTGTGTCCAAAATTTATTTTAATTTCAATGGTTTAATTAGAAGTCTGTGCACCGCAAATTAACATCCTCATCTGGTTCCTGATGGAGAGTTATTCACATAAAGTCACATAACTATAACCTGTAGGTATGAATTCAAGGCCAGATACCATGACACAAAGTATAAATATGGTCTGAGCTTGTACACACTGGTAGAAATTGTTATCAGCACTGCACCTAATCCATGTAGTTAGAAGATTTTGCCTTCAAGTACACTTTCTAACCTGCAATAAATGAACCTGAGTTGCTCCTTCTAGTCAGCTAAGTACTTCTTTTGAGAGTACTATACAATCTTGCTGGTATACCTTTTGTTATGCCTGCACCAGCTACAATCATATGATCAAGCTTCAGCAGCAGACCCAGGAACAGAGTCCCACTTTTACCGAAATTTCTTGCTCTTGCCACTACACATCCAGACTTTCAAGTTAACAGCAGCAACATCTGCACACAGATAGTGTAACTTTCCAGTAATAAAAACATTCTGACTCCTCACTGTTAGTTCCCACCGACTGAAAAGAGCTGGGGACACAAAGACAGACACTCAGGGTGTGAAGGTGGAATGTTTGCCACTGAGGCTGCAAATTGAGACTCTGACTGACAGGAGATGAATAAGGGGAATTCTTTCAGCAGTTGTTTCTTAAAATTAATCTCTTGCCAAACCCAGAGGACCGGCTAAACTTTTTAAGAATCAGACAGAAGGATCTTCAAGTAACACTGCCATTTTCAAGCTTAGTTGTCTTATTTTCTCTGTCCTCGAGAGGAGTGTCAGTATGCAAAATGATACATACAGGCATACTTACTCTTCCTCTCTCTTCCAGAGGTATTCTTAGTAAATATCTGCTGCTACTGCCACTGCTCCTGCCATTGAGAAGGAGAGATCATTTCAGATCTATTGAGCTTTTTGTGCCTATAAATGAACAATTTATATAACATAACAAAAGCAGTAGTTGTGTAATAACAGTGTATTTGACAACAGCTGGAGGAGGAAGAGGACCTGAAAGGACAAATCAACAAAAATTACATCTCCTTTAGAAAAAATAGAGGCCCTTCTGTAAACAGAGTTGGAAGAGGCCAGCTTGTATGTCTGAGAGAAGAGTGTTAAGTATAGCACTGACCACAGCTGTACAAGTTCCTCTCAAGTCCTCCTTCAGCTTTGTCTTTCAACTCTGTCCTGCAGAGACAGTTTCTAAGAAGTATGCATAAATTTCACGCCAAAATATGGCTCTATCTAGCTTCAGATCAGTCATGGGAAAGACTCACATTGACTCCAGCAGAGTTAGCTCAAGCCTTCCATCTAACTTAACCTACTGCTGATAGCTGTCTGTGTCCCTAAATGGCCCAGATGTCCCACATTGATAGCACGTGAACACTGTATCATACTGATCATAGTATGGAGCAATAACTAGATTGTTATTAAACTACATGGAGCTAATAACTAGGAATGCAGAGATAAGCACTGCACGTGATACTTTCACAGGGTCTGGGGGAGCTGTATGAACTAGTGGATACTATTCCTGCTCATCTATGCCCTGTTGAAAACTCCAGTCTGTGTATCCCAGATCGATCTTCATGCAATCTCAGGACCAGGCATCACTCTTCTGAAGTCAGTGCAGTGCTGTTATTGCACAGGCACAAAAATAGGTCAATATTATCTAGTTTCTCACTTACATGCTCTTATGCAGCAGTAAATAAAAGCTTGAAGTAGCTTACACTTAGTGGAAAGGCAGCAAGCTTGTTGAAACTTACCGTAAGGTCAAAGGATGCACACAGGCTGGTACTCCTGATAGCAAAGGAGCTCCTTCCCTAGCTACCCTGCAATAACATCTACTTGTATCTAGAGACAAGCAAGGAAACCGTCCACTACCATTACTATTTCAGAAACATAAGGGTTACTCAAGACACAACTGCTTTGCAATTACAACTAGTGTTTTATAGTATTGTGCAAGATAAATGGTCTCCCTTCCTGCTCCCACTTACATAATATAATACTTGTTAAGATAAAGACTAATATGTAGTAAATCACACAGTCTTAAATCCAGTTTTCCACAGCAGTATTAACCCTGTCCAATAGGGTTAGTCAGACAGCAGGATGTGACAGACTATGAATCTAATAATAATTTAAATAATTTAACACAGTAGTGTTGTTTTCACTTCAGGAGTACACTCACATTTATGCCAGTGGGAACACAAAAGCAGAATTCAAAGGAAAATTCTCCAATATAGCTATTTTTAAAAAATTACTCATGCCACTGATTAACTTCTAATTTTTCTTTACAAGCCCAGTCCAATGCAGGTAGCATCCCATAAGCTAATACCTTCCATCAAATGTATCTGCATTTAGGTGTTTAGTTTATAATTGTTTTCCAGTTACAGTAGGTTCTAGTAGTTCTTACTCCCCCATGTTTTAAGCAGCCATTGTTTGCATTTTTAATATAAAACATTGTCATTTTAAAGATGTATCAGTCACACGGTAGTTACAGTGCAAGCACTGTGATGATGAAAGTCACAAATTTTCTTTCCCCACTTCTCTGCTGGTCTAGGAACTATGCTACCAAAATCAGTGCTACATTATTGCCCTGAAACTGTCCTGGAGTTCCACCTCCTCCAATATCTTGTAACTAAAAATGGAGCTCTCAGCTCACCAACAAGAGGTTGCTAATTAAAATAGGTATTTTTAGACTCTAGGTATAGTCTGACACACTGTGATGCTATAAATGTTTCCTGGTTTTATTTTCTTATACATTGAATCTCTAGAAAAAGGAAAGAAATTTTATCCTCACTGTAATGACAATCTAAATGATTGATGAAAATGTATACCAGATATAAAACAGAGAGAAGAATAAATCAGAAGGTATTTGATGATTTCAGTAGTTAACCTTTCAACTATATTAGTGGGTAATGGCAGAGACAAATATATGCAAAGCAGAAACCAAATAGAATTTACTGCATCACCGGCTTCAACTACATTTTAAGATAAGTTTATTTTCCTACTTTTTGTCTTCCTTTTTATCTTCCCTCCTGAAAAACAGCATTTTTTTGTTAGCTAAGGCTAGAGAGAAGCTTCAAGGAAGAGTAGAGGAGGCTATTTGTCATTTCATCAAGTTCCTAAAAGCTCAAAGTGAGAAACATTTCCATAGCTCCAAAGCTTTGGGTTTCCTACAGCAGACATGGATGGCAAAACCATCAGGGGGATTTTCCTGTCCCCCTACAAGTCTGTGCAACACTTTCTCTCCACCTCTTCACCATGTTCTAATGCCATGTATCCTAAATGCAAGGCACAGAAGACCCACTCCAGTCACCTTCTGGCTTGGAAATGAACCTAAAAGGACTAGAGAAGGCTACAGAATTTGCTAAAATGCTGAGAATCAATGGAAGGGGTAAATGGCACTACTTCATCGTTTCTAAGACTCATAGTTTTTAATATGGCATATAGATAAAATGCTTTGTTCAATATATTGTTCAATACATTGCTTATATTACTGGCTTACACAGCTATATGTTATCTAGACATTTTCTTAATGCTGATGTATCCATTTTCATAAGACTTCCCAAAGAGAAAGCCTACAGCTGTTAAAAGTGTTTAACATATTGGGAATGGAGAGGCTGAGATTGCATGACAGGTAAGAACTTAATGCAGGTCTTTGAATTCTGGACTAAAGCTTTAATTATTGTATCTTCCTTTCCTTTTCAGCTATAACTGTGGTTGTTAAGCATCCACTGTGACACAGAGTAGCTGAGGAAATGCATTAAGATTTATATCTGTGTTCTTCTGCCATTCTGCTCTCTGAAATTCATCAAACATCAGAAATTTGAGTAAGAAGCGGCCACTGGATAGGGAACTTCAATGCAAGATCTTTCACATTGGAACTCATTTTCTGCAATGGACCCTGTTTTTATGCATTGCACACAATGAGGTTTCATATCCAGCCCTCCAGGAGGGCTGACCTGCCCTCTAAAAAGGAACTAAAGAGGAAAATAAGTTGAAATCCACATTAATCAATTAGGAAGAGCTTGATAGCCATTGTAAGCTGTTGTTAAGTGTATTTTGATTCACAGCAATTTTGCAGAAAGGATACATGCTTTTATAGGGATGAATACATAAATATTTCAAATGATGAGCTACTTATTTTGTGGACTTCAATTTTCATAGCAGAAGCAAGAAAGTTGCTCTTAACCTTAACAGAGCAGCTGTAAGCCCTTGACAGGAACAGATCTGGTCCCATTACAGGGAAGAAACTGAGGCACAGATGCTACAGTTAAACACAGCAATTCTCTGTGGGAGAGTTAAGCAATATTCCTTTTCCTGCATGTAGGTAATTGAGCTACACAGATCTCTGTTATTCAATATAAAGCCAGAATAATGTACAGTTATTGTCTTCTACATTGAGACTAACATATAACATCCTTTTAAGTTAACATACGCTAGAAGAGAGATTTTGATAAATTTAACAGCATTACTGTAAACTGGTTACAACTTCACTAAAGTAATATAGGTTTAAGGGAGATAGAAATTTAGAGACTATTTAGTGAATTCATGTAATTGTGTGTTCTGTGAAAGCTGAATAAACATCGTGGAGAAGTAGCACTGAAACTGTTCATCTGTTAATCAGACAAGAAAACTGGCAACCAGGAAATCAAGGCTTCCCTTTTAGCATAGCAGCAAAATGGGACTTATCTATTTGGAGACCTCTACCCTACTTACTCATGAAGCAGGATTCAGTCACCCAGCCAGTCACTCGTTTGATTTTTATCCCTTCCTCTGCTAGGTCCTTGGGGGATGCTGTTCTTTCCCAGGGCAGTTAACTCTGTGACATCTGTTTGTAGGAGATATCCTTCCTTGCACCCTTAGATGATGGCATGAGGAAGTCTCTTGCTGTCCCTGCAGCCTAGAATAATGTTTTCCAAATTATATTTGGAAGAAGGCAAATGAAATAAATTCAGACTAAAACAGAATTCTGCTGATACTCTCCTATTAATTGATACTCCATTGAAACGGAGCCCGAGCCCAAGCCCAAGCCCATGTCCAGATATGTAGGTACCTCTAGAAAGTCACCTCAGCCATCCCTATAAAAGTTGGTTTAGTTCAGAAGATCTGAGAAGTTCCAGAATCAGATCATATTTGCATGAGAAGCTAGGGAACTTGAGCCAAAAAAAGCTATGTTTATCTGGGTAACTTTAAACCTGAAATACATTCCAATGTGAAAGAAAAAATCTACAATATATCTAGACGGTAATAACAAATTCCTCAGCTTCTGATGAGCTGGAAAAATAGGAAATGATCCCTCTTTCAGGCCAGCTTCCTCCAGCCCCTTAGAACTAGAAGCTATAGCAGAAGCCAGGAGAAAGGGCAGAGTCAGTTTACTCCCATCTCAAATCTAGTCTTAGTCAAGGACATAAATTTCATCTCCTAATGCCTATAATGCAGCCTTTTGGGGCTGACAGGTATGATGCACATATTCTGCTTATGCAGTTAAAAGCCTTTTTTTTTTTCCTATAGGCATAACTATTTCAGTTGAGAGTCTGTTTTCTTCCTTTTTTTTTCCCCCTCCACATATAGAAATGGTTGTATTGGCATCATGCACCTTTATACAAATACAATGTTCATTCACAGTAAAGGAGGGATCACAGAGCTCTAACTCCATCAGTATATTTAAAGCCACTGCAATTTCTCGGTGTAGACAAACCTCATAATTTCCAACACTTGGATTCATCTATCACAGTTCTTGAGATTTGGCTTGTCACAGCATTGGAATGCTTCCCAAAACTTGCTGTCCTGAAATATTGTCACAATATGCAAGATCCTTCCCTGCAGTCCCACTTCATAAAAGCAGGCAGGAGTTACACCCAGGAACCATTGGACTTCAAAGGCTCCAGCCTTTTGTTTCTCTTCCACAAAGCTGACCTTGAAATGTACTTGCTGCAGCTATTCTCTCTCTCCCTCTGCTTTTGCACTGAAGAGCTTGCTCTGCTCTGCCTGACATTCCTGAGTCATTATCTACATCTTAATATTTGTCTCGGAGTGTCTCATGCAAGTTAACTGCCAGAAATAAAAAGCTCCACTCTTTATAACATTTCTTAGCAAAAAAGACCCAAAATTGTGTCCTGCCGTGACCCTCTTACAGACTTGTACTTTCTCTGTCATGTCAAGCTGGAATATGTAGCATCAAGTTTCAAAGCTCTGACTGCCTGTGGAGGATGTTAAAAATCCCCTCTCAGCAGAGAGAGAATTACACTAATTTGCAATGCTATCAATTATTTTGGAACAGTCAGTGAATCCATTCCCAACAGCTCCAGACTGCTCCCCTGTGCTCTGATCTTTTAACCCTAGGGCCTAGCAATGGCACTGCTGCTGCCTCTGTCTGATGAGGAGCACCTTCCACAGCCTCAAGGAGGAGCACAGCTGAGACAAATGCTGAAAGCAGGTGGGCAGTAAATGAGTTGGGATGAGCTCAGAAGCATCTGCTCCCGCCAGCTCTTCGTTAGCCATGGGGGAGATGCGTGAGCCACAGCCACCTCTTTCCACAGCAGCCAGAGCAACAGTTACTGTCACGTTCCTTCACTTTTCTGCTGGGACTCACCTTATCAGTCTTTCCTGATTTATTGCTACAAGTTGACAGCTAGGATCACAAGATAACTCAAAGCTCTGCAATTCCAAAGACAGGAAAACATGTCTGTGCATCTCCCCAGAAAGTTACAGAAAAGATTTAGGAATAATAAAAAAAAATAGCTCCTTCTCTTGACTACTGGTATAAATCTAACAATGTTTCTATTATCTCTTTTGTCTTTTTTAAACTAATCTCTCCTATCCATGTGTCCTTGAAATGCAGAGCCTCTCCATCTAGTTTTGCCAGGTGTGGACCTGAAAATAGACCCAACCCAGCATGATGTAGACTATGGCTTAGAGCTCATCCGACCCAGAAGTTTCTGGTTGAGGAAAGAGGAATCCTGTAAAGACAGAAGGTAAAAAGATTACCTGCCCCAGCCAAAGTATGAGAACAGAGATGCACTAGGACCTCAATACTTTCAGAGGCAGAAAAACACAGGTGCTACCTGCTATAATGAAACAATGCCTCAGAGGCCTTCTCATCCTTCTCCTCTTGAGAGACAACAAGTTGAGTGATGTTTTCCTGAAACCACATCTCATGTCTTCAGGCTACATGATCCATTTGTACA
Source organism: Urocolius indicus (assembly GCA_013401255.1). Taxonomy (NCBI): domain Eukaryota; kingdom Metazoa; phylum Chordata; class Aves; order Coliiformes; family Coliidae; genus Urocolius; species Urocolius indicus. The sequence continues at coordinate 144,170 of WBNH01006842.1, read as the reverse complement.
TCAGAACCAAGAACATTATCATCCTGAGGACAGACACAAGAAATAGTAGAGATTTACAAAGAGGCTAAAACATTACAAGAGGTGGAAAACACGTAACAGAAGGTAAGAGTCATGGGAATTTGATACAATGATCCCACAGTTTATTGAGTGTTGCAATAGCCTCCAGAAATGCTCTGCAAATATGTCCCACAGGGCACCATATCAGACTCAAAGGACAACATCAGCTGATACTGGGCTCTCGGACTTCACCCAACAAGCAACATTTGGAGAGGCAGGTACCATCTTTGGTGGTGTGAGGAAGGCATTCCTCTCAAGCCAAGAAAATTAACAGCTGCAGGACTCCTGACTGCACATGGCACAAATTGCCTTGGAGCCTAATTATGTATGTAAATGGCAATTAAATTCTTAGATCACTCAGGTTTGAAAATTTCACAGTGGACTACCTGTAACGCACAGGAGCAGTAGTCCTAAGACACAGACTTTTTTGCTCATCTGTAGAAACTCAGTTGTCTGGGACCAGGATATCCTTTTCTACTGTACAGAGAGAAGCTGTTTGGGACCTCACATTCCAGTGATGATTTCAAGCTGGCTCTACACTAGTGATTTCTATGGAATTATTCCTGGTTTGTCACACTGTAGAGAGGAGAATCTGGCTCACTGATATAAATGTGTGAAAACTGGCAACCCTGAGAAGATACCACCATGTCCTGCCACCTGCATCTCCTACGCCTGAGAGACAAGCCCCCTGCCAAAGAGCCTCCACCTCAAATTACGTATCATAAAATAAAATTCTGTCATTTTCTTTATGTTGCCAAATCAATAGAAATGCTCATCAAAAAATTATCTTAGCAGTGTCTATTAGCAAGCTTTTCAGAGGCCTATGTTTTTCCATAGCTGCAACTCTTCAAAAATGTAATGCTTTGTTTTGACTTCACTAAGGGATGGGGTGGGTAGGTGGGTGGTCTGAAATCCATATGGGCCGCTTTAATTACCTTAGTCACGCCAGCAGCTTCAAGTTACCACAGCATCCTCTCTGTTTTTTGTCTATTAGTAATGAGAGAACCTCAAATTGGAAAAAAAATAATTAGAAATCCAATTTCATTAGTTACAAACCACTTTTTACACCACCTTTTGCTTTCTAGAGATCTTCAGCTTATGAGATGCTTTGTGACTGGTTCCCTTACTAAGTTTTTTTTGAAATAAAATGCTCAGCACATTTTGTCTAGTTATACCTTCACTGACTTGAAATATTATTTATTCCAGTCCTCTGTGGTCTTTCTTGTTCATCTTAATTTACACCTGCCAGTAATTGAATAGGAGACCTTAAAGATAACCCTCGTCAAGGACTGATCCCATACTCTCACATGGTTTCATGCAGTCTTACACTTCTGAAGATGCTCTCTGATGAACTGTAAGACCAACAACAGACCGACTCTTTAAAGGTGTTTTTCCTAGAGGGTCACTATAAATGGTACAACATTCAAACAAAATTCCCAGTATTTCCACTTCCTCTAGCCATATTATTTATGCAAATCCATTGCCTGAACACACAGAGTACACGGTCTATGTATGAGCAATGGAAGGAGGAAAAGAGTGCACTCTTCTCATAACCAGTGGGACATTAAGCTCTGGGTACCAAGAGCTTCAGCCCTTCATGGTAGGACTGCCAATTTCTTTATGCCTTCTGTCTCGTTACTGAGGTTTCTGCATTCCTACCAGGTGTTGATGTTGTCTGCCTCTCTCCAGGCTCGGATGGCTGCACTTGTCCCTCTTCTTTCATGCCACCCCTGCACTCCTCCAAGTGCACCAAGGGAAGACAGAAAAACACCAGAATGGGTCCCAATAAGCACCAGCAGGGAAGCAGTGTAGACATGCTGTAGAGTCTGAGTCAAACATATACCAAGATCATATTCCCTCTAGGCTGTAAATCAGCTTGTCTCTCTGGTAAAGCCTTTTTTTAACCATTTAGTTCTCTGCTGGTGATCTTTTGCTAAGGTTGGAAACAATGTGAAATGGAAATACAGGCTGTTATTAACTGTGCTGCAGCCTGCCAGGTATGGAAAGAAGCCACCAGTACAACCACTTGGTCCTGACTACAGCTTGCGTAGATGCTGTTGTGATGGAAACTGTACCTAGTGCCAGCTAGCCTGGGGAATAGTATCCAACGGGTGAACCCCTCAAACTTCAGGCTAGCAAAAGTGCATGCACTTTGTCACAAGGGGCTGCTCTGTCTGAAAGGTCACCAGTCAGCCGGCTCCAAGCCATACGTTAAACTCAATATGCTGAATTATGAAGACAGCTCACAAGGCAACAGGAAGCTGAGGACTTAAGTTTCTGTGGATGAGCACTTTACTCCATAGGCTGAAGGTCAAATACTTCCATGAAGATTCTATGTGACTTTGTGCTGTAGGATGCCCACTTGCACATGGTATGCATAGATAAAGTTTTGATATATGGACATGATTTCTGAAGATAAATGCTCTGTATTTCAATAATCTTTCAATTCTTTCTTACTCGTGGGTCTAGTCTTCTATCTGAGAAAACTTACCTATTTTTGCTGCCCAATGGGTTTAATTTCTAGTTTTGCAGACTGCACAGGAGCGACAGGCTATGAGTTCTTGGTAGATACAAGGTATTTGATGTGGTGTCTGACTGTCTACAGTGACTTCTGCACAAGCAGTGAAACAGGAGAGACTACTGTCTTGACTATATATTGTGGAACAGGAGAGGGTCACAAGGAAAGCAGACACACAGGGCAGATTATTTTTTGCCTCTCTGCTGTTCTGGGCAGTCCTTTCTGTTACATATATTACCATACACTTCATGTCATAAGGAAAGGAGAAAGCACTAGGTTTCATCAGCTCTGTGTTAAGAGGCTGCTATGTTTTTGCCAGGAAACAGATGGAGGTGGAAGAGGAACCTTTGAGAATCTACATACAGAGAAAATATTAACACAGTAATCAACTTTGCACTAAGGGCAGCTAATGTTTCCTGATCTTGTTAGCAAAATAAGAAATATCCTCCTGGGCCAAGTGTCTTGGCACTGCAACACCTCAGCTCCAGGCCTCCACTGTTGAGCAACTCCCCAGCTGATTGTCCTGCCCAAGGGATCATGGCCAAGCACTGGACCACCAACAGGACAAGTGTCCCTGGGCTGCTGGAAGGCTGCAGGCAGGTGAGGGCCAGCCGGCCGCTTCTGGGGTCTTAGTGGGATGGCTGATCTGTAGGATGAGGTCAGGAATGTTCCTAGATGACACTTAGCTTGGCAGACTGGACATATTAGACACGGTGAACAGAGCTGGGACAGAAGCTATGGGCAAGATTGTTGTTCTGCCGTTGTATTTCTGTAATCTGTCTGTGGTGTAGCCACCATCCTAGCCAGTGGGGTGCTTTGACAGAGAAAGCTTTTAAATGACTATTAACAAATTATGTTGTGGTAAAAGCAACAGTAAATAGAAGTTGCTAATTTAGTTGAGGAAGTAATTTTAGGGTCTGATTGGTTTTTCTATCGTAGTCAAAGATTAAGTTAAGGAATTGAGGTTGGGTATTGTTGCTTGATGGGAGGTCAAGCAAAATGCACGCATGTGTCGAGGCAAGCAATGCTGTTGCACGTTTACCACAGGACTTTGCAGGAATCGGAGGCAAAGGTGCCTTCCAGGGCTGGGCAGCACAACTTCTGACCCACTACCTCAGCATATCACAATGTTCTAAGGCTTGTTTAAATGTGGGAGGCACCAGAACATCATGTGCAATCTCAGTGTGATCCATTCTGATAACTTTTTAATGCAGTTTTTACCTATGTGGATTGCCTAATGCTAAGAAGCCCTCAGCATCACTTTCATCAGTGAGTTTCTTTTGTGAAGTTTCACACTTCTTTTGGCCACTCTGTTTCAAAAGGAACAACTTTTGGGAAGAAAAAACACTGAAAGAACCTGACAGTACTGCACATTTCTTGCCTGAGCCATCTTAAAACCCTGCAGAAAATTAGTTAACACACATACTCTGGCTATCATCTCATTTTCCCTTTTTAGAATCTCTGAAAAAAACCACAAAAATCTGTTAAAATATTACAAATGAGGCAACTAGTAATGATGCCATTCATATAAGAAGTTGTTTTTTTTTTTAAAAAAAAATGAGGACTCAATTTAATTTTGTTTTCCTGGTTTTTAAACTTCTAATTTTCACGTTTTAAAGCACTTCTCAGCAACCATCAGGGAAATCTACTCTAAATAAATAAACAAGAAGCTTGCTTAAGCCCAAAACTCTGCCACAAAACCTGTAACTGCTGAGAAACCCGCAACAAAATAAGGAAAGATGATGGTAACTGCCATAGTGAGCTCTTGAGCAATCACTGACTGGCTGGTCTGGGAGAGGGACTGAAGCAAAGATAGCTTCATACTAGGCTCAAAGTGGCCTATAAAAGTAACAGGAAGAGCCTGTAAAGTTATTTCCTGGTGAAAGAAGACTTTGTCCTTCAGGGCCTAGGACATCTCTGTAAAACCATCTTATTCTCTAAATCTGCCTTTGCTGTGAGCAAGATATACCTGAAATCACATAGCTTTGTGGGGATTATGCAAATCAGAGACAGAAGTCTAAGGAATTCCAGGCATTGAAAAAATGTTGCTCTTTAGAAGTGTGTTTGGGAAAACAGTGTTTCAGCCTGCTCTCATATTCAGGGATCCTAAAGCAGAGGTCTTGCCCTTAGTAATAGCCTTCTCCCCACACAGATCAAAAGGTAAGTGGAAAGTATAAGGCATTTCTCTCCAAGGCCTACTAGGAGGGCCATGGATACATCATTCAAGGTGTGCTCCAGGTTACATCCAACTCAATAAACACATTATCACACACCCACTAAAAATCTTCTGTTTTTTCACCTCCACTCAATTTTTTTCATCATTTCTTTTTCTTTTCAAACCACTTACTAACTCCTCGATTTTATTCCTTCACTCTGTTCTCTCAAACTTCCTTGTCACTATTCTTTTTTCCACCGTTTTCTTCACAAGATCCTCCTTTATTGCCCTCCCTATTTTTTTTACCTCACAATTCACCTTGTCTTACCCCACAGTTCTTGTTCTGCTTAGGGTATAGAAAATCCAGGATTGGATTTTAAAGTAGGATCTTAAAGGATCACATCCTTAAACTATTTTTTTCTGATGCCTGTTCATAGAGAGCTTTATCCTCCTGTTGATTTCTGCTGACATCAAGTTATTCTCAACAGCTCTTTTAACTTAGGATCATATGGCCTAAGACAAGAGCCTACCAAACAATGTGTTCTGATGAAATGGCTTTTCTGTGAGGCACATACTCTCCCTTTGTTTCCTATCTGATTTCTGTGTGCTCTCTGTCTTGCACAAGTGGTTTTCTTTTCTTAGACACCCCCCTATACAATTTTACATATAATTGCCAAGGCAGCCATTACTTTGCTGCAGTAATCTCCATTCCAAAAACTGTCAGGCATTTGGCACTGCTGGGGCCTTCCAACTGATGGCACATAAGCCCACATGACCCAAATTATAGATCATGAGGGTTATGTAGCTTGATTTATCTTATCTCCTCAAGTCTGTGTCAGCAGAACCGAGAACACATCTTGACATCCTGGATAAGGTACCCAAAGTAGGTTATCAACCTTCACTTTCAATGCAGCATCTGACAGTGAATGTTTAGCATCTGGTGTTTATCCATTTGAGGCTGTGGTAGTTATTTGCAGCTCAGACCAAGGGGTTCATGCTCAAGAGACTGTGACAGCCTTTGCCGAGTCAAAATGCACCAAGAGAACAGGACCAGCAGGAAGCTGTCAGGATCAGTACATTGCCCACACATGCCCTAGGCTGCACTCCTGTTCCTACTTAGGGATATCATAATAGCACCTAAAGGCTCAACCAGAACGAAGAGCTAACTGTGCTAGATGACACACAAACACACTGTTGAGGACAGTCAGCAGCACAAAAAGCTGAGGACTGACACAGATTAGACAAAGGAACAAGAAAGCATTATCTTCCCCAGATCAAAGATGGGCACTGAAACAGTAACCATGGCTTGTGGAGGTCACTCAAGTATTAAGCAACAGAGATGAGTATAGAAATTTTTCTGAGTCACAGCTTAGTGCATCAATCACAAGATCATCCCTCATCTCTCACTCTTACCCCAAGGGAAGAACATGTCACTCCTATTTGCTTACCTAGCAGCAGTCCTACCTACAGGTGATAGGGTCCTTCTAAGCAAGCAGGGTACCAGGAAGAGCAGAGTCTGAGGTAACAGGGACACATGAGAGCTCACCTCCCTGCTGGAGGCACATGACACAGCTGGTGTGCATTAGGGAGACCGCCTGATTCCTACAGCTCCCTCAGATTTTGCACCTCATGAAGCTGACGGAGACAAGGAGAATTTGCAGCCCGATCCCCCTCAGATAAGGTTTCTGAACATTTCCTTTATAGCATGTGGAGAGAATCTGAAGGAGAGCTCAACAGCGCAGATATTTTCCTGGCAAGGGGACGAACCTTTGAAGCTCTCGAGTGGTCCCAGAATAAACTTCATGACTTGGGAATGAACACTATGTGCTGACAACGTCATCAGTTCACGGCTTTAAAGGCAACCTTCAGTGCAGCTTTTCTTGTGCCCACTGTAGTGCTCTGATCCAGACAGATTTTCTGGAAAGAATGCAAAGAGTTGGATGTGATGCCTCTATGGTCACGCACAGTGGTGGAGACGTCAGCTGGGATGTCAAGGCATGAGAGGCACTCACCCTTGTGAGGCAGATGTGAATTGGAGCTTTCTGTAATGCATAATCCTGCTAGTTTTAGTGTTTCTACATGGATTCCCCTCAGACACTGGGAATCTCACTGCAGAGTGAGTGGAGGGCTAAGGAAATCCTTGGGGCACAATAGGTGAGAGCAATTGTAATAAACATAATGACCTGATTTAGGCTAGTATAGCATAGCCAAACAGATAATGGAAGGCCTTACAGATATCTAAAATAATCGGGTAACGAAAAGCAGGAATTCTAATTAAATAATTCTTTGCAGAAGATAACCATGGATTTAAATGGGAAGAAAGCATTAGTCTGATAGACACTTCATGATGCATGCTGGCTAAGGAGCAGTGTGGAAGACTAAAAAAAGTTATTCTGATGAAAGTTGACTTGAGAAAAAAAATCCTGTCTCTACTTAAATCCAAGGCAGAGAAAGATTTCACTGGACTCTGAGTTTGTCTGGGGAGATCTACAGTGCTTCTAAGCCTGTAGAAACTGGTTTTGCCTATAGTCTCATCATGATGGTACCACCATGCCATCTAGATCTGTTTATGATGAAAACATCTGCTAGCTAGAAACTACAGAGTTCTCTTTACATCACACACACCCCATTGAAACCTCGGGAGAGTTTGGTTTCAGACAGAAAAACTGAACAAGCATAGCTTCATCTATTCCTCCATGTGGTTATTTGAAGTGTTTCTTAAATATCTTGAAGCAAAGCTTTTTTTCCTGCCTGAAAACTGGCACCAGACCATTCAAGACCAAGTTTCCTGATGCATATTTCTACTGTAGTGGAAATTTTGCCTCACACTCCTACCAGGTCCCAGACAGAGTCTGTGCAGCCGAAGCAATAGCAGGAATTATTGGCTTGGGGCAGCGTGTCTGGAAATCTGCCCAGCAGAAAAAGACCTGGGGTGTTGGTCTAGGGCAGCTTGAATATGAGCCAGCAGTGTACCCAGGTGGCCAAGAAGGCCAATGGCATCCTGGCTTGTACCAGGAACAGTGTGGCCAGCAGGACCAGAGATGTGACTGTCCTCCTTTACTCAGCACTGTTGAGAGTGTACCTTGAATACTGTGTTCAGTTCTTTCCCTCGCTGCAAGAGAGGCACTGAAGTGCTGGACCGAGTCTAGAGATGAGCCACAAAGCTGGTGAAAGATCTAGAGAACAAGTCGGATGAGGAGTGGCTGAGATCGCTGGGATTGTTTAGCCTGGAGAAAAGGAGCCTGAGGGGAGACATTACCACTATCTGCAACTACCTCCTCTACCAAGGAGGTTGTAGCAAGGTGGGTCAACACCCAAGTGTTGAATGCATCTGTTCTCCCAAGTAACAAGCAACAATACAAGTGAAAATGGCTTCAAACTGCACCAGGGGAAGTTTAGGCTGGATATTGGAAAAAAATCTTCACTGAAATGATTGTCAAGAGTTGGAACAGGCTGCCCAGGGCAGTGGTAAAGTCACCATCCCTGGAGGTGTTGAAAAGATGTGTAGATGTGGTGCTTAGGGACATGGTTTAGTAGTGGACTTGGCAGTGCTAGGATAACTGTTGAATTTGATGATCTTAAAAGTCTTTTCCAACATAAATGATTCTATAATTCTAACTAGTGTCTGACTGCAGGGATATTCCTGGGCTCTGGACATTTTCTGGTAGTGGAAGTACAGAAGCAGCCATGGAGCAAGATAGCCTTTGTTTAACAGGAAGCCCGACTCAGCTCTTGACCTTGCCCAGTTGGATCTACAAGTTTGTGACCGTTCTTCCTTCCTATGGGGGAAGAGGAGTAAAGGTATTATTACTGTCTTAATCATATCTGCCCTCAGTTTTTGGAACACATCAGTAATTGCAATCAAAGCTATAAGCAGAAAGCTCATGACAGATGAGCTGGATACATTTTGTAATTGACAGAGAAAAATCCTGGAGTCTCCTCACTGAGATGAACTTTTAGCCTTGCAGATTATCCCACCTAGTGGGACAGAGGAGCTGTATGTAACTGAAGACCAACACATACAGATGCAGTGGCTGCCTGCCACCATGTCCTTGAGCAGACATAACCTTTACTAGAATTTAGTTCACTACTTGTTCCTTTCCTCTTTCTTATGGTGTCCCCAGCATAGGGTGATGCATCACCACATGACCACATACTAATTAAAGCCTATGATGACAGTCCCCAGAGCCAGTGAACTCCCATACCTGCTTTAATCATAGGTCAGAGACAGGGTAGTAGGAAACTGGCAGCTGGAAATCACCAGTGGAGAAGGGGATGTGACAGCTAGGCAGTCTCATGAATGAGGCCAAGCAAGAATGCACATGCAGGGAAGGGAGGATCACTGCTTTTGTACCCTGGACCACAGGGTTAGAATCTCTTGCTGTTATCAAGAGTTACCTCAGATGAAAAAGGATGAGCCCAAATCAGTCAGTCAGGGAAAGAGAAGAATCCTCCTGAACAAATGTGAAAGCTTTGCATGAAGATTTGCAAAGGAGTAACTTATGTGAAGTGGGCTTCCATTTAATTATCTTGCCAATATGGTGTTAACTCTCCAGGGGGTAAGATTGAGGCTTAGTAGCAGAGACAGTGAGATCTAAGCCCTCAAGTCTTTACTATAGTGTGTGAGATCCTTAGCTGGAAGAGGGAATGGAGAAGAAAGGGAGAGAATAGGACAGATATGTGGCCCCAACTTTGTCAGAGTCTGTGGCACAAAGCAGGCAGAAAGCTCATCAAAGGGATTGTGCTGAGGCAGAGTGTAGCAGCATTTCTTAGCAATTCATTATGAAATATAAAAAAAAAAAAAAAACAAACCCACTGCTTTTCCATTATAATCAACTAAAAATTAGATTAAATTTTACCTTGTGTTTTTCCTTTTTCTGTCTATATAAATTAAAGAGCATTTCCTTCTCCCTCTCCTTTTTGTTGTTGCTTGCAAGGAGGAATGTAGGTCTGTATTTCCTTTTAGTGTGCATTTTTACATTATCTTATGGAAAACCTTTAATGTCTTACCAAATACCTGTGGTCTTTAGACAATATGTTCATAAGCACTGACATGAAATATCCAGCTTTATGTCTCTTGCTCCTCTTGCTATTTAGGAGAAGATAGAGGAGAATACACCTAAATCTCTGCCCACTAAGTCTTGGCACAGATAGCACAAACCCTAAACTTTTAATAATGTTCTATTTGGATCCATTTTAATTTTTCTGCAGGGTGAGGGTTAGCTGGGTAAAATGTTAACTTAAAATGTCACCTTGCCCTACACATTTTTCTCTGAGACAAATATTAACTTGATTCATCTGAAGATCTAGTCCATTACCATTAATAATTTCTCAAGATGCAGCACTGACCACATTTACACATAACTAAGTCATTTTCCTTGTAAGTAATTATAAACAGGACAGTGACAGGAAGGTTGTGAAAGGCAAAAATCTCTGCAAACTGGCTGTATAGTCAGATATCATGGTCATTGTATCACAACTGCTTTTGACACTCGCTGCTTGGAAAGACACATATACAATAACAAAGGTCTCCATTCTCATCAGAACTTAAACATGTAAAAGTTATATGTCAGAGAAAATCTCCCTACTCAAAACATCAGTCTCACACAAGCCTGCACACCCAAAACGGCTGCAGTGACATTGATGACCCTTTCAACACTGCACATAAATTTTATTCCTGGAGACAGAATAATTGCAGTAGATTGTGAATGATAAATAATTAGCTGTTTTTTTTCCAAATCCAAGCTGCATCTCACTCTGCCTGCAGAAAGATATGCACACATGAGCTTCCCTGCATTATGCATCCCCTCATAATACTCATTTTGGTAATTTCAACTGCCTTGCATAGCAACTGCAGTATCCTCTTCCTTTGCTTTCTCCTCTGCCAACTCTGCCAATTAATTGCAGGAGTCTTATCTTTGATGAGTAAGATCTGATAAATTTGTCATATTATTTTCCATCCACTGTATAATCCAAGAAACCTGCCCAGGACTCCCTGCTTCCCATTAGTTCATGTGTGTCACCTCAGCTGGAGTCACAATAACTCATTTCTTTTCTCTTCATCCCAACCTATGCTGTTGCTGTGGTGATCTACAGCCATGAGAGCCGTGAGAGCCATGGATGGAGTAAATGAAGAACCATGAGAAATCAGAGAGCAGAGGCTTGCAGCAGGGCACCTGAGCCATGTGCATCAGCTGGCGAGAAGAAAGGAGTGAAATGGACACAAGTGAGCTTGACAGAAGCAGACTAGGATTGGAGGGGAAACTGAGACAAGGAAGAAAGAGTAACAGAGACATTGGCTTTGTGGTTAGGCAAGTAGTAAGGATTTTGTAGAAAATCTGTTCTACAGTGGACTTCACGAGTGACTTCAGGCAAGCCATCCTATCTGTTTGAACATCACTTCCTTTGCCGTAAAAAGTTTCTGTCACAGAATGTCATAAGAAGCATGAATAGAGCATGGCAACCAATTGTAAGTGATAAAAAAAACCTGGTTGAACAACACCCAGAAAAAAATGAAGGCTTTCATTTGAGCAGCCTCAACAAAGTCACAGTTCATAGAGGAAATCAAACAGAAACAGATTGGGAGAGAGTTGAGGCTGTGTCTGTCTGTTTCCACAGCAGGTCTGTACACTGTGTATGCAGTAACTTTACATTCAGAAAGCACTTTTGGCTCATCTGTTGGCATCAGCATCACAGACACGTATTCCCAATTTGCAAATACAGTGTTACTCCATGTCCCTCAGTAGCATTGAAGGATAAGGAGCTTTCTGCTGAAACAGTAATTTCCTTTCCCTGCCATCATTCCCATTCTACCAGCTATTTCCAGTGAATCATTGCTTTACACCCTGAGATGTACTGGTACAGCTGAAAGCTTGGCTATGGATGCTGCCAAACAGATTTGTGATTAAGCGAATACCTCTCGGTCATTGAGTACTATCACAGGAAGCCACAGCGTGAAATCTCTCTCATTTGAGTGAAATCCTCTTAGAGCATGCTGGCCTCCTTTCCTCATCTCTCCCATTATAGACTGTTTCCAAACCTAATTGTGCTGATGGTTAGAAGCTTTCTTCTAATTTTTGGGCTAAATTCCTTTAGGGTCAGTTTATACTCACTTGTTCCTAGGATACCATTGTCCTTCAGCTTTAATAATTTCCTCTTCTTCTCTCATCATCCGTTTGGCTGGCTGTCAGTCTTTCATAGTGTCTCCACATAGACTAGGAGTCTTCTTGCTCCTGGTATCATCTGCTCACTATTCTCTTCACCTGTTCCACTGGAACAGATATTTCTAATAAACAGGTCCCTTTTTGGATGAGATTCCTTTTTCAGATGAGATCCCTCCCGAGTCCTGCATACTGCTGTTCACTCTTCCTTCTCTCTTTGGATACATTGTAGGATATTATTTGGCTTTCACAACTGCAATATGTCGGGGCTTACAGTCATCATGTAATGGCAGTGTAATATATTATTAAGTGCAAGCTTTTGTCCTTTTCTGTCATTTCCAGCTGTTAAACCACTACAGTGTCACTGTCACAGATGCCAATAGATTTCTGCTTATTCAAGCTAATGCTTTAGCAAAGCCAGTTACTGAATTCCATTCTTCCAACCTGATACCTTCCCTTTCTTTTGTTTCCTACCCTTGTTTCCCCATCAGCCAACACTTTCTCTGCCTTCTAACTTTTCCATAACTTCTGTTTCAGCTATTAATTTCACATATGGCCCTGTGTCAAGTACTTTATTGTAGTCTGGACAGATAAGATCTCTTATCATTTCCCCCATCCAAAACAGTTGTCTTATCAAAGAGCAATATCAAGTTACTCTGGCATGCTCTACCTTTGACAAACTAATATAGTATTATACCTCATTATTCATTTGTCTTTGTGGTTTTTTTATTGTCCTCTCCTACAAATTGGTTCTAAAGCTGTATGTGCTGTGACGGTCAGGCAAATGGGTCTGCATTTCCCTAGATTACACCCTTTTCCTTTTCTTAGAGATAACAGAAGTACTGCATCTGTTATTCTGCAGTCAGACAGTGCCACCATAAACTTGATAGATTAATTAAAAATCCACCCTGGAAGACTTGCCATTTCATATGCCAGCTATCTCAATATTCTGAGATATTCTGGTCCCTGTGACTGGAGCTGATCAAGATGCTTACGTTTCTTTTTCATCTTGAATGCAGTCATTTCTACACATACAGCACTTGCCTCATGTTCTACATTGTTGGAATTATTGAAATCTGAAGTTTTACTCATTTAATTCATGCTGTCCTTGGGTCACACTTATGAGAACTTTACTTTCCTCAAGCTTGCGTGAGTCCTTTCCATGTCAGGTCACAAAGGAATTGTTTGTTGTTTCTTTGCTTGCCTTCACAAGGTTTATCTCAGGTTGGCCTTTGATCATTTTTAATTAATCCTTACAGCTTTAGTCCCCTTGACCCCCAACACATAGCAACCATTGCCGTGACCTGTTGCTTACCTCTGGTGCAATCTGTGTTTTCTGGGCTCACAGCACTCTAAACGTACCATCAACAGAATCAGTTTGGAGACAATATAAGAGATATTACAGAGGCTCGCATGGGTTTAACATTAGACATGTTCTAAACTGTTAAAATTAAACTTGTGCAACAAGTGTGTGAAGATACCCTAAATCCTTCACTGTGGTTTAAATGAAAGCATTTCATGTCCACGACCCAGTTGCTCTGGGTCAGGGAGAAAAAAGCATTTTCTCTCCTTGCCTGTTCTACACATTCGCTTATTTTGTAGATTGTCTCTTTTGTATTTTTAGAAGAGGATGTTGCTAAGGCAACCAAACTAGCTGAACATTTTGTTTCTCTAAGAACAATACATGTTTAACTATTCAGGCAATTTTCCATTGTTTGGCAGGAATGGTGAGATCAGTCAGATTATCCAGACCAGATGAGGGAAGTTTAGGTTGGCTTTCTGTTATATTTTAAAGCCTTCAGTGTGCTGACAGCCGTTCAACAACTCTGTCCAAGGAGGAACAATATATACCAGACACATAGACTATCCTCCATAAATGGGAGAAATGTTTAGTTTTATTCCCTTCTGTTACAGTCCTCACAATAAACTGAAGCACCTATACATTCCCAGGTAGCCCAGCTATGCTCACCCCTGTGTGGAGGCTGACAGAAGGCCTGCTCATGTTCTCAAAGTACAGCATCAGATAATGAGAGTATCATACAGATCAGAAGGGAGGAATAACATATCTATCCAATTTATCTTCCTTCTTATCTAGACTGTGGCTTTTAGGTACATGTTTCAAGTATCTGGAAAATATTCCTGCAGAGCCAGTTGTGTGCTGATACCCTCAAAATAGGCTGGTGATGGGATAACACAAATTACTGTCATCTAACTGTACAAAACTCACTAGCCTGGCTTCCCCTCTGACTTTGCACCAGAGCAGATTATGGTGGTCTGGCACAGCCCATCCCACTGGCTGATCAGTGATGGCAAGAACTGCCACCTTGTGAGTGGCTTGGACCAGAGTGCAGTGTTCATGCTCTGCAACAGAGACAGAACCATGCATTGAAACTGAGATACCTTGAAGTCTGCTTCTGATTCTGACAAGAACATTTCCTGGGACAGTCACTAAATGTGTTTAGCTTCACTTTCCCCACTGGCATTGTGGGACAGCTGCAACTGTAAAAACATGAAGAAAATATGATTATGGCTTAAATTTTTTTTTTTAAGAAGTATCAAATGCAATTGTAACACTGAAAAGAGCAGGGGGAGAAGAAGGAAAGGAAGAAATACAGGAGATTAGAAGTGTGAAAGTGGTCGGCATGTAAGGCCAAAAAGGGTACAGAGACACAAAAAGCATGGCACAGTCAAGAAAGGGGATGGACTCTCAGAACTGATCTCTAATCCAGAAGCAGGGAGCAGACTGATACTAAAGGATAGAATGTGTAGAGGAGAGTCATGATGGGAAGACAAGTGAGGACTGAAGCTACTGCCAGTAACAGCAGAGATGATAAGCAGTGGAGCAGGCACTCTTCCACTGGGCACACAGCACACTACTGACTGCCTAGTGTTACTATGGGATGAGGCTGTTTATCCTTTCCAACACATCTAGGTCTAGAAATGTACAATTCCCTCTTCCTTCTGAGTATCTTCTCTGGAGACCTGAGCAATACATCATTTACACTGGATTGCAAGTTGTCAATCTAAAAAGAGAACTTCAGAAATCTCTTTGTTTTTCATAACTTGCTAGGAGTTTGTCTGTATATTTATGCTTTTCTCTGTCTTTCTCTTTTTAAAAGTGAAGCACATCAGCTAGAACATTAAAATACTTTAGTCTAACAGTTAATTAATGAAAAGAGGGTTGTGCTGTTGTGCTGGACAGCTAGGCAAAGTCTGAATATCTAGAACAGTCAATGAATCATGGGTTAGCCTGACATAACCATTACAAGAGACATATGAGCTGTAAAAGTCCTAGCCCCAACACAAGTTAATCTGTTTGGCTCTTTTTCCATTCCATCATTTCTCCTGAAAGACAAGAAGAACTGATAGATTAGATGTGGCCCAGGATGGGTGCACATCACATCACAGAGAATTAAACTGCTGCCAAACATACAATTTGGGATCATTTCCACCATGTGTCTCCTTTACAACCCTCAATCTTCCTGCAGACTGGACTGCCTACCTGACCAGTCTCCTCAAGCTCAGGACCTGGCCAAGCTGGAGGACTAAGAGGAAGATCAAAGTCTAAAACAGGACTCATGGGAGAATATGTTCCTTAGTCAGAGACAGTTGTCTAGCAGATGATTAGCCCACAGTAAATGTAAAGAAGAAACTGGGCAAAAAATAGTTACTAAGAGGTCTAGAAACGAGGCAGATTAGTCCACCCCAGGATCTCAGTCAGACAAGGCTGGGAGAACCCTGATTCATAGAATCATAGGATTATAGAATGGTAGGGCTTGTAAGGGACCTTTAGAGATCATCTAGTCCAACTCCCCCTGCAGAAGCAGGTCCACCTAGATCAGGTCACATAGGAACGTGTTTAGACGCGTCTTCATCACATTGCAATACATCTGGCCTCAAAAAAAAGTTATAGTTTCAACTTGTGCCCATGGTCTGCTAAAACCTCTGTGCAACCAAGGCATGGAGCACCTGTGCTTCACATTCCTGCGAGGCAAACAATTGTAGGGAGTTAAGGAGGGAAAACAGAAGTGGAAAGTAAAGACTGGAGTGGATTGGGAGGGGGTGAGGGAGTACCAAAGGGACAAGGGGCAGAGGCGAAATACAAGGTGTGCTTGCTCCCAGCACAGGCTGTTCTTGGAGCAAACAACAAAGTCTTTGTTTCATCTGTACTGACTCTTTAAATGTCAGTGTCTCTGTTCCTGCCAGGTGGTACCTATAAATTATTCAGTCACCCAAATACATCTCGTGCCCAAAAGGGAAGACTGAGATGAACAGGACCAAAACTCATTAGAGACTATTTTCATTTAAGAAAGAGTATCTACTGTATAAAGAATGAACTACTTTCTCACTACAGACACCCTCAGGAGAAAGAAAGGGGAAAGTCACCTGCAGTAGTTAGATCACAGCCAACACAGTGGTGCAACTACAACGTCACCTGCATCAGCCATCTGCAGTGAGACTCTCTGGGTCAAGGGCGGGAAGCTCAGGGATGTTGCAGCTCAGTTCATTGCATGTTGCACAGATCTGGCCTAAGCCAGTCTTAGTTTCAAGACTGAACATTGCCAGTGATATTACTCATGCCACTTTCAGCAATTCACTCGTCCTCTATCTGTCTCATTTTCTTCACCTGTGAAACACGGCCTGATAGTGGCTTTGCAACGCATGACTGCTTTTCTTGCCCTGGCTTCTCCATTGCCTCTGCAGCTGCTGGCATGGCACTCTGCAGGTGGGGCTCCTTTCAAGTCTGTAGCCTTAAAGGAGGCAGCTTTTGCTATGGGAGACCACAGTTGTATGAATATGCACTTTATGAACAGTGCAGTCAGCGTTACCGTGATTATTACAGACAGCAGTAGTGGCTGACAGAACCTCTCAGGAAAGGTGATTATGGCCCAGAGCAGACAAATGTTGCAGACATGCAAGACATGCACGCCTACCACTTTCAAATCCTATTTGCATTCATGTATGTGAACTCACTGCAAAGCGGTTTACCCCCACCTTTCAGTTACTCATGTAAAATCCCCTCTCTGAATGTGATACAGAAATATCTGACTAGTCCTCTTGTTACCATTCCCCAGTGCTGCCCCATGATGAGGCTCTGTGGCCTCCACATGCCATTGTGAATGCTCCATCTAACCCAGGAGAATCACTTCTGTCATGCACAGCAGAAAGGACACTTACCATGAAGGAACAACCAGAAACTGTATTGAGAACAGACATAATTCTGCACTGAGTAGTGAGCCTCCCAGATGATTTTTATTGTCAGTTTTTGGAGGACAGCAGCCTTCTATTCAGTTGACAGAAGAAACACAGCCATGGGCTTATGGGTTTCTATGGATGTGACTACTTCCCCCTTTTTTTTTTACACATCTGCTCTTCCAACTACTGTTAATAAGCATTTAGGAAATAGGAGGAAAGGGACTGTGAGAAGAGGGGATGAAACAGCTAAGCTGAAGGCAGATACTGGTGAAGCAGCTAATTAGACTTTCTTTCTCCACAGTAACATGAACTTTGCAATGCAAAAGCAGGAAATTATAATAAAGCTGTGACCTTATTGTTCCCACAAATAGAGCAAGCAATCTTCAAATCACCTTAAAAAAAAAAAAAAAAAAAAAAAGCTGCAAACTCAAACATAAATGAAAAGGTTTTCCAGAGTGAACAAAAAGGAGATTTGGAGTTTACTAAGAATTTCCTTAGTTCCTCACTACACGGACATGCTCCCGATTCCGGTGCTGTGAGTAAGAGCCATTATATAACTATGCAAAATGCCAGAGATGTGGGGGCAAGAATCTTGTCGGGTCTCAGGTATTAGGCTGGGACTCTGAAAATATTACCATGATTTCCATCGCAAATCTACTGAGTCACAGAAATGCTAAGGATTATTCATGCTGTGGGAGGAGCCAAGGGAACAGATCTGGAAGGAAACCTTTTGCAAGAACAAGCTTTTGCTTAAGGCAAGCAGGGAGCACTTTCTGGTCTAGCTGCAAACAGCCTAAATGTCCTTTCAACTATTGTACACCATGAACAAAAGTTTTTGCTCCTCCTCTGCCCTCCCTCCATCCTAAGTACCTGTGTACAAGGATTCCTTTGGTATCACCCCAAAATATTGAAGCAGTTTGGCTCTCCAAAGAGCTTTTTCATACTACATTGATGCAAAGAATTGGCAGCAGATATCTCCTTACATCGGCCAACCAGACTGGGACTTCTTGACAGCAGGCCCAGAGCTGAGGACACAGAGAGATGAGAGAGAATTTCCATACATGAAGGCATCTCTACACAGGCTTGAACAAGCAGCCCTTTGCTTTGATTTCAGAGAAATAATACTCTTCTCTTCAAAATGACAGCTTAGGGCTCAGCTGCTGCAACACTGTTTTTGGAATCAAATTACTAGAAAGGTCAAAATCATTAACATGCACTTTACGAAGGGGGAAAGTACCAGGCAAAACCTGTTAGCTTCCACTGCTGAAAGATGCCCCCTGGACTAGCAGATGCTATTATTTGCTTCGTTTCGCTGTAGGCAGAAGGGTGTCCTCTCACCAAGGGAACAGAGAAGGAAGTCATTCTGCTTGGAGATCTTTCAAAAATGTGCATAGCAGTAGGAGCTTCTTGTGACTTTGTAGAATTTAAAAGGCACAAAACAGTGTCAGAGTGGGTGAATGAATTGATTACGTCCCTCTTACCTGACATGGCCCTAGTCTGTACACTCTCTGTAGGGCCCCTTTAGCATTCTGCACTGTCGGTGATGGTTATCTCAGTGTTAAAAAGTATGAACTTATTCTTGCTCCTACATCCAGTAGAAGACAGAGAATATGGAGTTGGCGCTGCACCCGAAGGACAAGATCTAAGAAGAGAATTTTTCTCACGCCTCAGTTACATGAATTGAGGCACAAGCATAATAATGATTATACTACAGTTCTTCTTCAACAAGAAGTGCTAATAAAACAGAGAAAAAGGAGCAGACAAATGCCCCCACAATGCTTGGTTTGCAGGTTTGTCTTCTTGTTTACTAGACACCTCTGTGAGGTCGCCTGAAGACACCTAGAGCCTCAGCAATGCATTAGTCATCAAGGTAGCTGGCAGATCAGGGCAATGTATTTCTCTTTTGAGAAGTTAAAAGACTTATTAAGAAACAGTGCACAGTTCCTAAAAGGAACTGTATTTTGGATGCTTCACGTACCATTTGCTTCTTTGATCTGGACTTAGCTAAGTAAAAGCCAAGCCTTTGTTCTCAAAAATAGGGCTAAGACAACATTAAACATAAGACAGAGACAATCTCTGTCTTGAACTTTCAGAGTTTAACAAGACAAACTGTATTTACAGGCTTCTCTCTCACTGATGCATTTAACCATCTCCTCCTAACTAAGCTTCCTCTACATTTGAAACCCCAATGGAGCTCTCATATTTATCATGTGTACTACTGGACAGATAATAGAATTCACCTTGATATGATAACACTGATGTCTCTAAAGTAATCTGGCCCATGAAAAATTATCTTCCTAATCCTTGAGAATGCCATGTGTATTAGCTGCAGCCTTTCTGGTATGAATCCTCTAGAGTGTATTCAATTTCACACAAGTCCTAGCAAGACAGACCATCCTAGGCTAGGAATTCATACCTCTTATCTTTCAGAGAGGCAAGCAATCATTGCTTTTCCTGTAGGATCCACCTTTAAACCTGTGCAGAGTTTTTGCCTTTCCAGAGAAGGGAAGTTCAGTCTGGGAATCTGGAGGTCAAACGCTTTGGACTGTGTTGCCCTATATCTCCCTTTTGTATTTCTGCACCTTTTTTGTGCACAAAACAGTGCTCACCTTTACCTGCAGCATTAAGTCAAGCTTTTCCACAGCATTTTTCCTTATCCACTTCCCCTTGACTCACAAAAACCTAACACCTGAGTTTAATGAGCCATTCAACTTGGCCCAGGCTCAGATTGTTTGCCACTGTGTTCAAAACTGCTAGTCTTGTAGTGCTTTTGCATAACTTCCCTTGGGCTGCATATTCTTGGTCAGCTACCTACTCACTGCTTCCCCATCAGAAACGACCTCTCACCAAGATAGTATATACCAGGTTTAAATCCAGCTGCAATGCAGTCTGATGGGTAGGCAATATCTCTAGTATTTCTATGGAGAGAACCAGACTAGCTTCCAGCTTACCCAGAAGAAAATGTATTCCCAGGGCATTGCAGAGCTGAGAACCCGGGTGTGATTGCAGAAGCTCTGCAGCCTCACCTGAGTGAACACACCTTTTCAAAGGACACAGTCCAGTACAGCTTGGCATGCTTGTGTTTGCTTGGCTAAGCTTGACTGGACCCAAGTCTATGCAACAGAAAAAATGTACCCTTCGGGTGTTGTACTCCTGTGAGCATTCACCTTTGCTGGATGCTTTGCATGCTCCTTGTTGCAGTTGCCATGCAATTATTCTCACATTAATCTGAGACCACTGTGGTACAGTCTGACTTTTGAGGTCTTTTATTACTGCTTTGCATTTCATGGTGTTGGCTACAATACTGTCACTGCAACTCTAGTTCATAGCAGAATAAATTTTTGAAGATGTGAATAATTACCCCAATTTACCCTGTTAACTCTGTACACAAAACTAAAAGGCTCTTGCAAGAACACACACATTTTGGAGAAAAGATACACTAGAAACAAAAAATATTAGGGAAGACACTGCTCCATGCTCAGAAAATTCAGGAAGGTTGTGTAGAGGTTACATTTAGTTTGCCTCCAATGTTTTGAAAGGGGAGAGCATTTCAAACTTTCAGAAATGCTTTTACTTTCCCCTTTCCCTATTAACACAGATTTTTTGACATACAGTACTTCTGGTAGTTTGATGGCAGTGCAAGGATTGTGTTCACCTGACACCACCTCACAACAAGGTCAGGACTTGTCTTTGCGCAGGAATGTAACAGATGTAGTGAGTGAGAGGAGTGAGATGTAGGAATCTTCTGCTTCTCTGCTTTTCTCTCTGGAGATTCTGGCAGCTAGCACCTCCATGCAGAATTTCCTCAAGGGATGAGAGGGTCTCAAAATTGAAAGAATGGGCTTCAGGCCAGCGCTTGGTCCTTCTCTCGTTCAAGCAAATTCCTGAGATGTCCTACATGTGAAATGCATTGTGGACCTCTTCCTCAGAGGGAATTTGAGTTAATAACTTAAGTACTCACAGGGCAAAAAAAAAAAAAAAAAAAAGCCACAAAGGCTTTTTGAGCAGCCTCACTGCTGGGCTATATATTTCCTTAATGTGGTTTCAGGAGAGATGGTTGTTAGGGAGAGGGAGTAGAATTCCATTTTGTATGTAAATTTCAGTGCTGAATTGAGGGCCTTATAGTCTTATGATGCTAGGGCAACAGCAGCAGTATCTGGCCGTTCCTTTTGCAGTGATCACCAGATGACGTTGAGATTTACTCAACTGGGGCAGTACAGTTTCTATAAATATTCCATTTTCTAGGATCATGTTTTCAGCTGTATCAGAAACAATCCTACTGAAGAATCAATTCAGTTGGGCATACACTTCCTTATCACCCTTTCCCTCCCCCCTGGCCCTCCCCTACTCTGGGTTGTAAAAAAAGCCTCAGAGATTTCTCTTTTAGCATTGACCTTCTGAGTTATCTAATGATGAAGATATGAAGAGGCTGCAACCAGACAGTGAAAAAAGAAAAGCCTTTTGCTAGCGGAGAAATGTGTGAGTAATATACACACTGTTGGACAATGGCCAAATCACTCTAGTAACGGCTGTTAGTTCCCCTTACCAAGAAAATGATCAAATGAGAAAGAGAAGCTGCAGTCGGGTGTCAGAAATGCTGAGTCGCAATGGGAAAGTGCCGCATCTGATGGAAATTTACCCAGGAGCCAGCGACCTTCACACACTGTGGATGAGAACCCAGGGCTTGCAGGGATATCCTGCCCTTACTCACATGCTGCTGTGCTACCTCCATGTCACCACTCAGGCAGAACACACTGAAAAAAGGAGGACAGGAGATGAGCTCAGGAGCTGTGCAAGCTTCAAGACAGAGTGGGCTGCCAGGACAGCCTCCATGGCATGGAACAGGGTAATGCTTACACAGCATGCAAGGGGGGCTTGCCCCACAGCACTACCTGCTCTATGATTACTTGCTGCTCATCTGGCCATTACCCTCCTGATTTGGACATATGGTCTTGAAATGAGACAGTTGGGTCCAGCTGACCCATGCCTGGGGCTAACCCACCTGGAGACCGCAGATAGTAAAGGTGACTTCACAGCTTCCTGCTTTCAGGGATGAGGGACTGTGCCTTGGGTCAAGCTACAGCTTCCCCAGCGGCTGCTTCAACACGTGCCCTGTAGCTGTTTTCATGTTTCAGGCACTTCCTGTAAGCAGAGAGCAGGAATACTCTAGCTTCACCCTTGTCAGAAGGTCTGAGGTTTGGGATAACAGCAAGATATCTCCCTTCATTCCTCGTCCTAAATACTGGGACACATCCAATGGCTTTGCCTGCAACTTTGCAGCCTGTCCCTGGAAAGATGATGGAGGGTGGGGGAGGATGAGCAGTAATGCCAGAGGACAAAGGATACAAGGCAGTAAATATGAGTCATAGCTGAAAATAGAGGACAACCACTTGTATCAAGCTGGAAGATGGGAAAAAAAGGCAAAAAAGGTAGCTGGTGATGCAATGATGGCGATGATGGCTAGGTGGTGCTAGCATATACTCCTCGGTTTTCCTAGAGGACTAATACAATATTATTACTCTTTTTCCTTTAGACAGAGGTTTAATTTCCATTTCCAGAGCTGGAGAAACTAATGCCTGTTGACGATCCTGCTGGTAGAGAACTGGTAGTCC
The DNA here is from genome assembly GCA_013401255.1 of Urocolius indicus. Classification (NCBI taxonomy): domain Eukaryota; kingdom Metazoa; phylum Chordata; class Aves; order Coliiformes; family Coliidae; genus Urocolius; species Urocolius indicus. The sequence goes on along the minus strand of WBNH01006842.1, from coordinate 121,472 downwards.
CAAGAGAAGTTCTTGTCACTTTCGAAGATGAATGGCTTCTGGATTATAAGAAAGATACTGTTCTCTTCACAGCCAGTGGGAAGGATAAACAGATAACTGTCTCAATCTAGGACTCTCGTGTTGGCTAAACATGACACAAAATATCTGCCTCATGTCATCCTTGAAATTACCCCTTCTCACACTGTGTTGCAGGGACTTGTTCTTAATCCTCTGGACTATATGGGATTAGGCTCTCCTGCTTTTGCTGATACAGCCGGCTCCAGTCACCAAGGCAACAACAGTTTCCTCAGCCCCTGCAAGGAATGTATCCATGTGATGAGGTGAAGATTGTGGCTCAAGCACACCCAGATCCCACGATCCACAGGCTTTCCCTTTGTAGACAGCACTTTCAGTGCGGATGAAGTATCCTGCTTGTGGCGTGGCATCCACGCTGCCCTGCAGGAAATAAAAAAACGAGTATGAGAGATTGTGTGCCCACTGTGGTGAGAAACCAATGGGCTTCTAGGACACCTGCTGGTGGACTGGTGCTTGACATGCCAGGTTGCCCGAACCACAGGCCTGCAGAAGGATGATACTCAAACTCCACAGCTTGGATTAAATGTCCCCCTGTCTCTCTTATTGAGCATCAGTGGTCAACAATGCAGATGAGGGTGAAATAGATCTTGAAAATGGGCTCAGACCTAAAACAAACTCCCTATGTAGCTATGGTTTACAGAGAACACAGCTACCACTAGAGGGAACAGAAGGCCACAATGAATGACAAAATTCTAAGATTGCTCTCTAAAATGAATGCAGTCAGACAGAAAATACTAGCAGACATTCTCCATTAAAACTGGAAAAATATACCTGGAATACAGATTTCTCCTAATCTGGTTACAGGGGGAAGTAGAGACTTAAAATGTGATCAAGTAGGAATTTTGTATCTTTGCCCATTCTCCAAGCCCCATTGCCAAGTCTTCCTACAGGCAGAGGAATAAAAGAGGACATCTTAAACTCAAGTCTCCCTGAAGCTGTTGGTAGGAGGCCAGAGTCAGGGGAGAATGAGGTCAATGAAAGGTAATCAGTGTTGTGGAAGGGCACAATACTGCAGTACCAACGAGTTCCCACCAAGGTCTAGGCTCCCAGGAAGTTAAATAAAACTACAGCTTTGGACTGCATATATGTGGGGGAGGGGAGAAGAAACAATCATTGTCATCTGTATCAGAAAGATCCTACAAGCATTCCAAACCCTCTCCTTACAGTGGGCATAACATTGCATATGAAAGGAGAATCAGCCGTGCTTGCTGTTCTGGGCTTGCTCCTGGGTGCTCTGCGGACACATAGCTCTGCTTTGTGCTGTGCTGTCAAGCCAGCTTTTCCAGGTGCAACAGTGGGAAAAGAAAAGCACCAATGTGACAAGCTAGAAAGTAGAGGTAAAACTTTGCCCAAGAGGTTATTTCTAATCTCAGCTTCAGCAGCAGGTTATCCAGCACTGAGAGAAACGTGAGCAAAAAATAAGGCTAAACAGTACCAATGCCTGTGAGTCCTTGTCTGTCCTCAGGATAAGCAAGGACAGGACTTCACCAGTCTCTGCTGCTGACTTCTCTTTTAGAGCTATTCACAATGACACAGGTACTCATGGGCAATGTGCTTGTGTCTGCTTACTAAAGGCAGCTCATTCTGTGCTTGAGAGCTGCAAAGATGTTAACATGAGCTAATTGTATTAATACAACTATTAATACCAGAAGGCTGTGCTGCCATTCAGTGGGATCTCGACTAGCTTGAGAGTTGGGCAGAGAGGAAACTCATGATGTTCAACAAGGACAAGTGCAGAGTCCTGCATCTGGAAAGGAACAACCTCATGCACCAGTACAGGCTGGGGATGACCTGCTGGAGAGCAGCTTTGCAGAGAGACTTGTTTGAGAATAAACTAACCATGACCCAGCAATGTGCCCTCGTGGCCAAGAAGGCCAATGGCATCCTGGGATGCATTAAGAAGAGTGTGGCCAGCAGGTGATCAGGGGATTGAAGCTTCTTCCTTATGAGGAAAATCTGCGGGAACTGAGGCTGTTTAGTCTAGAGAAGAGGAGATTGAGGGAGGATCTCAATAATATTTACAAATATCTAAATGGTGGGTGTCAGAAGGTTGGGACATCCTTTTTTTCTGTTGTAGCTAGCAACAGGACAAGGGGTAATGGGATGAAGTTGGAACACAAAAAGTTCCATTTAAACATAAGAAAAAACTATTTTACTGTTCAGGTGAGGGAGCCCTGGCACAGGCTGCCCAGGGAGGGTGTGGAGTCTCCTTCCTTGGAGGTCTTCAAGACCTGCCTGGAGATGTTCCTGTGCGACCTGATCTAGTTGGACCTGCTTCTGCAGGGGAGTTGGACTAGGTGATATTTAAATGTCCCTTCCAACTCCTACCTCCTACCATTCTACGATTCTATGATTCTTACCCACAGATTTGCTCACACACGTACACACACCCACATTCATAGTCTAGTTCACCTTTCCTCTCCTCTTCGTCTTCAAATGTCAGTCTCACAGAGGTACTGAGGCTGACTCTCTCCAAGGTTACATATTTTGGTCTTCTCACGACTTTCACATTTGAGCAATCCTCCTAGGCCAGCTACATCTCAGAGCTTGGCTGTGGGTGGGAATGATATGTTGGGGGAGAAAGTACAACTCCTTTGTCATTGGCAGGAAGATCTCTGGGTCTGCTTCGACCTAAAGCTGCTGGTGAGACAGTTGATGCCACAAAATACAGTAGTAGGAGCAACTCAGAAGTCAGTGAAATGCCAGCCTACAATTTCTGGCCTTTTATACTGAGAGAACAACCACTTGCCTCTGTTTGGATCCCATTCAGGCTTGAAATTTGAACCCTGAAAAACCAGCAGGGTAGCTGAATGCAAGATCTAGGATTGGACTTCTCCCTAGTCTTTTCAGATGGATGCGTCAGGATTTTTTCCATGAGATTCCACACTGAAGAAAGAAGAGTATTATGGCTTAATCGCCCATAGCTGCAGACACTCTTATCAGGTGTGTGATTATGATCCTCTCTTGACCCAGTCACCGTGGGAAGATCGTTTCTAAAGCAAAATGTATTTTCACAGCAAACTAAGCTTAGAAAAAGATCCCTCTGTATAGTGGCCTGTTAGTAGCTTAGAAAAACCTAACCCATCTAGCCATTTCTAGAAGGTCAAATTTTGTAGTTCTTTGGTCCCACGGATGTCACTGGGAACTTTAGTCTTGATTTCTGTGGGGCTGGGGTTTACTTTAAGGGCATGTCCATACACTCGGTGTACATAGGGCTTATCTACAAATTCAGGGAAATGTTGTCTCTGTCGGATGACCATGGGCTGACAAGACATCCACATGCATATAAAATCACCATGTCAAGGTTCTAATTTTTCTGATTTTTTTTGCCTTCGAGTGTTATGTAAATCATGCAGTTCACCTTCCCTCAAGTGGAAAATAGGTCGAATCAAGAGAAGAATTACAAACGGGACTTGACGGCATGTGTGAGTCTTCAGAAGAAGTAGGGTCACAGCATGGGATAGGAGCTGCACACTTCACCACTCTTCACTGAATAATGGAATCACAGAACGGTAAGGGTTGGAAGGGAACTCTAAAGATCATCTAGTCCAAACTCTCTGCTAAAGCAGGTCCCCCTAGATAAGGTTGCACAGGAAGGTGTCCAAGTGAGTTTTGAAAACCTCCAGAGAAGGAGACTCCACATCCTCCCTGGGCAGCCTGTGCTGGGGCTCTGTCCCTCATCCAGGTCGTTGATGATGTTTAATCAGACTGGCCCCAGAACTGACTCCTGTGGAACTCCACTGGCCACAGGCCTCCAACTTGACTCAGCTCCGTTGATCACCACCCTCTGTGTGACCTACTGTAAGAGATCTGGCTCTGACAGGGGGGTTGGACTAGATGATCTTTGAAGGTCCCTTGCAACCCTTAAGAGTCCTTGATTCTGTGATTCAGCCAGATCTTAATTCACTTCACCATCTACTCATCCAATCCACACTGTCTGAGCTTTCTGATGAGAATATTATGGGAGACAGTGTCAAAAGCCTTGCTGAAGTCAAGGCAGATGACATCCACTGCTCTCCCCTCATCTAGCCAGTCATGCCATCATAGAAGGCCATCAGGTTGGTCAAACAGGTTTTCCCATTGGTGAATCCCTATTGAGTCCCTCGATAACCACCTTTTGCTTCATGTGTTTTGAGATGGCATTCTCTCTTCACTGTGTTCATATTTTAACATCTGCTTGATAAGTTTGCCACTGCCCCTCAAACAAGAAATGTCTGAAGCACTTGAAATATGCAAAGGCCAAACAAAATAATGGACTGTCTCACAAACCAGGTCTGTAGCTTTTAAGCCAATCCTCTTTCCCTGGGGCCAGTCTGACGCTAAGATGGTATCATCACACCTGTGGCAGGAAATAACACCTCAGGAAAGGAAGGGAGAAATGAAGCAATGAAACCAAACCTTATCTTAGCATAACCATACTTATGTAGGTTAACCTTAGGAATGTGGGGAGATCATATCTTGTACTATGGAGAGAAACTTGCCATAATTCCCAAGGGCTTCACATCAAAATGGTTGACTTCAGTATCTGCACTGCAGATAATCACTGGTAGTTCCTAATTTTGAAGGAATATGTAAATATATATACATGTATACATGTATAGGGAGGGGGATATATAAGTAGGGAAGGATGTATAAATATGTATGGTATTTTGCTAAATAAATAACTTTTTGCACACTCGTTACCTCATGAGCACATCTTTACCTAAAAATGGGATAAGAGTTGTGGTAGTTGTCTGTTCAAAAGCTCCAGTTAGAGATACTTTTAGACAACTTTCTTCTCACTCTGATGTTACAAAAGCAAGGCTGCTGTGGATTGCATAGTGATACTCCGTGGACCTCAGCAAGCCAACAGATAGTTCAAGCATTCCTGACTGGTGATCAAGCATTAAGGGACATCAGTCAAATGTACAGCAAAAGAAGCCATCAGGGAGCAGCCAAACAAGATCCTACCACAAAGCTCCAAGGAGGTACAGAGGATGTCACATCTACATAGCAAGCCCCTTTCCTTTCCTATTCTCAATAAATCATTCCAGCTCTGCAAAAGAGTTCTGTCTGCAAACAACAGAGGCGAGGTTTAGACAAGGCAAAGACCAAATTGCCTTCTTGAGCATGAAACGCAGAACGCAAAATACAATCCCAGCCTAAAAAGTCCAGCAATTCATTAACATAAGCTTACATGAGCCACATTTTCCATGTTTCTAAAACACAAGCAAAGTAGCTAACATCTCTTACATGGCAAGAATCCAGAGAAAGAGGCAGGCCAAAGCAAGACCTGGCAGTCCTCCAGCAGAATGGTTTAGCTTCAAAAACTGACGTGCACTTAAAACTTTAAGGGGGAACAAGAGGCCAACTTTAGACGCTGTTTCACCAACCATACATGGATTTTCATCCTGATGATTCCTCTCCCTAGATTAATACTCTAGCACTACGCTATAGTTTAACGCATATGAATGATGTCATTTAAGCAACTGGGACAAGTATAATCGTTCCATCAGTTAGCATAGCTGACATTGGTCATTTCCAGCATACTCTCTGCTCCATATACAGGGCATAATTCCTCTCAGTAACTGTCATGGTTTAGCAAGGAGTTGCTTTTGTTTAGTAACAGGGGGAGCGGGTTGCAGTGAAGACCCGGTATGGGAAACTCTGAGTAAGGGAGAATGTGACTAGTATCACCCACCCCCCGGCCTGGCTGGGCCAATCTGGCGCCTCTGCGATCACTATTTAGGGACGGGAA
>WBNH01006842.1:17252-115473 GCA_013401255.1 Urocolius indicus | reverse complement strand
TACCATTCTGTGTTGTTGGTTTTGTTTTGGTTCTGGTTTTTGGGGTTTTGTGTTTTAGTTGGTATTAAATTGTTTTCTGTTTTCTTCCCCAAGCCGAGTAGCCTGGTCTGTTTTGTCCTGCACCTTAAGCGGCAATTAAGCTCTCCCTGCCCTTTAGCAATCCTTTAGTCTTCGGTACTTGAGGCTAATCGTGGTCTTTTGTTCCCTGATGGGCCGAAACCACGACAGTAACACATCTATTTACTTAGCAGTAGTCCAGAGTAGAAAGTAGGAAGGATTGCTTTTGCAAATGAAGAGCACTTGGGAAACTCTGAGTAAGGGAGAATGTGACTAGTATCTAGTAAGAAGTGGCACAGACATGTATGGATGAGTAACTACATGTTTAGAATAAGTCTGTGATAACCTCTACTCTAGAAAAAATTAACATAGCATGGACCTCTTTTTTTGTCCTACTTGAAAATTACCATTTCCACCAGTACCAGAGCATCTAATATGAGGCTGTTGATTCACTTAGCATTGTCTGAATTCTTTGAAAATCTCCCTTCCATGTTGCTTTTCTTGAGTCAAGATAATCGGGACATGCTGCAAAGTCAGATCAGCTGGTGGCTGGGTTATCAGCATGAGTCTACTATTTCTTACGGCTCTTTTGCCTACACTTGCTCATACAGACAACTGGAGATGTCAAAAAACCAAAAAAAAATGTGAGAAGAAAAATATGCGGTGTGCATATCTGCAGTGTGCACGCTGCATTGAGCAGGCTAAAGGGGAAAAGGGGCTACAAGTCTATTTTTATCAACCCACCACATAGAGAAGAGCTAACCACAACACAAAAATCACTGTTATGACACATAACTGCTCTGCTGACAGCCTCATTGGAGGGAGCAAGAATTTATTCGATCTGGAGACTGAACTCCTACCTCTATCCAGGAGCAAATGTGAAGGAGTAGAAGCACTGGAACAGAGTAGAGGAATGGAAAGGAAAAAAAGATAAGTTTTTCTTCTCATATTGAAATTGGCAGACAGCTTCCCTGGTGTCCTTACATTGGCAAAGAGCCTCCCCTCCTCCTTAGCAGCTGGTCCTTATTTCAATGTATTAAAAACAAGATAACAAATCAATCGAGAAAGGACTTTTACACAGAGCTTAAAATACAAAGTGTGTCTGCATTAATTGAAATCAGGATTTTGAATTGCCCACTCCTAGTTCACAGAGCACACCACTCAGAGCTTTTTGAAATAACCACACACAGAAGTTACATTATTGTTTGGAAAGGTTAACAAAAGAAAAATCAACCCTCAAAAAATCACTCAGACCCTAAACATTCTCCTTTATCCAGCTGCATCATTTTGTCATTTTGGGGTGCACTGCAGAGCAAACACTGAAGATTTAATCCAGGAAGAATTTGCGGATTTGTTTGTGGTTTTTTTTTTTTTTTCCAATGTGGGAATAACAGAAACAAAATTTGTCTTGGGATTCTCTGTTGAAATCCAGGCTGGGAAAAGATGGTCTTCATTCCCATATATTACTTACTGCAGATAGTCATACAACAGAAGGGCCCAGGGAACACCGTACTCCAAGACTCACACACTGCAGGCTCCATGATATTTCAGAATGACCTGTTTAATAAGCAAAATACAAACGGCCTATAATACCAAGTGAAATGTCAGCACTATAACAGGCCACAGGAAAAAAGCAGGAGAGATGAGAATTACTATGAGTGACCAAGGTCCTTGAAATATCTGAGAGTTTTCCGTGGAAATTCCTATCTGTTAGCATAAAGCAGGACTGGTAGTGTGTTAGTGCTGTATGGCATATTCATAGACGAAAGAAGTGGTTGAGGATCAGATCCAGATTCACAAATCTGGAAAACAAACCTCACTATTTTTAGGGATAAGACCTGCTGAGAGGATAAGACAGTGACAAAATGGTAGAAGGAAAGGAAGACAGGAGAGAGATTAGGCACAAGGGAAGGGAATGGCTAAAAACAGGGGAAGAAATGATGACGACCTTATTTTTCTTTAAATTACCAGTTTTGTTATAATTTCAGCGTGTGATCTCAATGATGAGTAAACTTTACCATGCTTTTCCTCAGTTTCTCCCATCTATAAAATAGATATAACATTTCTGTACCTCATAAATGTCTAAGATCCTTAAATGGAAAGTGCTAGAAAATAATAAAGCATTACAGTATAAAAAAACATCAGACAGATGTAAAAGAGAAAAGCCAACTCGGAAAATAATCACTGTGGAATATCTGTGGAAAAACGTTGTTTTGAGTGCCATAAAGACCTAAGCTGTTTATATTCTTAAAAGGAAGCACAGTTGAGGAAAGCAGCGTTCTATGTCTATTACCACTATGGTTCCCAGCAGAGCTTCCTATTGAAAGAACAGACAGTGTAAACAAATAAATGCTGATGTGATGGTGATAGTGATTGATGAAGGAAGATCAGGATCTCATTGTGTTCAACACTGTGAACACCTAATGATTCTTACTCAAGAGTTTCATATTTAGACTGTAAGCAAGAGACACCAGCGGTGTGTCTAAGCTGGTAAGAGATGTACATACTGCAATGAAATTGCTTTTTCTAGCTGGGTTTCATCTTGGTGAAATGATAAGTGATCCTATCATCCCAGCCTCATGTTTATGGGAATCTGGATCTGTCTGTTGTGTCTGAAGGCAGCCAGCAATTCTCTGCTGTGGAAGGCGGAGACTCTATCAGGCAATTTGTAGAGCAGTAACTATGTCCAGATTATTTTCTCTGCAGTGGATGGCAACACATTTTCTGGGTTTTTTGCTGTTCCCCAGGGAATCTCTGCCTAAGTGAAGGGCACTCACAAGGTACATATTTCTTTATTCCTGCAGCTTGGGCATGATTTTGCCTGCAGCGCTGCAGGGATCTTAGCATGCAGACTTTGGACTTTGCTAGTCAGCTCACTGGAGTACTGAAGCAAAGCAATGAAGGGAATGCAGCAAAAATGCTGATTGTACTACAGTTTGGGAGAAGAGCTATTTATATTCAACTCACACAAAGCCTGTTACCACATCATAAATCCTCTGTAGCAGGAAGAGTAGGACAAGGGAGCCTGCTGTCTCTGCTTTTCTGGCACAGCCTATTCTCAACGTCAGACATCATGTGTCATGCTCTCCAGCACCCTCCATCACTTCTGCTCACTTCAGGCAGACTCTGAGATTCAGATTTGCAGGGTTATGACTTAGCAAAGGCCTTTTCCACCATGACCCAAAGGCCACAAAGCCCAGGGAATTTCTTGCTATTGATGCACATGTTTGTGCTCTGAGCAGATTTGACATAAGAAATATGGAGCCCCTCTGGTGCCAATATCAAGAACAATTTTCAGAGTACAACTGCATTTTAAGTGCGAAAAAAGAGACAAGGCTCTTGGAAGAAATAAAAGCAGCTGTAAATGTCAAATTCGTTTAATGTCAGGGAATCATATATCTAGAGAGACATGCTCATAGTAGTTTTTATAACTACTGGGTAAGAAACAATTTTTAATCTTCTACTGAATAGTCAGAAGGATTTTTCCTGATCTTCTTCCACAATAGGGCATGACAGAAACTCTTGTGAATTATCCTGTGAAAAGACAGAGAGCAAGAATCAAGAAACAAATAGTTAATAGCTGGGGAACACATGCATTTGCTTGGGGGTTGCAAGACATTGAATGCCAAATCCAGTAACTTAATAACTGAGCTTACAACATCAGATCAGAAACCCCAAAAATGAGCAGAATGTCAAGCAGGAACATCAAGAAGCAATTTGCCAAAGGATATAGAACATTCTAGTGGCAGAGCCAGTTTGACTGTGACTAAACCCAGTGTGTCAGGATTTATTAACCCAGGACTCCAGGATTTAACCTATACCTCCCAATGAACTGCTAATATTCTGAAGCTTAGGTTTAAATACACAAAATTCTTGTTAGAAGGAAGATATAAAAAGGAGTCTAAGTAGTTAGCACAGTTCTTTTATTGAGTGTAAGGTTGCCAGGGCATCTGCAGAGTTGCAGTGCTGGTGGGCTAGGGACAGTGATGGTTCCCCAGGCAAGTGATCTAACCCATTGCTGACATAATAATACTGATGCACACTTTTTAGCTGCTGGGATTTTCATTCTTGATACAAATAATCAAGGTGAGAGCTAGTAAATGTGCCTAATATAAACTGAGAAACAGTCTTTGACCATCACTACATGTGTAGCATGCATCTGCATCTGTGCTGCTAAAAATCCTAAGGTCAAAGAGGCAGGACACTAGTTTTCAATATAGCACTTCAAAGTGTGCAGTAATAAAGATGACTACAGAGCAGAGGAGTGCAAAAGTAGCAGAATAACAGAATCTTTGATTCTGTTACCAAGTTCCTCTGGTCACATTGGCATGTGCTGTCACTTACACTTTGTGTCTGTGCATGGAAAAAATGAGAGGCTGTGCATTCTTCACCCTTGGAGGTTTTCAAGCTGGATAAAGCTGTGAGCAACCTGGTGAGATCTTCAGCCAAACTTGATTTGAACAAGAGGTTGAATCAGAAACTTCCAAAGGTACCTCCCAACCTAAACTATGTTGTGTCAATTGCTGTGTCCATTGCTGCATGAATGTTGCTGGCCATGGTTAGTAGAATACCAACTTTTGGCCCTTATTTTCTTCAGCTTGTGCCAAGTATTCAATGGCTGCTGAAGACAAACCCTTCCATGCTTCATCAGAAAGTATCAGAGTATGGCTACAGAGGCAGCTTAACCTAGTAGTGCAAAACATATCCATACACACTTCCAGTTAGCTTAAATTATGAGCTCCAGAATCAATGGAGGCTGACACTTTGCATTGTACTATGTGGGCATCAAATTTAGCCAGGCAGTTATGTAACAAGCAGAAATTTCTCTTAATTATGCCTTATTCCCTTGAAGGCAGACACAAAATACAAGGACAAATTATGCTACTAATGCCTGTCATGTCTGCTTTTCTAATGCCTCACCTTATGAACAACCCAAACACCTAACTTTGTGCCAAGATTTCTTTTTCAGAGTTCTGCTGATTCTCCTTCATTTTTTCCACATCTATCTTTACATTTACTGGCAAATTCTCTTCATGTATTGATATAAGCAAATAATGACACCAAGGTCATTCACTCTCAAGACTACACTTCCACAGACCCACAGTGTTCTCTGATGATCAACAGTGGCTGTGGTGAGAGCCATATACTGGAGGTGAGAAATGTGAAGCCTGCTTCCCTAATAAAGCTGTTGGAGCTCTCATTGCAATAAAACAAACTTGAGCATAGCACAAAGTTTAAAAAAAACCAAAATTTGATCCATTATTCTGTGGATGTAGTTGGAGAAGCCATCAGAATTTCATGCAGTAACAGTTATGTAGGCATTTTCTTGCTTCTTGGTGAGCACAGTTACTGCTGGGATCTAGCACAGTGTCAGGCACACCAACAAAATACAAGAGTGCTCTTACAAAAATGGTCTGACAGATGGGCATGGAAGGCAGGCTCAAGAACTTCATTTCTCAAGCACATAAAGACTACATAATGAAGTCATGTTCCACAGACTTCTTCAGTGAGGCTTCTTGTGATGATGAGGAGGATCTCACCTGCTTCAGCTCCACAGAGAAGTGGAACTAAGAAAGAGGTGATTTGTAGCAAGAGTGATTACCGTAACTGGTAGCAACAATGGGATGGGGGAAGTGGTGGCAGGGGAAGCACATCATGATCAGAACTAGTTGCGGCAGTGTGGAACTACTGAAAAAAAAAGGATATTGTCTTATCTTAAAGGACTGGGGTACCAGCTTTTACGAACTCAGGAGTAAAAAACCCTGTACCTATACAGAATGGTGACAGAAAGGTTAGCAGATTTACTTTTTGTTTTATGCAAACTCTATCAGAACAGTGTCTGAGACAGAGCAGTATCAAACCTTTCTGTCACATACACTGAAATGGTTCACCACTCAGTTGAACTGCAGGACTATCAGGATTTTTGTTACCTGACTGTGCTCTATTTGTTTGAACAGATACAATGACTAGAGAGACAGAGTGTTTGATATTGTTACACTCTCCGTATTCCATTTTTTTGTTAGAAACTCTGGATATTTCCCAGGGCAAGACAACCTTCCTTTGAGCTGTCATTGTGCTGTTGCCTCTGCACAGCAGGTGAGCGGGAGCTGTTCCTAATTAGCTGAATGGAATAGCAACAAGGATGACCTCCAGCCACCCCATGCTTACAAGGTAATGAAGCAAGATTTGTATATGCCATGTAAAGAAGGCCTTGACAACAGCACTTGCCAGCCACACTTGGAGAAAGTCTATAATCCTTTTACAAAGGTGAGAAACATGTAGCATGAGGAGGCAGATCTGACCTAGCTTTCATCCTCCTGGCCGAGGTATCCACAGCAGCAAAGATGGAGAGTCTTAGACAGCAGAATGAACCAATGGCCACATAAATGATTAGGAACCCAGATGGTTTTGCAGTCTGTAGTGCTCACACTGAGGTAGAAGTCCCAGGCAGAGGGAAAGAAGAAGAGAGGCATGCACAGAGCAGCAGGGTCTTTTCTGAGGCAGGGCAGGCAGACCTCGTTTGGCACAGCCACAGAAAGCCACATTTATCATCCACCCACATGGACTGTCTGCTTGAGTGCTCTCATTAGCAGCTTCACTTCTCATAGTCAGCAAAGAGTGGTGGCATGTGGGGACGAAGGAGGGTGAAGCTGCACTGGGAGCTAGGAGGAAACAAGGAGAGCAAAGCAGGATGAGATGAGTGAGATGGATTATGACAGCAGGAGCATGGGATTGTCTCAGTGTGAATGCCAAAAAGCTACTTCTGGAGCAGGACAACCTGTCCTGCCATGACAGGGTTAATTTTAAATTGGCAGCTTTTTTGGACTTTTTCACTTCCACCCTCAAATCTCTGGGGCTGGCAGTTGCTAGTTAGAATAAAGTGAGGCGACAGTCACATGAGGAGTGGTAGATGGCTAAGCAGGACTGAAAATCCAAAGGTCTGATCACAATGAATTACAATGACAGATGCAGAAGACCATTCCCCAGATTTTTATTTCCTCTCTAACCCCATTCTTCCCTCCACCCTCTGCAGCATCACAAAAGCAAAAAAAAAAAAGTGAACAAAAGAGAAATCGTTCTCATGACTAGAATGCAAATGGACAGAGGGCACCAGGAGCTGTGCTGTCACTCCAACTACCCAAATTGACAAAGCATATGGTCAAAAGGGACCTGCTAAGCATCTCTTTTCAGTTCTCACATAACGTGTGCTGCCAGATAGCATCCAGTTTTAGTTAGTGTTAAAGCAAGATCATTCTGAACTCTTAGGATTTTATTTTGACACAAAGAAGTCTGCACAAATAAAATATAAAATTGATATAAAACATCATGATCTCTGAATGTTCCTACTCAACATTCACTTTGTACCAGTCTGAATGATCATGCAGAGAGCCCTTTGCGTGTAAAACAGAGACATTCCTCTGTCATATTCCCACTCCTGCTCCTGCTTACCTAGCTCAGAGAAAACTGGTTTTGGCTCAGTCCCATTCCCATGACCACCAAGTGAATTACAGCTACTGCCATTCTCACATCAAAGATCAATTCAGCCCTGACCTCAGACTTACCCCATGGGTCTGTGCAGAGTTATTATGAGTGATTAGTTCAGATTTTTCCTTCCAGCATTTCACAGTGATGTTATGATCTGTAGGTCATGGTTTATGCTAGAGAAAGCCATGTGAGAACTTTCTAATGATACCAACATTCTCTGAAAAAGAAACCTGCTCACCATCCTCAGTGGCTGGTTTGCATGACAAGGATTACGACTGACTGACCTCTTCATGCTGTTCAGTCAGATGGCTATAGTCATACTCTTGGAAAAGTGTGGCACATACTATGCCCCAGGTCAGCAGCCCATGGGTTTTGAAAACCTGGCTGTTAGGCCTTTTCTCAAAGTTTTCCCCTGGATTAAATCAAAAGAAAAGGTAACTGAGCCATATTTGGAATAAAAGTTTTGTTTGAGACTTTCAAACTAAACAGGACTTGAGCCTCTTTTCTATCTCTTCTTGGATTATGAAGCATACCTCAAAAATACTTTGATTTGTTTTCTCAATGCTTCAAGAATCAGATGAAGTTACACATTTGGAGGCCAAACTTTAAAACAAGTTGAGAGACAGAGAATGTAATTTATTTCTAGATCTATTCAAAACTCCTCATGTATTAATTTCACTCAAATGTCCACTGAGCTCATTGGAGAAGAAATCTCATTCTGAAGGAGTCATATAAAATTTTAGAACATCTCTGCCTGATGATCTAGTGATGACTGCTTCTCCAAGAATGCTCTCCAGCTATAGGAAGTAAGAACCACCAACTTTTAGACAGCATAGAGACAGCCAAGCTTGAATTCAGTCCAGAGACTAAATATAAAGCTATTATGTTTAAAAAAAAAAAAAAAGGATGAGGAGACCTTTGATGAAAAGGAGGATTCAGCTACTCAGCTCATGTATAAAGAGGTCCTGGTAAAATGTTGCCTGCTAAATCTGTGAGGAGTTTCAGCACTGACTCAGCCTGAAGCATCTGTCTCTCTCCTGAATCAATGCCACTTGAATTTCCTGTACCCTCAAGGCTTTTTTCTTTTCTTTTGGCCAGCTTCACCTTCATACACTGCACTCTGCTTGTCTAGGCTTAATACAGGAGCATAGCTAGAGACTTGTTTTGGATTTTAAGCATACGTGCTAAAAGAAGTAGTGGCAACAACTAAGAAGAGACCCTTTTAGCAGAGAGCACTAGGAAAAAAAACACCTAGCTTTTAGCAGTGACGTGTAATTGGAAAAATACCATGCCCTGTCCTGACATTTGAAACTATAATGACAAGCACTCATCAAATTGGCTTTTCTTCATTGTAATGATCCTGGAAGAGTCACTGTAATTGCAACAGCTCTGTAATTTGCAACAACTTTAGGGAATGAATTTATTAGCACAAATGGTAAGAGTTACTAGAACAGGGCAACTTTTTCAGCCTGATGTGCAGAGTGGGGAGGAGCAGTAATATCACTGCTCTGACAAGAGCCTATATTACTATGATTAAACCATACAGGAGGTGAAAGCACAGGAATAATCTGATTTCTTCACTACTAGTGGACCTGAACAAAAATTCCATCATTTTCTGTGCATAAGCTGTGCATGACTTCCTACTATACATACATAACAGTAAAGTTACACAGTTCATCATGACTAGATTGGAGGAATGGCTGTATCAGAACTGATTAAATATTCCCCAGTAAATCTATATGAAATTATTTCTGGAGAGAGATTTATCTATGGAAGTCAGTAATAACAGCAATAGGCTACTGGGTTATTTAATGGTATTTTTTATAGACATTCTAGGATGTTTGCACAAACCCTGCAGCTGATAAGGATGTATCTCCTTGCATAATTTAGCTCTGTTCCTCTCAAAGATTGTTGTGAGCAGGGAAAGGTTTGTCACAAAGGTTTGTGACTATCAATTTGCTTTCAGTTTGAGGCGATAATCTGACCTAGGAATGGTGATCAATTTACAAAGCAGTTGTTCACTGATTATTTGAAAACTGTGTTTTCAAAATGATAGATGTCAGAGTTGCAGCTAGGAAAGATTTATCATGATATCTAGCAGGTTTCCCAGACCAGAAAAAAACCAGTTTCAGTTGTTTCTTGACTAGTGTTTCGGTGCAGCTTCCATACTCTTTCTTCAGAGACTTTCCTGTTTGCTTCTATTACTTAACCTATGATTTAATATTATAAATGCAGGTAGGAAGCTATCACAAAAGTAATCCAAAGGCTTATGATAACCTGCAGCTAGCAGGGTTTTTTTTCTTCACAGCAATATTCCAGGTAACATCATATCAGAATTTTCTTCAGCTACTTCCAAGGAGAAAACAGCTCTGCAATTACCTCTAGTACAACAGGATATTAAGCAGTAGCTTCCCTTTTACAAAGAAAAAGCTACACAAAATAGAAGCTGGACAAGCATATCTGCAGGGAGGTGTCAGGAAGCAGGGGCTGTGAAAATGTGTTCTTTCCCAGGGCTGGAGTCTGATGCTGGCTGTCTAGATACTGGAGTTTAAATTCTGTTTCTAACTCTGAAGTACTGGTGGATATTGGGCAGATCACCGCACTTACCATGTAAAAATGAGAGGATTTTAACCTTTGCTGCTTTTCAAGAAGGTGACTGAATTTACTTTGAGAACATCAGGTGAAAGATGCTGGGAAAAATATCATTAACAGTAGGAAGCCTTGACAAATGAACTTCAGCCTTCACCATGAACATTACTCTGAAAGAAGGCAATAACTCTGAGCTAAAAAGTTGACAAAGATATATCTTTGTCCCTTGTGAAGCACAGCTTTCTGGCAGTTTCATCCTCCACATTTCCAAGGTTTCTTTAGCTACATTTCAAAAACATAATAAAGGCACCCCAGATCCTCACACTTTCATAAAAATGGACAATGCAAGAATCTTATAAAAAAAAGTCATTCTCCAAAGATGGCACAGAAAAGTAATCAGTAATTGAATTGATTTACAGCTCCCAGATCATTCAGCCTCCCTGACTCATCCAAGCTACCTTGCTTTATCGTAACTGCCAGCATAGCTCTGAGACAGTGTGTAATAAAATATGGAAAATGTGTTCAAAATGTGTGACTTCACTGCTGCAGTGAGTTGACATGAAAAACACTTTCTTTTCACTGTCAAATTCTATGATCCAGTACATTAGCTTGGAAGCAGACATATATTGCTGATTTTACTGTCATGGCTTCTGCCATGCCTGTACAAAGGACTTCAGGGCTCAGGGGATACACACTTGGCCTCTTTCACCAGCACTATCTACTGGCCTGATTAATATGGGATGGAATCAATCTTGTGCAGCTAAAGGATGAAGTGCTGTGAGATAACACCCTTATATGCCTCTTCTGCCCTCACTGTGGGGGAAAAAACTGGCTGCCCACGAGTCAGACCTTTGCAGATGCAGGAACTTCAGTAGTATAGCTACTCCAATGAAATCAGACAACACTATTTTCATGCAATCCCATTTTATAGACACAAGTCTTCTTGTACCTGTCACTGGCCAAGTCTGAACCCTTCTCATTGCAGCTCTAGTGTCTCTGTATTTGCCAAATAATATATAAAGCTCTTCTGTTCTTTCCTCTGTCTAGGTGTTGAGCTTGGGTGCTAAAATAAAAGCTATTAGGCTGTCTACTGTCATCCATTTGAATAGTACTACTGCATCTGTGTTTTTAGTTCAAAGCACTGCAATCTCTCTGCATTTCATGGCTGTAACACAGGCTGGGAAAGAGAATACTGCAGCATTTCTCCTAATGCACTAGCACCACCAGCAGCACTAAGTAATGCTTCATCTAGTATCTGCAGCAGGAATAATAACACAGAATAATTCAGGTTGGAAAGGACATTCCTCTTATGGCCTCTGGTCCAAAATGCTCAAAGCAGATGTAGCCAACTTCTAAGTTAGGTCTGGGAGTTGTGGTATCAAGAATAATCAC
Source organism: Urocolius indicus (assembly GCA_013401255.1). NCBI lineage: Eukaryota > Metazoa > Chordata > Aves > Coliiformes > Coliidae > Urocolius > Urocolius indicus. Next base: position 103,950 of record WBNH01006842.1, on the reverse strand, counting down.
TTTAATCTGCAATTATTGGCAATACAGAAATTAAGTACTTGTCTATGTGGATTAAATGCAGCATTTCTGAGAAATGATAGGGAATAAAATTATCTGCCAATACAGATTCCACAGACAGGAATTGATAATGAAAAGTTGTTCTTAGCATCTCTTATTTGCTACTTCATTAACACTTTCTGCTCTTCCAAAGACTGGATGTGCAATGCATGCAGCTGACATTTTTAAAGTGACATTAAAGGGTAAATAATTTCAGAAGGGGACTGATTTTTAAATGTCGTTGAGTTTTCTCCTAGTACAGGCTCTAGATGAAGTCCCCAAGCTGCAGATTAGTTTGCAGCTCTTCTAGCCACTGGCTTTTGAACTGCTATGCTTGATTCACTGGCCCTAACAGGATAAGGCATAGTGGTTAACATGCCAGTGAGTCAATGAAAACACAGCTAAAATTGCAATCCTCAGCACTGGCAACCACAGTGGAATTATCTGGGTTGGAGTAATAGTGTGAAATGTTAGTGAAACAAATCGCATGCAGCCTTAGCTTTGCTCCATGAACCAAGCAGCTGTGAACTGCAGAGCTGAACGAGCATTGTTCAGAACCAAAATTCATGTATGCACACAACTCTCTTTTTTTAACCTCTACAGGAATTTTCAAATCACAGTTCCTCCCACTCACAGATTCCACCCTTCTCCAAGGTGACTAAAAACCATTCTGTCTCTCCTGTAAGAAATTCTGCTCTCTTCTGATTTTATTCAGTATCTGAATGAAACATCAATTGTAACATTAAAAGTTCCCAGAAAGCACTAGATCCTGAAACACAGAACTGTAGATTTTTCAGGCAGTCCCTGGTCAGAATATGTCTGCACTGACACAACTGCTACAGGGAGTTGCAGTTTCACATCTCTCATGTTCACTGTCTTCCCTGCACATCTTTTTCTCCAGCCAAACTGCTTCTTGATCACCTTGGAGCATGGAAATGCTACCTTACCCACTAACTAGGATCAGGCAGGGTAGACTGTATGTAGGAAGTGGCAAGAGACAACTCACAACTTCATACATTTGTCAAAGGTAGGCAAAGGAAGACTGTGCCCTACTCTCAAAAGAGCCCTCCTCTCTTTTCTCATCTCTTGCCCTGATTTTGTCTGGGTTATACAAGGACTTCCTTCCAAGGAATGGTCCTTACAAAGGGTTATGTGAGGATCGTATATGTATGATAATGTGGTGCTTCCTGCTAAAAAGCCTTCCAGAATGCCTCTCAGGCATATACAGCAGTGTGCATTGCACTCAGATGTGACTATGTGTCTAAGGAAACAAGGGGTTGAAAAAACATACATCATTGAGTTAGCTGAAAAACTCATGTGACTCATGTTTTTGCTCCTGCATAGTGGAGTCCCTCAGGGATCAGTGCTGGGACCAATACTGTTCACTTTATTCATTAATGGCCTTGACGAGACCTGGACAGGCTGGAGAGTTGGACGGGGAGAAATCTAAAGAAATTCAGTAAGGGCAAGTGTAGAGTCTTGCATCTGGGAAAGAATAACCTCATGTACCAGTACAGGTTGGGGAATGAACTGTTAGTAGTGTAGAGGAAATGGACCTGGAGGTCTTGGTGGAGAGCAGGATGACCATGAGCCAGCAATGTGCCCTCATGGCCAAGAAGGCCAATAGCATCTTGCTGTGGGCTGTGGGCAGTAGGTCAAAAGAAATTCTCCTCCCCCTCTATTCTGCCCGCATGAGACCACATCTGGACCCTCAGTTCAAGAAGGGCAAGGAGCTTCTTGAGAGAGTTCAGCACAGGGCCATCAAGATGACGAAGGGAGTGGAGCATCTCCCTTCTGATGAAAAGCTGAGGGAGCTGGGGCTCTTCAGCTTGAAGGAGACTGAGAGGTAACCTCATTAATGTTTACAAACATGTAAAGTACAGGTGTCAGGAGGATGGAGCCAGGCTGTTCTCAGTGATGTCCAATGGGTAATGGGTATAAGCTGGAACATAAGAGGTTCTAAAGAAACACAAGGAAGAATTTCTTCACTGTGAGGGTGACAGAGCACTGGAATACGTTGCCCAGATGGGTTGTTGAGTCTCCTTCTCTGGAGATATTCAAAACCCATGTGGATGGGTTCCTATGTGACCTACTCTAGGTGGTCCTGCTGTGGCGGGAGGGGTTGGACTAGATGATCTTTCGAGGTCCCTTCTAACCCTTAGGATTCTGTGATTCTGTGATGATGGGTTTGGAGATCCCTAGAGAAGGGCAAGTCTTCTGTTACTCATCACAGATCTTCTTTCTGATTTCAGCAACAGAATAAAAGCTCATACCCTTTTTTTTAATCTTTTTTTTTTTTTTTTTTTTGATTGACCAATTGGGAAGAGGGGTAGTGAAATGAGTGGAGAAGAAACTTGCAGCAAGAAACCATCTCTGGATCTTTGTGGTGATTTCACTGGAAGAGACAGGACTTGAATCTCGAGCTGTTCCAAGGGTCACACATGTCACTAGTAACATAGCACAGGCAACATACATAGACTATATTAGATTCACTTTGGCCTGCCTTATTAAAACATGCTTGAGACTCAGTTTTCTATGGGTCAAGTACACAGTTAAGTAAAGCACACTGTTCCACACTCTCCTGGGTAGACTGGGCTCCTAATAAAGAAATTACCTGAGGATATGGCACATAAACACATTTCCAAGTGGCAAGCCAGATTTTGAATCTGCAGCACAGCAGTTCCTCAGCAGCAGCTCCATATTTCTAGCCCACAATAAATGCAAGGTAGCTTAAAGGTCCTTGTTCAAAGATTTCAATAGGCTGTGGTGACACACAAAACTTATCTCATTGCAAATTGCATATAGGCTTTATCCTCATGTTAAAAGATCTGCTGTGTCCACAGTTTTACACTGCTCAGACACAGTCACAGCAAAATCAGTTCTGCATGGAAGAAGCCGATGCCCTACTTGTCAGGGTAGGCTGTTCCCATGCCAAGCCAGAGCCTCTGTCATTCAGGCTCCACCTCCCCTCCAACCAAACAAAAGCAAAATGTCTAAAGGATTTTTTACAACAGGATCAGTGAGTTCCCCCACTTTGCCAAACTTCCCTCTTTCTAGGGACTGACAGAATCATGTCACACATATTTAGGGAAAAGAGGTTGGGAGGACACACATATGACCACATGTCCTTGCATGTTACTAATGATGGAAAATGACAACTTCAAATAGAGCTTTAGTTTCAAATAAAATAGTTTTTAAACTTAACTGCTGTCTTGAGGACAAATGGGGGATGTCTGTGTCAGTTTAGTACAATCACATCTCAATTTATACAGTAGCTCTGCAACATGGGATCACAGATGGTTTCCAGCAGTGAAAAGACCCCGCTCTTATGGCCTGCAGACATACTTTACTTGCAGAATTCCACCTTAAAAGTAATTGGATGGGTCTGTAACTGAGAGAAGTTTTGCTAAGCAATGACACATTGCACTTGGATCTGGAAGCAAAACATCTGGAAGCCAAATGTTAGAGGCGATATAAAAGGGCCAGCCCAACAAACCAGCAGGGCATTTCTAAGCCAGGAACATCCTTAGGATGGACCTAATCCTTCTCTGTGTGTTCCTGCCTCTGGTGACCGTGGCATGGGGCCAGTATGGTGACTATTACTATGGTCCCTATAACTACGGAGACAATGATGAATGGGTCAATGTGTACCGGCAGGGTTTCAACTTCCAGTGCCCACATGGGCAGGTGATTGTGGCTGTCAGGAGCATTTTCAACAAGAAGGAAGGCTCAGACAGACTGTGGAACTACGCCTGCATGCCAGCGGCCCAGAGCCTCGGTGAGCCGACAGAGTGCTGGTGGGAAGAGATCAACAGGGCGGGAACCCAATGGTAGGATACCCTCAACTGCCCCAGGAGGGCACAGCCCCAATATCCCCCATGGAATGCGGGTGCTAGAGCTGCGGTCAGAGCAATGCACACACAGATTAATGCTGTCAGAAACAGCAGGCTTCAGTGACCTGAACAACTGCCTGAGACTTGTTGATCACCATGCATGTGTATGAGGTGATCGGCATCACATTTGCCTTCTCTGTATCAGTTTCTTGCTGGAGCGACTCAGTGTGCTTTAGAAATGCTGTGTTGCTTGGTCACTCACAATCTCAGCTGCAAAGTGGCTCTGTCTCACAGATGAGGAAAATGAGGCATGAACCTTCAGTGAGGAGAGGATAAAGTCCCTCATGAAGGGCCACACACTGAATCAGTGAACTGGAGAACAAATTGTAACACTCCTTAGCTTGTCCTCCTGCTCTGAAAAAAAAAAAAATCTCTGCATTGCACTGGCTTTTCTCTTAATGTTTTTATTGCTAAGCTTTTTGTCTTAGGCTCAGTCAAAAGCTGTTTTCTAGTCATTCTGATATTACAGGAGCTAAAAATTCACACTAACAAGCGATGATGGTGACATATGTATGCATGATAATGACAGCAGAAGATCGTGTTAATCTGCTAACACAGTCAGCTTTGGCTAACTGTTACATTTTCGATCAACTTTAGAGGCAAAAGTGATCACAACTTACAGCTAGAATAATTTCTGGGAACATGTGTAGTGTTTGATTTTAGGCAACACATATCCAGTATTTAATTATCTCTGAGTTTTTTCATGAACTGTGAAACACAGTTTTGGAAAAAATCTGAGTTTGAAATATTCTTTGGACAGAATGAAATGAATGCAAGAATATTTTCAAATACTTGAAATGATTTTGCTCCAGAAATTGCAATGTAATTTTTGTAGATTTCATGTTATATAGGAACAGATTAGCAATGAAATGTGAAGATTCTGCTTTTTAAATGATTCAAAATTTTGTTCTGAATTATTCATACTCTTTCATTTACCATGTGATACATTCCTATGGCTGATGCAATTGCTAAGGGAAAAAAAAAAAAAATTGACCCTGTACATAATTTTGGAATAAGAACTGAAAAGAAAAAAGACAACGGGGGGGAGGGGGCAGGGGAGAGTCTGTGAAACAGGCAGAAAGAAGATGCTGTCATAATCCTGGATGACCTCTTCATTTTTTCATACATTGATGCAATTTCTACTTACTGCATAGTAATTTTGACTTAGACGTTTCTCTTATTCAAAACACAATTATTATTCTTTACTCTCTTTCTAAAAATCCCCATCAGCAATTGCTCAAGTTCAGTTGACACAAACAGGATACTGTGTAAGTCTACACAGAATGTTTTCTTCTGCTATCTAACCGTAGGGCTATACTCATCACTATACTACTATATGTAGCACAACTACATCCATAGTGTATTATCTGAATCTTGTGTCCTTTACATCTTAAAGCAAAAAAATCTTTCTACTTTGCCCTCTTTCACACCCATGTTTTTCCCATTGCCAACCCCATTTCTTTTCCAACACCTCTTCAGTATTTTTAACTTTGTTTCACTCTCTTTCCTAGCTTTTGGAGTTAATTTAGGGTTGTTTTGGGTTTTTTTTCCCCCAAACTCTCCTTTCCAGTCCAGCATCTTGACATCTATCTGTCTTCTCTGAATAGATATCCTTCCTTCTTTCTTCTATCTGTTTTGAGGAGAGTGGGGAATACACCAAAGTGATTAGGCAACACAAATCCCTTTGCAAAGGTGAACTTGTGCTCCTAATTACTTGGGCTATTTCTATAAATCTTGGCCACCTGTGCCTGGCTGTGTTCTGCAGCTTTCTGATACAACCAGCTCGGCCCTGGTTGCATCTACAGCACTTCGTGGAGTTTTGCTGTAATCCAGCACATCCCTCCCTGTGCCCAAATGCTCCTGCCCGAGAACCCAGCAGGCCCATCCCAGACTGGAGTGAAAGTGTGGGCCAGCAGGCAGACAGCCTGGAATGTCTGACTGCAAATTCAAGCCCCAAATTAATACGATGACACAGATGTAGCCTGTGAGGCCTTTGACAACCCCACATCTTCTCATTTGGCAGTCTTACTTCTCATAGCTGCCTCTCTCTCTTCTATATCCAGCTCAGTGCTATTTAGAGCCATTCCCAATTCTAAAGAGATTCACTCAGTAAATACAAGTCACAATCTGTACTATTAGTTCCTGTTTGGCCCCTTCTGTTTCCTTACTGATCTCCGGACAAACCAGTCTGTTGGGGAGAAATACATCATCCTCATGTCAGCTGACACCGCTACTGGACTTGCTGTCCATTCTCCATCCTGGTAGGATGAACTATATTATTGCTTCTTCAGCTCTGCCTCACAGGGTATTTTGTGTCACCTTGCAAGTCACAACCAGGGAGATTCAATGGATTGTACCAAAAATAACTACAAAGCTGACAAGGTTTTCCTAAAATTTAAGCTACATTTCTTTTGCTGTAATTGAGGAGCTTTATTCCTTTCTCTACCTTCACTGAGTAATGAGAACAAGCACACTGCATCCTTTGTAAAATTGTTTTAACTTATTAATAGCTACACCTTTCCCACACCTGTGCACCTTCACCCATGCTTTTCCTTTCAGACTGAACACATCTCCATTCTTCTAGCTCTCCTTTGGAAGTTTTAAATTCCAACACTTCTAGGCAAGCACTGATTATATGTACAACTCTCCTCTGAATCCCCTCCAGTTTCTCAGCCATGTCCCAGAAACTCTAGTCTGGCAGAAACACCAAAGAATATCCTCTGACAAATGATGTTTATGGTGTTTCACAAATCACCATTCCTGACTGTTGTGCAGCTGCACAACAGAGACAAACCCAAGAGAGTTTTTTTTAGAAAAGACAAAAAACCCACAAAAAAACCAAAAAAAAACCTGAAGAAAAGCTTTAGAGAGAAAACAAAGTAGGAATTTAAAGCAGAGAGAAGAAAGAGTCTCCATCTTGTTATTTTCCTTAGCTGTTTAGCACTCAGAGGGAAATGGCAGAAATGGAAGGCAAGGGGTTCATAAAGATGAGACAGTTGAGCGGATTGGCAGAGCTGGCTTATGTAAGTTTGCTTCCTACACTAACATTAGATATTACATGGACTTCTAGAACTAAACCCGTAAGACTTTGCATCTCACAGATATTAAAACATTATTCAGCAGAAAGAGAGCAATGACAGGGATTCACATTGGGCGTCTAATCACAATGCTTAACTTAGGACCTCTCTTCCTTCCCAAGTCAATGGAATGAAATACGTATTAAAGACTGCCCTCTGGGGTACCCCTTCTCTCTCCAGAAGCAGACTCACGAAGACTAATCACCTTGACAATTGCCTAGAATTATCTACTAGCATTTCAGAATACATCTACCTATAATGTTCTGCTTAATAAACACATCCCTGAAATTAAGCATATGTGTACATGCACTTCTGAAGAAAGCATGTTCTTTTATGTTTTACTGAAGAGACATGAGAAACCTCCAAACCTGTTCTAAGATTCAGAGACAATTTTGGCAAGAGATTTGATGAGATGTCTAGTGATGCTTTCTCAGGATCTGTGTATGTATTTAAATTTAAGGATGCATATAAAGGCTTTGTTGAATCTGTGCCAATGTCTTACTCCTGGCCCTACTGTCTCTGAAAAGGCAAGATGCTCTGCACTAACCAACATGCTATTCTATGCTGGGAGCAGAATTTCTTCCTGAATGATTTGGAAATACTCATATGTGGAGCAAGGATAAGTCTTCAGGACATATCGTGATTGCACACACTCCTAATTATTTATATGCTATGCTCTCTCAAGGAATCCTGTCTTTTCAAACAGAATAAAGCTATGATTTTACCTCTCTTTGTAGTGGAGAAAGTTTGGCCTTGAGTAAATATTTCACCACCTAAGAAAAGGCAAAGTCTGAGTGACTGCAGGTGAGACTGTTCTTCACTGTATCACTGAATCACAGAATCTCAAGGGCTGTCAGGGACCTTGAAAGACCATCTAGTCCAACCTCTCTGCCAGAGCAGGACCACCTAGAGTATGTCACACAGGAACTTGTCCAGGTGGGTTTTCAATGTCTCCAGAGAAGGAGACTCAACAACCCATCTGGGCAGCCCATTCCAGTGCTCCCTCACCCTCACAGTGACAAAGTTGTTTCTACAGACCAGTCTTTGAATGAAGTATGTGCAAAAAAATGTTTTTCTTGCCTCGAAGTACCAAAGGACAGAGATCAAACAAACAAATGAACAAAAGCTTGCAAGTGAAAGACAAGCAACTCTTCCTCCCAGGAGACATTGTTTGTTTTACACCACATAATACAGATGGAACCTTGCCATGTCCCCAATATACTCCCGGTTATCCAGAAGGCACAAAGCAGAAACATTTCCAAACAAGTGCTATTTAATGCACATTTATTGCTTCTTTTCATTGTTTAGACTTCTGAGAAATATTTGTATGGGATTTTGAAAAAATAGATATCTAGATTCTCCCTCTCCACTCACATTCTCACTCTTCTTTGCCTTCTCTTTGAGTATACAAACACAAACAAGCAGATTCTTCAAGTAGACACAAATCCTATTTCTCGCAAACCTGTCTGAAGGAGCCTCCTCTTCAGGTGCTGGCAGCACACCCCAGTACATCTGCAAGGAGGTCTTTTTATTCTCAGTCCCCGAGTAATCCCATGTCTCAAATCTGAGGCTGTATTACCCAACATGATAAGCAAACTACCCTTTCAAAATGCTCCCATTTGTGCTATCTACACAAACAAGTTAATTTACTTCAAAGCCATAGGTTTATGTTAAAAGAATGGTGCTACAAACCCTTGGCACAGCTACAATGGACTGAGTCCACTGAGAGCATCTAAAGAGAAGAGAGGTCTCTGCAGATAGCTAGGACTCATCAATGACTTTCAAGAAGAAATTAACAGGGTGAATTAAGGCCATGCCTTCCCTTTGGGTGGCAAGGAGAAAGAAAGTCATCACTGACCCTAAATGAAAGAAAAAGATAGCTGAAGATGACAGTAATCTTGCTTTTGATATGTGGAAGTCATGACAACATTCTCACCACCCCAAAACAGATAGTGAAGACTCCTCATACAAGTGGTTGTTGGAGACTGGCACAGCCTAATCAAATATGAGAAAGTCCTTTCTTTCTTCTGAGTGCCAGTGTTTCAAGTGTCTCGATCCTGCCCTCAGCCACTTATCTCTCCCCACTCATCTGTAACAGACTGATCATTAAATTAGCCATCATCATGCGACTAACCAAACTACACAGAGGAGGACACTCCACAAAAATAACTTAGGACATCAAGACAGGGACAACCCTTCACAGCTGTACCAAAAGGAAAGTAAGTTTTGGGTATGGTAAATAACAGATTTTTGTGAAACAACACTCCAGAAAAACAGTCTATTTACTGTCTCATTAAAAAATGCCTCCCACGCTCTAACCATGGTCTCACTGGCTATGTGAGGTTAGGCCATCTCTGTGTGTGCTCTAGGGAAGACTGCAGATGAAAGTGCACAGCAATATTTCTATTGAGTCAGTTTTCCATGTCTGACACCTCCCTATAATATATAAATCCATTCTGCTCTGACATGCTGTACAGAGATAACTTTAAAGTAATTAATGATAGGACCTATCTGCTCTACAGTAAAACAGTAGGATTTTTTTTAAGTACACAGTATGACACTCTCAGGTTAACCTGTTGCAAGGAACAAATTGCCCTTAATGCTACATGACCCAATGACTACTGAGCTATGTGTCAGACTCTCTATGTTTCCTGGGAGCTTCAGGGAGTGCTACCTGGTCAGTACAGCAGGGTCTCCATGCAGGCTCTAACAGCAACAATTACTGCATCTTACCTTGGGCTTCTGTGAGCAGATTTGTAGTGAAGAGTCTTCCTCTTGGGTTGTTATCCTCAGGACAACATACTGCCCAGGTTAATTCCTGACATATCTGGATGACGGAGGGCCTTGGAGGAAGGTTTACCACACAGCATCAGCATTAGATGAGGCAAAGCACCGGTAGGCTTTGTCTAACAAAGAGCAAAAGTAAGATGCAGGCATAATTATGAAGTGTAAGAACAACTGATGCCATTGCCGAAATATTGTTGTAAGCAATATTTGTCTTCAGTCTGTCAGGTAATGAGTCAATGAGGTACACACTTGGTCACTGAAGCTCTATCAGTGTTTGCAAATACCATTCTGTGATTCTAATGTGGCAGAATTTAAATTGATCCATAGGGTGAAACAGTGCATGACCCCAAATCCACACATGCATTTTGAGTGGGTTTGTTTCAAACCAGCTCTTGTTTGGTCTCACAGATGGATGGTCATTGGTGAACAAGGAAAGCAGTCCTGACCTGAACTAAACTGATAACATGGATGCACACTTTGGTTGCTTGCCATGACAGAACTCAGCCGTACAACACCCATTAACCAGATCAGAGGAGAGGCTTTCCACAGTAATTGCAGCAGGTCATGGAAAGTCTCAGTGTATCTCTGTTACTGCACAAAACTCCACCCAAAATAAAGCTGTTTAGTATACTTTCTGTCAAACACTGCAGTTATTCCTAGCAGATGTAATTGAGAAAACGGTAGCTTCCCATTCAACAGCACCTGACCCTCACCACCACTAATCTTCCCACTCCCTCACCTACCAGCCAGCTCACCTTCTCTTCTCCCATTACCATTTCCAAATGATAACTCCTTATGCATCTCAATTTGAGCCAACCAGAGAAACTAAACAAGCTATTCATTGCCAAGTTTAATCCCACACAGTCCCAGCTGGTTTTTTTGCATTCACTTTGTAAGAGTTATGTTCCTCTCTTAGCAATGTCAGGATTTCATGACTGAGGAGAATCCAATGACTTTAACTCTGAACACTGAATTATCCTCTATAACAGAAGTGCTACAGAGTGGGTCTAGTGAAAAGAGTTTGTTTTTTTTTTTACTTGGTCATAAATCAAAGGTCCTGAATCACTAGTTTTTGTTCACCATACTGGTTTGCAGGATTTCTTGTGACAGCTGTAGTGAGTTCAAAAGAGAAGGAAGATATCTTCACATATTGAGTGTTGTTTTCAGATTAGTATATAGAGCATCTGACAAAAAAGGTGTGTGGGGAAGGGTTGTCTGTCTCCTTTGAATAATTACTTTCTGTTTGTAGCAAAGAAGCCAACTGGGAAAAGGAAAAATAGATTTCATATGAGCTCAGAAATAAGCACTCCAATTTTTAAGAGCATCTCTTCATTTTTAGAAGAATATCTGAATTGGACTTCAAAATTCAAAACATCAGGGGGAAAATCTTACGTTATCTCAAAGCTAAAAAGAAGTAATTCAATGTCACTGTTGTCTTTCTTTCACTGAACCCAATATTGAGCTTGAATAACAGATTGCAGGACTTTGTGTGTATGAGACAGAAGTAGAGAGGAAGAAGTGAACGTGAACGTAAAAGTATATTTAAAATTTTTGCTTTGAATGTTTTAAAAACAAAACGTCAATTCAATTCTATATGACTTATGTCCAGTTATACTCTTCATCTAAGAAACTAATTTTTAAGGCAACTTCAATTATTTAAAACAAACTCAAACTTTTAATGAGAGGATAGAATCAGGATAAAAAAATAACCAAACTTTCTTAAATTTTGGTGCCCAAATACGTATGCAAGTAAACATAGAAGTGTTATGTTAAGTAAATTTTTTTTTTCAATCCACTATGAAGAGAAGGGTCCATCCGTGATGTGTCTCTCAAAATCTTTCCATCAAAACTGAACTGTACTAGTAGAGGTGTCAAGAAAATGTAAACTGTTAGAGTAATGAGTGGGAAAGGGGACAGGACTTCTCAGAATGATTGTGAAAAAGTGAGGAGAGAAAAGGAGAAGGAAGAACCTCTTGTAAAGACAAGCATGGGCAGAAATGTTAGGTGCTGATTGGTGGGGACAGGAAATTGAAGGGCAATGACAAGCCTCTGAGAGGAGATGCAAAGGAAAAGAGCAACTAAATGTTCCTACTATTGCATCTATGCAAATGACCTAGAAAATCTCCCAGAGGCACACGGACTTGAGCAGTCAATATGCATGTAACACGGAAGGGGAAGAGGCAGAAGACGAGACTCAAGTTTGTATGTACCTTACACAGATTAATACTCAGTTTGCAACAGGTACATCCATTCTGTGTACTTCTATGTATCAATCTCTCTTCCATCAGGATAACACCAGTCATCTGCATCTATCCAATATGTTTACACAGAGTCTTAGCCATATGTTCCCATGGCCTATGTGCCAAAAAAACAGAGCAACTTCCTATCAAAGTCCTGCTGAAATCCTCTGAGTGAGAGCCAAACTGTCTTACATGGTATGATACCATAGCAACTCAGAGTCTCCATCATTGCTTAACTCTGAAGGTCCTCGAAAGAGTCTCACAGAGAACATCAAGTATGTGTGGCCTTAGCAACGTGGGAGATGCAGGGACACAAACAAATATAAATACTGTCATCTGAACAACAGAACACAGTGGGAGGGATACATGGAAGAGATCCCAGGTTCAAAGGTGGAAGCTGAAAGTTAGGGAGAGGAATTTGTCCTCATACTGGTCAAAATTGCTCAGTTTTTCAGCTTTTGTGTACCAACACTTGAGCCTCACACTGTGTGAGCACTAACACCTGTATGCACAAGCAAATGACTTTCCAAACAGCAAACGCTACTAGACGACGTGTTTTCCCTTCTGGAAAGTCCAGGGTCATTAAAATAAACTATGACTATTAAAATAAACGATGACTATTGACTGAAACTAGGGGAAAGTTTTCAAAGCATGAAGCAGCATAATTTTTGAAAATCCAGTCATAAAATGTATGTTTTATAATTTCATAACATCTGAGTCTGAGTTTTCTTCATGTGTTTGTTATTAAACCATTATTTCATCACAAGCCTATAATGCTTTGCATTGAGTGCCTTCTGCTGGAGATAGGTAATGAAAATGAATGAAAATAAATTGCTGAACTTCTCTTTAAAATGTTTCTAAGGCTTCCTTTTTTTTTTTTTTTTTTTGTAAAGAAGGAGTTGAAAAAAATTGATCCAGTGAACCCCAAATGCTCAAATACCAGCAGTCAAAGATAAAAGTATTAGGGGACTATTTCGAAGTGAGTCTCATAATCTGTAAACAATTGAGAATATCAACACCAGAACAATCTTCTTGCCTGATTAGCATACTGGAATGATTAAATACTTAAAGCCAGTTTAAACAGTTTTAAGGGCAATATAAATATGAAGACATTATTAGTTAACTATAGCTAGCTTCTTATACAAAATGGTTACTCAATATACAGCAAGAGCATACGGAGCTTCTCAATATAAAGCCTCACTCACATCAGCTTCCACTCTGAACCAAAATGATCAATGCTGTTTTCAGAAATGCTTGAAACTAAATCCAAAGTTTTCCTTATGTGTTCTCTTTTTTTCCCCACTTTATTAGGTATCAAACCTGCTCAAACAATGGGTTGGTGGCCGGTTTCCAGAGTCAGTATTTTCCATCTGTGCTTGACCGTGAATGGCAATTTTACTGCTGCCGCTATAGCCGGAGATGCCCGTATTCATGCTGGTGAGTTCAAGCAGAAACCAAACCTGTCAACCTCTTTTCCCTGGCAGTCTCTACAAATGTCTTTGTATGCTTGTCCCATCAAAACCTTGTTTGAGAAAAATGTAACTGTGTTTCATGGGGCTAAGCAACTTATTTCCAGTCTGGTAACAGAGCATTCATGGCTAAAGGGAGGAGCATGAGGGCAAAGTAACGCTGCAGTGCAACACAGTAGCTAGTCCTGAATGAACAGGTCTGGGTGCCAACAGCAGTCTCGCTATGCTGGAAACCATGACAGAAATCTCGAAAGCAGAACCACGTGCCAAAGGTGCTGATACAGCTTCCACTATAAATCCTGTACATTTACATTAGAAGCATCTCTGCACTACATGATTGTGCCACGAGGACTTATAGGCATAAACTCACTGCAGTTACCTCAGAAATAAAAGATTATATGTCTGTCAACTTGGATTATTTTTATTTGTAGCGCATACAACTTGCACACTCTCTCAAGGCTGTTTGAAGATCAAAGTCAAAATGAGCTATTGACCATTGCCCAAATCTAAAAGAAAGGTGGCCTCACCACAACATAGTATCATAACTGCCGCTGGCAACCTCACAGAGTGAGGTTCCCTGTGTACCCAGGTGTGGTTTCTCAAACTGAGATGGAAAAATCAGTAGCAGACTGTGAAGAGAAAGCTCATATTGCTCCCATCCATTCTATGTAAGAGAACTCGGGATTTTACACTCCAGAGCTATTAATCCAGCTACTCTCACCAATACAAAGAATAACCTGCCTGCACATAAAAAATCTGTGCTTGTATCTTTAGAGAAATCAGCTTTGAAGTAAACTTCCTGTTGAGATGCATACAAACTGTTTAGATGTCTGTTGGTCTTACTCATCAGTCTGGCTACTGACCAAACACAACAGTAGTGCCTTGCTTTGCATCCTCAGTCTCCCTGCAACCAGGAGAAAACAAAATGGGGGATTTATTATTATCTTTAAAGATTTTAAATGACACGAACTCTGTAACAAAGTCTTTGACTGCTTTCTTCCCACTTTCCAGCCTACACTGCCTACAGACGTTTTCTGCCTGGAGGTTTATTTACATACCTGTCCAGGCTTTTCCCTCTGAGGGATACTCTAACTTTTAAGCAGTTGACACAGAATCACAGAATGGTAGGGGTTGGAAGCAACCTCTAGAGATCCTCCAGCCCAATTCCCTGCTAAAGCAGGTTCACCTTGATCAAGACACACATCCAGGCAGGTTTGAAAACCTCCAGAGGACTCCATACCCTCCCTGGGCAGCCTGTGCCAGGGCTCCCTCACCCTATCAGGAAAGAAATTTCTCCTCAAGTGGAACTTCCTATGTTCCAGCTTGTACTTGTTACCCCTTGTCCTGTCATTGGGCACTACAACAACAACAACAAAAAGTCTAGCATCATCCTCTTGACACTCACTCTTGAGGTATTTACAAGTGTTAACAAGGTCTCCCCTCAGTCTTCTCATCTCCAGGCTAAACAGTGCCAGGTCTCACAGCCTTTCCTTGTAAGAAAGATGTTCCAGTCCCCTGATCATCTTGGTAGCCCTCTGCTGGACTCTCTCCAGAAGTAAGTTCTCTGTCTCTTTTGAACTGAGGAGCCTAGAACTGGGCACATTGCTCCACATGTAGCCTCACCAGAGCAGAGGAGAAAGACAACCTCCCTTGAACTGCTGGCGACACTCTTTTTAATGCACCCAAGGACGCCATTGGCCTTCTTGGCCAGAAGAGTGAGTTCTTCGAATCTCTCTTATTTTGCATGTATTTTCAGAGAGACAACAGAAATCTCTGACTTGTTTTGTTGTTGTTGAGAGTTCTGTTTCCCTCTGGTGTGACTTTGGTAACAGGGAACAGTTTTGTCTCTGCCTTGTAAACTGGCATGCTGAGTAATGCAAATCCTAATATAAATGTTCAGAGTTACTGATGTCTTGCATTTCCATTCCAGCTGCATATGGGCTCCTATACTGCCCTTATATTTCCAATAACACTTCATTTTTACACTTGGAAAATAATGGTTTACACTGTTCAGCTGCTACTGTCTTTCCATGCAGAAAAGGCAGCACTTCAAAGGCAGGTGAAATGTTTCTCCCTCTAAGCAGAGCAGAAATCCCATATGCTCCTCTTCCCAGAAGGGAAGCTGTAAAACCTCTGTGAAGACCTATCACCTGGCTTGTGAAAAACTTCTGATGCATAGTTTGTGATGATGGGTTCATTATAAACCCATTTTGTACCCTGCATTACCAGGTTCAGTCACACCATCTGGAGCCCAGTTTGTTCTGCTCAAGCCACTGGCCCACTGGCCTATCTTGACACTTCCAAATACACTGTCATCCTGGACAGTCTCTCATACAGTTTCTTCTACTGGAGAACCTTGTTTTACCTTACTCTCTTGAAGTGCCTCCTTACAATATATTCCTTGCAATTTCTTTTAAGCTCTCATTCTTGCCTTTTGTGTTAGCAAGGTAGATACAGGCTCTTTCTATTCTCACCAAGGACGCCTAGGATGTTAGGATTTGGATGGACAGAGAACTAGGTGTGTAAAAAACTAGTGGTTTAACAGGCTTAGAAGGTAGTAGTTAAAGGGTGATACCCTGCCTGGGTTCACATTACAAGCAGAGTACTGTAACCAATAGTCTATCCTAGGACCCATTCTGATTAACATCAACGATCTTGGAGAGGCAACAGAGCACTATTGCCAAGTTTGCATATGACACCAAACTAGGGAGTATAGCTGGTAAGTGTGAGGGCAGGATTGCTGTTCAGAAGAAAAGAAAACCTTTTCCTCCACAAGGACAGTGAGATAGCATACCAGGTTGCCCAGTGAGGCTGCTCAGGTTCCATTCTTGGAGGTTTTCAAGAAATGGGTGAATAAAGCCTTGAACAGCCTGATCTGACTCTGTGGTTGACCCTGCTTTAAGCAAGGGGTTGTATGAGAGGCTTCTTGTGGGCCTTGTCTGCCAGTGTTACCTTGTGATCACAAATAAGAGGATTCTTCTGATGAAGAGTCCATACCATGCCATTAAACTCTCTTCGCCAAAACAGTGGTCTCCTGCCTATTGTCTGCTGGGACAATACTACTAGTTGTAGCGTAACACACAAGCAACATGAACTGCAATGTGATAGCATGAAATTGCATGCTTTGGACCCACTTTTACTACTAAAGTGACTTGTTTGAATTATTAAACTTCAGTGTACAGCAACACAATTTCCCACTCCCTAAGCCCAGGAGATCTCACTCACAACTTCACTTCCATTGGCATTTCCTAGGTTTTGTCCCAAAACTTTGTTAATACATCACACTTATGATCTGTATCTTGCACTTTGTTTAAGATGCGTTTGACAGAGAGAATATGTTTTCCAAACAGTTTGCAAAGCAGTTATGGACTACCATGGGTAGGACCTGAAATCATATATACACGTAAGACAATAAAATTGTGCATGCATACGTGGTGTCATTATTTATTGTAGTTTCTATCACAGCCTATTCTGTTCCAGAAAGTAACTGTCCATAAACCGTGAAGAAATGGCTATTAATATGCTTCTGACTCCAATTTCTTGGTTGAAGTAGCGTAATTTCATGCAAAGGCATCTATTAGTATAGGATGATATGGAAAAGTAACATCAGTAAAATATGCAATGACTGTGACCCCTCATGGATCACATGACACATAGGAAAATCCATATCCAAAGACAATCCACACTGCAGAAATTCTCTGTAGCTTTGAATTTTAAGGTGCAATGAATCCTTCATTATGAGATCAAATATGAGCAGAAAGGGTATTTTAAAGAAAACTGACAATACTGAGACACAACAAAACTCTTTGTTTTAAATTAGCTCTCACCTTGAGTATTTGATTCCTTTCTCACCCAGTTGTCTCTGTATAGGGCTTTCTGGCAAATATAAAAGCAGTAAGACAGTGGGTCCTTATGCACGGTTTCTCTTGGCTCCTTCTTTTCAGGACTGTATCCCTCCTGAAGTGGGCTGGTCTTCCCCATAACAGAGAAAGACAGGTTTCCCTGTGTACATGACTTGACTCAGTACTTAGAGCTGGAACATTTCTGTGTTTCTTTAGTCCTGCTAACACTTATTGGAATATTCATAACACCATCCTGCTGATTGGAACTCACACTTGAACACTTAACTGAAGAACATGGTTAAAGACAGATGTATGTTTAAGGACTTTGCTTGGTAGCATCTATCCTTACTCTTAGAGCCCAGTAGTTTTGTTTCACAGTTCATCTTCTCACCATTAATTCCCAGTTTACCTGTACAATAAGTCCATACTGAAAACAAAGATATTAATCGCTTCCAGTCTCATAGTTTTGCACTTGATGTTTTTAATATTTTTTATAAGTACTTTGTTTCCTACCTTACCATGCCAAGTGTTGTCATGGATTCTGCACATTTTTAACATGCTGAAAATATTTAACATTTCTCACAGGAGGCAGAAAAGCTCTCATTATTTTACCTACCTAGGGAATGCTACCACAGTAAGATAAACTGTGTGTTGATTCGAACCATAAAGGAAGCAAACCCATCGCAGATGCAAAGACAGTGTTATTAAGTGCTCCCATTAGAACTCAGCTTTTTCTCTTTGCCAGGAAATGGAAAGCTTGTCTCAATACTCTCAAAAGCAAACACATGTCAAAGAGCAACCTCAAGTTTGCACAGACTGTTTATGACTGTTTCCCCTCTGCAAACAACCAGCAGTCCAAGTGCCAGAGGTCTGTCTGGAGCTGTGGCTGCTCTCTGTCACAGTGACACTGTCTAGGCAACAATTACGTTTTCCAAGAGTTATAGGGCTTAAAGAACTTATTTGTTTTCTTGACTCAACTTGCCACTAAAGCCATACTGAAATTGATGAGATCCTATGCAGTTTCTCAGAGATTACTAGCAGTAGAGATATAAATCCTGGATTTGAACTCAGAATAGATGTGGTGGAAACATGCACTTCTGGGCAACTCAGTTCCTCTCCCTTCTTTTTTTTTTTTTTTTTTTTCTTTTAGGGTTTTTTATGCTCTTTTTACTTTCTTTCTTTCTTTAAAAAAAAAACTATTGAACAAATTTTTTTTTAAATCTCCATAAATACAACCTTACATTTCAATCTCCAGGACCACCTTCCAGAGACATCTTAAGAGAAACACATTTTCTAAATATTGGAAAGCTAGCTAATGCTACTTGAGGCATATCTTTCTTGAGGAACAGGCATAAAATGTCCTGAACTCTGTGGTGCTGTTTGTATCTGTATTGCACTAGCTTACATTGATCTCCAAGAAGAACTGTGGTCCCACTGTGTTGGCCTCATGGCTCCTCAGTCCTGTGAGTTTGTTGTTTTCAGTACAACTGAGTGCAAACAGAAGGGCAGTGACATGTCCAGATGAACCTATGATCTCCAAGCCTGCAGCCTGAATGCACATGAAATGGCCATGTGAGAAAACCAGTCATCTGTAAAGTAGCTCTAGGACATGTCTAGTTCCCTGGCAACCCAACAATCTGAGATCTTTACTGGGAGCATCAGCAGAAATTTCTGTAGACAGTTCACTAAGGCCTTCTTTGGCTTTTCAGTATAGCAGACTTTTTAAAAGCGGATGGCCGCTGTCTTCCAGCTGGAGGAAGAACTGAAAATGATTGAAGAGGCATATAATTCCCATGTCAACTAAATGTAACACGCAGGCTTATGGCTCTTGAAACAAAATTCTCCTTTAGCAGAGACTTGAAGCACTTGTAAATAACTTCTGAAAAGCAAGGCCATTCAGGGGACACTCCTTTTTCTTAAAAGTCTGTAATATCAAAACTTATGTTTTCCTCTTGAAATAGAGAAGCTCCTTCTTTTGGGTGTAGCATTGCTAGAGGAAGAGTTCAGCAGTGAAGAGGAAAATGAAGGTTACAGAGGAGCCATACCTCTTGTTAGGACTGTAGTTGCACAAGAATTGAAAAGCATGAGGCACTCTGAAACAACATATTTAATACCAGAGAATAAGTGTATTTGACAGCTAGAACAGGAAACTGTGAGCTCTGCCACTGTCTTTGGTATCTTAAAGACTCATTTCCCTTGTCTTCTTGATATCTAAAGGCAAGGCATACCCACAGTTTCCATTAGCTTCTCTAAGGGGCTGGCTATACAATACTAATAAGGCCATCAGTGTGACTTGGTATTCTAATAGATAAGAAATAGAATGGTGAAAACTATTTCTGAAGTCAATCATTAAAACAGTGCAATGGATCACTGTAGATTAGTACAGAACATTCTTGTCAGTGCTAAATTAGTAACTCTGTGTTTTCTATTAATCTCTAACATAGTCATACTTCACCACAGAAAATAGACAACATTACTAGTTTCGGAATAAAATAAAAACAACAGTAATCCTGTTAAGGATTTAATGCCCTTTTTTCAATGTATTTCCTGCCTTGAGCAAGATTTACAGGATTAAAGTATATTAGAAAAATGTGGGGATAGGTAGGGCAATGCAAACTGGTCATAAGATAAACCATTCCATATCAACTCTAGATCAGCTAAAACCCCATTAGGAATATACATTTTTCTGTAAGGTGTTCCTGCTCTCCCAGACACATGACAAAGCACTTATATCCCTTCTCAAAAGCTTTTCTTTCCCAGTCTTTGAGACAGAATTACCTGTTTCTCCTCTCCTGACAACACCACTAGTGCTCCAAGTCTCTTGTGTCTGAAGATTATACGCCTGATACTAACCTGAAGTGGATTTCCAAAGCTGAACCAGGATTCCTCTGTTTGCTGTACTATTTCTTGCAAATACATCACATGAAGTGAAAAGACTACCACCTGCTAAAGGTCTCACATTGCTATTTTCTCCCTTCTAAGTCTTTCCCCAAAGTTAACAGCTATGCACATATCTGGGTTTAGAAAGCAATCTCACTAACTGAACCCAGCTAGCCCCTAGACAGATCCTCTGCCCAAGTCTCACAATCACTATAACGTGTCTTCTCAGAGCTCCTTTGCAAGCTTCTCATATAGGTCATCCCTTCATGTATCCTCTCAGGCACCACAAATGGCATAGCTTGGTCCTAGAGGCATTAGATAATTCCAAATAACAGCCTCTCTCACTTGTCTCTCATGGCAGCCTCTCACGTTTTCCTTAAGCCCTCTCAGATACAAACCATATATTGCCAGACATGGCTGACAAATGCTACCATTCTAAATACTTATTCTAAATAAGTTACCTGTCTGTAGGTCCCTGGTAGGTGATTCACAGATGATATGTAGCTGATATGCATTAGAGAGTAAAACATTTTCAGTTAAGCACTTGATAATAAGGTTATACACCAAGGCACAAGGAACCCTGAAGGAATCACTGTCCTGTGCCAGGTAGACTGCTTTGAGAAGACCTTTAAGGGGTGAGTTAAATCTTCTCCCCTCCATGATGAGAAAACCACGTACTGAATATCCCTGTACATTAAACACTAGAGCATCTTTCAGTGCAGATACATTTTGTGTGACTTACCTCCAGGATTCTAAAAATGGAGATAACAGAGAAGGGCTGGGTCAAGCCACACAGTTCTGTTATACGGACAACCAACTGCATTTCCTTCTAAAGGATACAGCGCAATCCAGATGACCTTGAGAGGCATGGGCTTAAGGGAACAGTTTCATAAATGAGTACAGCAAACATCAAAGAGAACTGAATTAGACAGACAGACCACACAGACCCAAGTGAACTTGAACACTGCTGTCATAGCACTATTTATAATTTTTCTCTCCAGAACAAAAGGAGTCAGTAGGCATCTGTCGATGTAACAAGACAAACTTCAGAGCAGCTCGAGTCCCCAAATCATTTACTTTCAGTAATTGCACATATTTGCTTTTTGAACATTTCTTAGCTGAGAAGCCTTAAGAGGCTGGATGGTAATGGGGAGAATTTAGTAGAGAGAGAGGGGGAAATGACAGCAGGCATAAAGAAAAGAGAGGGAAGCTAAATTAGGGCTCCCTACTGCATCCATTCACTTCAGAATAACACTGCCTGCTTCTGAGAAAGGTTTGTGAGACCCTTCCCAGTAATTCAGAAGCTTGCCATCAGATTTAATTTTCAACTGAAAGGCTCGTAAAACAAGCTCAAAGAGCTGACTCTCAGTTCTGTCTCTGATTAGAGCTGAAAGCAGCTTTTAAACCTTGTGTTTTGCAGAGTCTTGTCTGCCCAGCACACAATGCCGATCAAGATTACAGAACATTTTCCTTGCTGAATGCCAAACAGATGTTACAAAACACATTTAGTGGAACATATACAAACACAGCTCTTAGTGTTTTCTCATAATAATAGCCCCCAAAAGCCTCAAAACCTGGATCTGATGAGAGAACGCAAAATGAAATCCCAATCCATAGCTGTTCTTTGTGTCACATTTTAAAAACTCAATATATGATCCAGGAATCTTCAAAGATGTGCTATCAGACACTCAGTCTCAAAATTACCAGACTAAATGAGGAGACTCTCCTCTAGCAGAAGGAGCAGACACACCATTAAACTTTCCTATCCTCAAAAATAAGATGTCCACATTCTGCCTGTTGGGAATGGTACCCACCATGTGCTAACTCACAAACTGTGCTAGTTGTTCTAGTCTTGTCCCAGGGATTGTCCTCATAATTTACACATCTAGACAACAGAGTTATTGTGCCCAGAAACATTATCTGGTGTTGTTTAATTTATTAGCTTAGAAGTAGCCCCAGTTTCTCTTGGCCTCTAGCTATGGATTCAGGAATGAGAGTATTTCCTAGATTCATGTCCATGGCTTCACTGATAGGATACTCATGCATGCAAAAAAAAAGGGCCTCTTCAAGGCTTTGATCTCTGTGTACAGAAAATGGATAAAACACAGGTCCGGTAACAGAAGTCAGACTTTGTGAAGTATATTCTAGCTCTTATTACAGCTCTAGGTATGGCGTGTGGGGTCTTGAAAGTTACTCTTTGCAAACTGGAGAGATTTCAGCAAATTGGTTATATCAAGGGACCAGCTTGCACTCTGGTTAAGGTTCTTTCATGGGGCCATAAATGTGTATTGCAGATCCATGTAGTCGGTTGGTCTAAGTCAAAAAGTATTCAAATTAGAGCTGTAAAATGACACTGACAAATAAATATCTATTTGTGAGCACACAGGGAGATGTCTTGAAAACAAAAATGATAATGCCAGCCTTCATTCAAAGTGACAAATAAATTAGGTTTGACATGGTTTAGCAGAAACACATTGAGGTGATCATCTTTAGTCTAGCAAAAAACACCAGCTAACCAGTGAGAAGCCATGAGAAACAGCTTTTCAAAAAATATTTGTACTTATTTTCTTTGTCTGAATGAGAGTCAGTTCCCTTAAAATCCATATTGGTCTCATTTTTGACTTTTCATGGAAGCTGGACTGAAAACTGAGACTCTAATTTTCCCACTTGCAAAGCATACTGATGACTCTATTTTTCCGTCCTAATGATTGCTAGTGTATGTGGTTTCTTCCACCTCTCCTGGTCCACAGCAGCTGACTGCATGACCTGGGCAATACTGCTATTCATTTCTTATTGACAGCACAGCACTGTGAGAGCTCTGCAAATCCATGGCTCCTTGCTCAGAGCTCTTACAGCAGACATTGTGACCAGGCCTCATCTTCTGCTTCCCAAATACACTTGGGGCTGGGCATTCTTGTACTGAAACTTGTAGTCTGGTACTAAATCTTGTAATCTGTTTGATGACTGCTATGGCTAAAGGACAGCAGTCATAAGAACAAGATATGTTCAGAGAAGTTGACTGTTGAGACTTAGGGAGCTTATAAGGACATGCTTGAGTTGCATACTCAGTCCTGGTTTCATTTGTCAAGGAATAATGATTTGTTAGGAATTATATTCTAAATAAATGATGGTTTTCTTTCATTTTCAAAAGCTGAAAATTACCTGAAATTAAGTCACATCTGCTTTGCAAAGATGATGTAAACAGCACAAGAATAGGGTAAACAAAGTGAGCAAAACCACATTTATACAGAGACCACTGGTATTTTCAGAGGATTTTTTTGTTACAGCAAGTGGTTCTAGCAAAAAGCAGCCTCATATTCCTGAGTCCCTTATTTTTCAGGTAAACTTTCCATTTCTGAGTGCTTCAACAGTTACTGGTTAGGACTGCAAAGCATCTCACTTAAAAATTTTTAGACCATTCCAATAATTATATTCCTATTGAGTAAAATATTTAGGCCTGTTATCTACCCCCACCAATTTAACAAAATGTAAACATGCACTTGAATGCTTGGCTGGGATGTGCTCAGATCACCTACACACATCACTCAAATATTGCTGCTGAGTTGAATTAAGTCAGAAAAATGGTTGTCAAGATTCTATAAAGGCATCTTAACCCTCTTAGTCCCAATGGGGGTTGAACTGTTCATTCCCATGGGGACAGCATCTGCCTTACAGGGAACGTGATTTTTCTCTGTGCCCTTTCAGAGTGAAGCCAATACAACTCCAGTAGCAAATTCCCTATAAAATAGTGTAATACAGGGAAAGACTGAGTGCCAGGTTTGCATTCCTGACCACTAACATAATGTTGACATAAAGTACCGATCAAGGTCCCAGCCCCTTCCTGCTCCTGTTCATTATCTGTAAAAGCAAGTACAGTATTACTTGCCTATTTCCCAGGGAAGCAGTAACCATAATTTGATTAATAAGTGCAGAAGCACTTTGAGCTTCTTAGATAAAATACACTGCACAAATATTGTCCAGGCCCATATTTTTACATTATAAACTAGGCGGAAAGTAGAAACAACAGAGAGGAATGAATTAATTACTACCTGCATTTAATATAATTCATAAATGGATAAATGTGTAGTTATTTGACTTGGCAACATTTACAGCACTCTATAGCAGCAAACCAAGCAGACTCACAAGAAGCCAGAGCAAATCCCTGCAATAAAGACATAAGAGTAGAAAAGCTTTACGTTCTCGTTCAGGCTGCTTTTATCCCAGAGCTACAAAGGTATATACATATAATACTCCAACTTACTCCTAACAGTTCTAAACTTACTAAAATTTAATCAATCAGCTAGACGAACTAGTTGCATAGAAGAGAAAGGCAGTCTCATGAGTGAGTCCAGGTCTTGTGGTGCTGTTAATAAACAACTTCAAAATAAATAGCAAAAATCTATTATTTGAGTTGCATTCAGTCAACTGGATTTTTTTTCTGTGAGATAGTAATGACATAATCCTCTTTTTCCTTAATATAAAGGTTAACATCAGAATATCCAGGACACTATGGAGAAGATATGGACATGATGATGTACACCTATGACTATTACATCCGTGGGGCAACAACAACTTTCTCTGCTGTGGACAGGTTTGCTTTTCATCTGTTTCGTGGTACCAAGCATCAGGCTAGTACATCTGAGGACCAAAGTTCACATTGCATGTGGCTAATTGTCCAGGATATTGTACCAAGAACAGGGCATCTTCATGCATAAGGGGATCATTGCCACGTTTGAGTTGTGAAAAATGCAGCAATAGGAAACCTGGCTAAATGTGAGCTCCACAAAGTGTATCAGTACTGTTTCTCACCTACCTCTAGTTGGAGCATCTTTCCTCTGACTCAGTAAAAACTCAGCCTGAATGCTCTGCCCTTTCAGGGGATGAGGGACTTACTTTGGCTCACTCCTCTTTACAGAGAAGTGGGAAACCTGCCAGCATACAAAGATAAGATAAAAACTTCTATGTGAATGCTGTAAACTATCCAGTCTGTTGTGACACAATTCCAATAGATTTGAGGCCACATCAGGAATCAGTGCAATGCAGTGTGCATTGATTCCTTTCCAGAAAATGAATTAACTACTTTTTCTGTATCAGTCCTGGTTGCTACTTTGACATTTGCTAATCTTCCTGAGTGAGGCCCTCTAGCTAATAAAGTTGTAGTCATGTGAATGGATTCACAGTTGTTCTGCTCAGTTTAAAAAGAAGCATCTCTCTCTTTTTACTATGTAGTACTGCAAATTTTTAAGATTTGGACGTAATATAAACCCCACAATGCTATCTGCCTGGGACTACAGAGGTCCTAACAGAAGAGTCTGAGCAGTCACTGAAACCTGATCTTCATTAATTTCTCTCAAGCACACCTCTAATACATCAACCATGAGCTATTTCTTTGCCCGTGTTTTTTTATGAGACACTTCAGTCCCGAATATTAAAGCATTTGTTATGAAACGCAGCACAGATAGCAAAGTAAGGAGTGCTGCACTGGCCTGTTGCTACCAAGACTGGGTACAGAAGAGGAGGGAGAAGAGAGAGGTTGGAATTTAAATACACTGACATTTCAAGCTGTCTCTAATAACACTCAAAGGAGCTGAGATGATTTTGTCACGGTGACGCTCTCAGCTTGCTGGAGTTCACTATGGTTTCCTCAGCCAAAAGATTACCTAGAAGAAGGAGGCTTTTCCAGAAACGAAACCACATTGTCAGACTGCTGCAGATCATATTTATGGCTAATATTCATTAGCCTGTTTATTACTAGCCAGTACAGGCTGACCAGGGAGGTAATGGAATCCACATCCCTGGAAGTATTGTTTTAGATATGGTTTAGTGGTGGTCTTGGCAGTGTGAGGTTAGTGATTGGACTCAATGTCAAAGGTCTTTTCCAATTAAAACAATTCTAAGGTTCTGTAAATGGAAGCCATGTCTGCAAATTGTTCCTACAAGTGGAAGAGTAGCTTTCACAGTTAATAGATTCAAAGGTCCATTTAGATAGAGGTTGTAAAGGGACAACCTTGTTCTGGCTTTTTTCTCCTAAACATTTGCTAGTGTTATTCTCAATCCTTGTTCCTCATGGCTGTGGCAGAGAGCATGGGAGATAATGCAGACAGTGCACTCCCCTGCAGCTGGATCCCAGCCTCCATCAGATGTGGAACAGGGTAAAGCCAGTAATCACAAGAATAAGCCTGGGAAACAGAGCAGTTGAGGTAATCAATGCCTCTGAGCAGATTTCTATCCGTGACTGTTGAAGGCTTAACACAGCATTCAGAATGGGGTGGCAGCAGGGGAATTGGACGGGAGCACAGGCAGCATCACAGGGATGTATGTCAGGAGTACTAGTCCTCACAGGTTATGAGACCACAGTACCTGGAAAGGAAGGAAGTCACCACTGCCTTTGTCCTACCACTGCTGTGACAGTAGAGATGAATCTGCAATAGCAGCAAGTGAAAACTATATAGAAAATATTTTATGAATATCTAGAATCTAGAAAACTTTTCAGTGACAATGAACTTTATGGCCCTCCACCTTCCAGAACAACTGAAACCAACTTGTGTTGCTTAGTGTATGAAGTGAGAAAAATTCCTGTTAACACCAGTTCATAACACAGATTCATGCCGTAACTCTCCTGAGTGGTATACTCACAAAAGTCAGCAAAGTTTGGCATTCTAAAAGGTTTTTTGCAGTTGGCTGAGGTAGAAGAGGAGCAGAAAAAGCTAGCCCAAGTCTCAGTCTGTCAGAAGCATGCACACATGCAGCTTGTCTGAGTAAACATGCTGCAGAATTTCAGACTTTTTCATTTTCAGCACATTAAACTCGTGTCTGTACTATTTAGCCCAGGATGGGCAATGATCTTCCTCCCTTCCTACTCCCTAAGACATTGCATAACTGAGGTCACTGCAGATACACGGATATTTGATAGAGCACGTGATGCCTCTGGCAAAAGCTGTAGAAAGTTTAGAAAGGTGGTATCCACACCTCCTCTTCTGTACTCACTTTCTGTGAGTTTCCATGACTGTGTATCAGTAATGAATGAAGGAGGTACTGTTCATCATCAGAGATTTTAAGTGCTCATATGTGGAGAATAGACTTTATAAGTGGTTAATATCTTTTCAGACCCATTTCAAATGGGTCAAAAGAAGAAAACAATTGTCTGCAAAGCAAGAGCAAAGCAGCTGGAAAGAATTAGCAGAGGCCTGAAATGTCTTTGTAAGCCCATTCAGGTGTGTAGTAGTAATGCTGATGCAGACAGGATGGCCAATGAAGGGAACACTTTCAGGGAAAGGCTGTATATGTTTTGTTAGACAGACTGTTGATAAAGTCAGGTTTCAGAGGAGGGTGTGAGGTCTGTGAAGCAAGTAGTAAACAAATGAAACTGCCCACATAGGCACATGTATTGTAAACCCTTGGCAAAATAGCTTCCAAAATTTTTATTTAAAAAACAAAAAATAGCTTCAAAATAGCTTCAGCCAGAGCTCTGAAACATGCTAAGTGATGATGCCATGGCTCCCTTGTTGAGCCTTGTTACAAGGCTGTTTTCTGTTTGCATGGGTCTCTGAAGTCCAGAGGACACTACAGGAGCACTGATAGCCCAACCTGCAGCAAGTAGCTTGGACAGGGATGTGGGGATTACCAGACATGCTTGGTAGGTGCCATAGCTTGCCCTTTGCTGCGTAGTATAAAAATAGCACATGCAGAATATGATAAGATCATTTCTTTTGCACAAAATGCTCTCTGATTTATTTATTTGGGTGATCTGAATAGCCAATAATTTCTTAACTGTTCAGACATGGTCACTGAAAAACAGATCAACATCCAGATACCCCAGCACTAAGGACACGTGAAATGCTTGGACGAGCTGGATACCTACTGAGGTCAGCTGAGCTAAATTATAGGGCATTTTAGGTCCCTAATAAGTTTCATATGACTGAAGAAAGAGGATTTTGTCAAACTCAATATGAATAGGAATTCGTATAATTTTTTAACTGAATTAGAAACAGATTATTCAGCAACATTTAGAGATAAGAGGTATTTTGCCTATAGCATCAAAATTTCAAATCCGATAGTACATGACAGCTGGAGAGTAAAAGTGCCAAATCAATATTGACTCCCCATGCCAAAGAAAATGCATGAAATTAGCAATTTGGGGAGGCGGAGGGGAACATATAAAATGAGTGTTAAGGATCTGTAAAGGCAAGTTTATATATATTCCAGAGTATGCCACATAGGGCAAATCCTGATGGGATCTGTACCTCTATTGGAAAACTTGTAAAGGATCTACAAATTGAAACAGATTGGTAAATACTGAATTCAATGTACAACATCAATGGTACAAAGAAATTGCCTGCATCCGGAAAAGTTGGACATATGTGCCTAACTTCAAACACCAGTAATGAGAATAAAATATAAAGACATTAAATGCATAAATCTATTGACCATCAATGGTGAATATATGCTAAAATGTCTGCAAGATCAAGCTTAAGTTACAACTTCAGAAATAATTATGTTGTGATGTTTTAAAGCACGTTATTAATTTAGGTAACTCAAATACATTTATTTTAAAGTTGACTTTCAACTTTACAATATCCTGGTTTAGAGAAATGACTTGACCTCAACTTTTGAGCTAAAAGTCTCTCTGACAATGGATGCTAGTTTAGCAGACCTTAATTTTGACCCATATAATCCTGTTAAGCCACATATGAGTCATGGGGTTTTATTTGGTCTCTCTGGGTAGCTTAGTGACTGAAAGAGTAATAACTATCTTTGAAGAGCATGCACATAGTCTAAATGAGGACTTCCTAAAATAGACCTAAAAACTAATCTTGCATTTCATTAACCTTTGGTAACTGTTTTATGAGGAAATTACAATTTAAAACCATCTAAGAAAGGCTAAAATAAAACAAAAAAAACCCCACCATATAACTAAATGCAAACTTCCTGATGAGTATCAGAGACCTAGTTCCAAACAACACTGAGCATAAACTGGTGAAGTAGCATAGTAAATTTCTGATAAAAACCCTCAGTTAATGAGAGCTGAAATGAGACGCTTTATACCTTAAGCTTAAGAGCTTATCTTAAGCTTATCCCAGGATAGAGTCACACGGTCAATGAAACCATGTATGAGCAGTTAATACCAAAATCTGAGCTCAGGTGTCTCAGCACATCCCTGAGAGGCTGCAGATCCTGTGCCAGTTTCCTTGCTGTTTGGAGCCACCCACCAGAAAAACAGGACTGTTTGGGGATCTTGTAAAGCAAACTTCTGTTGAATCACTTCAGCAGTTACCTGTTCCATGCCTCAAGTTTAGGACATCACTATTAGCAGAATCCAAACTTACAGAAACCTCTTGAAGTACTACCCATGACCAATTTAAATGACAGCTGCCATCTGCCAGGACTGTACTTTAGATCTAAACTCCTGTTAGACAGTACTAAGTAGTCGAGATTGAATATTTGCTCCACAGCAGGACAGTATCTAATCCTCTGAACTTTTTGTCAAGGGAAAATCTAACACACAATAAGCTAAGGTGGAAATTTGTAGCATGTTGCAGATATTGGACACTATATCATTGGCATCCACAGTTGAATCCTGCTGCTCCAGCCATGCTTCCCCTTAGCAATTATTAGTAGGTACCATATCACTCTCCTGAGAAAGAATACAGACATCCAATTACCCACAAATCAGGAAGAGTATAGACTCTTCTTATACTCATAAACAGTATTCTGCCTCACATGCGACTTGTGGAGATCAAGGAAGAGAAGTGAATTTAATTTCTCTCAGTATTGATTTCTTCACATCTTTAATAAAGGACACTAGCTAGAAGACCTAGTGGTGGTGGGGGGAAAAAAAGGAGTGAATTTTGCTTGTGTGGATAACTCCTCACTTAGAAATGGCTTGAAAGTCCTCATGTGTTTTACTTTGTACACATGCCTGATCAATATATCATATGACAATAACTTTTGACAGAATCATCCTTTTCCCCTTGGTCACTGATTTAAAGTCAATTTAGGACCGATCACAATCAAGTCATTGTCTTCCAAAGGACATTCAGAGACCTATTTATTCAGAGAGCTGCTTTTCTCATCCTGTAAGCTAAGTGTAAAGGAATTATAACTATCAGATACATTTAATCTCCTCCCATAAAAACTGAAGGAACTCAAGAAGAAAGTCAGCTAATGGTATACAGATGGTTTTGTTGCCACAATACCTGCTATAAATTTATTCTTCCTTGTACAGTCTTATCCTCTGCACTTCTGCCTCACCAGTCTCTCTCTCTCATCTGTCTTTCCTGCAGGGATCGTCAGTGGAAATTCATTGTCTGCAGGATGACAGATTATGACTGCCCATTTCAAAATGTTTAAAGAAAATTGACCGTACCCCACTTGGAAAGCTCACAGATGGACAGGGTGGGATGAGGATCTGTGATTACAGGAGAAGGGCAATTAGGCTTACAAAAAAAGTACCAATTTCATCAGCTGTCTGCTGAAGATATAGTTCTTTCCCTCTGGAGGTAATAAATAAATTTCCAGGCCAAATGCTTGCAACAGCAATTCTGGAGGAATCCTTCAAGCTGCGCTGACAGTTGTATCCCCCAATTAAAATTGCTTATGACATACATGTTTATGATAAACAAGTCTACGGCATATGCACAGTTACCTTTTTAATATATATATATATAGCCATTCTGAACACATACGACTTCCTTTCACACAGTAACTTTGTGTAAATTGCTTCCCAGCACAGTCACTCCCAATGAGGTGGAAACATATTATAAGCTTTTTGGCATCCACTGAACTTTACTGTCTTCTACTTTTACTTGGAACCAACTGTGTCATCCTAACAGTTTCTCAGTGTTTAGTGGTTGAAAGGGGCAACAGGAGGCCTCTGATGTGCTGCATCTGGCATTACCTGTTACAGCTCTCAGCAACAACATTGTGACAAAAGCCTGCCTGCACAAGGAATTCCAGGCATTTACAACACTGGAAGATGTCAATATCTGATTAAAATGAGAGTAGATCTGTCAATAAAAACAGAAGCCTAACTCAGCTGTAATAAGAGTCTTTTTTATATTGTCTTAAAAATCTCTAAGGATATAACTAGCCAGGAGCTCCACTCTGGGCAAACCCAGGAGATGATCAGTCCACTTGAACTCTCAGTTAGTGTGTATACTGCACTTGTCAGGAGTCTACTTTTCAGGTGGATTGGGTTTCTACTATAGGTGCCTGTACAACATCCATCTGCCCTTACTTATTTATTCTTGGCTTAGAACAGACAAAGTTAACAACTTAGGTGACCTCTGTTCCTACAACTTGTAGATCTCGTTCCCTGGAAAAGGTAAAAGTTGACCATGTTTCAAGACTGCACAGCACTTGTGCAACTGTAATAATCCAGCAAAACTATTCATCTCTTCCAGGAAGATCCGAGATAGGATTTTTGCTCTTGAATAAGCCAGGATCTAGGGCTCCATTTCTTAGCTGATGAAGTTAATGGTAAACTTAGCAGTGGCTTCAGTGGTGCTGGCTCAAGGGCCATGATGACCCCATGTACCAATTTAAGGTTGCAAAGCTTCACAGGAAACAGTAGTGTCAGACAGGCAGTTTCCACATTACAAGCATTATTAACATATTTACAAGGACACTCTCAAAGCATTAGTGCATTAAAACTACACTTGTCCAATAAAAGAATAGTAGGTTTTGCACTGCTATAGCTTTGTTCTTTCTTGATTTTACTTACACCATCTTATTAATTTGCACACAAAGAAACACTCTGTCACTCTCAGAGACCACGACGGTGATTAGAGAGCTTCTGTGAGAGTCAATTGCTAAGACTTGTAAGTAACAGTGGGAAAGAGAATCAAGAGGCCTAGGGAAGCTGGAGAAGCTTGTTAGTTGATGCTGGCAGACGTGTAAAGGAAGCCAAGGGAGCTCCAAACAGGAGAGCATCAGAGGAGAAGACATTCACATCAAGGAGTTGACAGAAAAGGCCAGGCACTACAATTAGGCATAGAAGGACCATCTCCAAGAACACCTGCTCTAGTTGGACACTCATCTCCCACACAACTTTACCTTGACTATTGAAGCTGCTGTCAACTCAATATATACACCATGGGGTCACGGAGGCCTCTGAGGTGACAGTGCAGGATAAGCTTAAGCTAATTGAGATCCACAGCACCACAGAAAGAAGCAGTTCTGCTCTCTTGTCCACTGGAACTGCAGAGTCATGTTGTCTCATATGCCACCTTTCTTCCTCATCCCTGTCCCAATCGCTTCCTTCCACCCATGCTCTATTCCCAGCTCCACCTTAGCAGTGCATCTGTGTAGGATACATTTCACAGGACTCCTCTTCAGAAAGTTAAGTAATTCTCAGATGAGGAAAGGCGTGGGTGGGAAACAGAATGTATCTTGGGGTAAGGCAGAAATGGGATGTGGATTAAAAAAAAAAAAAAACAAAAAAAAAACCCCAAAAAGCAGAACTGAGGCAGAGAAAGACTGTTTTGTGTGAAGTCCTAGGACAGCTAGATAGCAAAGCTAGGAATTGAACTTACTTTTTGTCTAAGTTGCAGTATCCACTTCTAATGTTTAGGTAATCTTTGTACGTGGGAAGATCATAAGGTTCCAGCCCAAATTCCTCAGTACAGAGTAAGGCAATGACACGATTGCCTTGCTGAAGTTTGCTGGCTTCAAAACCTGACCAAGCCTGCTCTTACCAAAAAGGTCATTTTGGAAAATATGTCCTTTAAATCTGCTCAGGACACCTTACTGAACTTGAACCACTTTTCATCATGCTAACAAAACAGATGTTATTGTAGGGAAATCAACAGTTGTGTCTATTCAGACCAAATGCAACTGACCATAGATGCCCAAAATGGGAAGCCCACAGCACTGCTTCATTTTCAAGTGTTCCATGGGACAAGAGAACCCCACCTACACTTGTGCCATACAGAGTAAAAGTCACCCCTGATATGAGACCAAACACAGAACCTATGCTTTACTGAAGTTCCATATAAGCCTAAAAGTTTTTTCAAAACCCTTATTTTTTTAATAAATAAAACATCAGGAATAAAGTCTTCCTCACTGAGTAAATAACAACAGCATGGATTGAATTCAAACATCTGAGAGAAAAGCACACTCATAAATGCTGAGCATTGCCCCAGTCATGCTATAAGAACTGCAGATGGCATACTGTCAGAGTTGTCAGTGATTTTTAGATAAACTAGGGCAGAGTAATCTTTGCATTCACAAAGGCAAATGCAGCAAACTTCAAAAAAAAAACAAGAACCTTTTGAGCTTTTTTCAATCTAAATAAAAAAGGTAAAGAAAAAGTGGAGTGAGATGGCTGGGGATGACAAATACCAACACTGACTTCCTTTGTGGATTTCAGCCTGAAACTCAGTGAAACCTACATCCTTCATTTGATCCACTCCTCTTGAAGAGAGATTTGAGTAAGAGAACAGCATAAGTAAACAGGGAAAACACACAATTCTATCAACCCCAAACAGTCAAAGAAAAAGACTTGACTGCTCTCAAATCTCAAGATTAACTTTAAAAACATGAGGCTTGTGTAGGAAAAAAAAAAAAAACCCTTTCTTTTTCTTCATATACTCTGATTTCTCAGTTTGCACTTCCAACATTTTTCAACATTTTTCACTTTCAGTATTTTTCAAGTGCTTCAAAAAGTATTTTTCAAATACTTCTCAGCAACACTGAGCCTAGAAACATGTTTTTTAAGTGAAGGCTGAGATTCTTGTTTAATGGCTTGACAATGAGAGCTGGGATTAGTTTTAAGGAACATCAAATACTATGAGACTAATGCTAAATATATCAGACTTAGCAATACAGCACTGATTAGATATCAGACTTAGAAATGCAGCACTGACTAGAAAAAGCAATAGCAATCTGACAGCCATGTTGAAATAAGGCTCACTTCCTGTAAAATCAAGAGAGACCTTTCAACCTCTTCCAGTTCAGTATTCAGGATTTTGTAACTTGAGACAAACCTGGCAGAGAGTCATGGCATCACTGAAGCAGAGAGATGCCAACACAGCTGAAGGGAAACTAGTCCGTGGATGAAGCAGAAGACCTGGGCAGAACACCAGCTGGCTCTTAGGGAAACTTAGTTAAACTTGACCCACAGCCATTGAATCCTTTTCTGGTTTAAAACTTTATTTCAAGACAGTGTTTATGGCACCAGCACTATGTTACTATACTGGCCTGCATCTTTAAGGCCACAGTGCTGTTTGCAAGCAGAGAGGATGAGCATCACTGGTAGTGGCACTTTGTGCCAGAGCTCTTGGTGTAAATCATAGACAGAAGGAGTTCTGCTAATAACACATTATCAAACATAAAACATTGCTTATGCGTAGATTTACTTTTCAAGACACAGTAGTTACACAGAGGACTGCTATCATATTCCTCACTATTTCAGGGTATTGGTATGTGTGCAGCTGATGCTCTGTTTGGTAATCTGGACCTATGTATCAAGAAGTCTAGAAGAGGCAGCAGAGCTGCTCACAGGCTGAAAATTAAAGACATGCACAGACATGGGTCTGAGCCAGCAGGCTTGGATCTGCCTTTTTAAGCTCCATATCTCAACAGCATTGATTTAATCATTATCCACTGAAATCAATGGGCCTGCTTGTGAACTTTGGCCAAAATCAATGGAGTTCACTCTTAAACAACCATCAGACATCCAAATACTTTTCAGTATTTTAACTTAGGCAGTGCATGTCTACAAGAAAGCCTGTAAAAGCTGGACCTTCAGTTAGATGGAATCAATTGAAGAGCATGCCAAGATACACAGGAACGGACAAGGCACTGCATATTCTGTTTGTACTTTCTGAGACATAAAGATCTAACTGATGTAATCTCATGAAGACCAGGACAAATTCTGCCTTAGGTTATCTTCAAATCATTTAGGAATAATAAAGAGATGTTTTGCTGTAGGAATAAATCCTAGATTTCCCACCTATCAGCTTCACATCAGCCATTATCTCACTGACTTCAATAAGAGCTTTTCCTTTGTGCTCTTTTATACCTCATGTTTACAAGTCTGAGCTTAGCATTAAAGCCATGTTAATGGAATAAATCCCAGTATGTAAAAAAAAGGCAAAGCTGCATTTTTGTAGGATGTGAGCTTTAGTTTACATGCAGCATCAAATTCTCCAGGCCTTCCTTGCACCAGGCGAGTCATCACACTGCAGAACCTGCTCCTAAAAACATCAGCTCAAGTTGTGGGGAAGACAGAAGAATACAGAAGTGTACAACAAGAGATGGTCCTATCTGAGAAAAAACTGAGGGGAATGACAAAAATTGAAGCAAAAACAGTAAAAGAGAAACATGAAGCCACCTGAAGAATACGTCATTATGTAATTTCCTAAAATAAATGCAAGTTCTTCTGTCTTAGGAGATGAGATGATTAGGATAATTTAATACCAGCAAAATTTCAAGAATTTTGAGAAAGGTCCCCAAATAACTTTGCAAAGAAAAAAGCCAACACAGTATATCAAATATCATCCTTGAAAAGCAGAGGATTTGCCAAGTGGAGCTGAACCAACTGATAATGTTGATATAATTCTTTTAATCTGTGTTGGAAGCTCTTAACCCTTGACCAAAGAAAACAGAGAGATGAGAACAGAAGGAAAAAGCTAATAATGAAGCGTGAGTAGAAGGAGGAGGTGTGATCACTGATGAAGAAAAAGGCAAGAAAAAAACAAAAGCAAATAAATCATCAAATTATTAAAGAAAATGAGCCTTTGGCACAACATGGGGTCCCAGAACTGAACTCCTATCTTTCCATGGTTGTGTGAGGCTGTGTACAAGGTTTTGCTTCAGCTAACATAAACACATCGCTCAAGCTATTTAGAAGTTAGAAATTACCTAAAACTCTGGCTTGGGTTCAGATCCATCTTAAAGTGAACAAGCTTTGATCTGGAAGTTGATATATTCATGAGCAAAACCACTGCCACAGTGACACAAATCATTCAAAACAAAGCACTTTTGTCTTCCACTGAAATTTAACAGATGCCACAGTTGTGTCCAGGAGTCCATGTCGACTCTTACACAACAGACAGAGTACCTTCCTGCCAGGTACTTCTGACTCACTCACCAACATCTGTACAACTGAGGCAAGCAACAAGTAATGCTAGCGGCCATCCTTTCTCTGCCAGAAACTGACTTGTAACTACAAACTTAATTCAAGATCAGCAATGAAATAGTTATAAAACTGTAATAGGCTTGTACTTTTTACAGCTCACAGGCTGGACTGTAGCATGAAGAACAGATTTTTCCAAGGATTTTATTTGCTGAGTGTATTGCACTGAGTTAGAAAAAGTCACCTACTCTAGTTCCTTTAATTATAGTCCAGAGAGAGAACTAGATGAGACAAGACTGATGCAAACATCGTTCTCTTCCACTTAGAAATGCTAAATCTGAACCTTTTTAGCATCGCAATCTGCAGTTTTTTCTTTATGGTTCAATACTACCTGCTTTCCAGATGCCTCTATCTGATGTTTGTCTTTGCTGCCATTGGGAACTACAGCATACACATCACAGACCCTGCACTTACTGTCGCAGCACAGCAAACACGGAATTCACAGGCCAACAACCAGAGCTATCATTTGCAGTCATTCTTTGTATTATTTAACAAAACAGACAGGAGAGAAAGGACTTTGAGTAATAAAGTGCTGTTTGACAGACAGTAAATACAGAGATCACCATGGCATTAATCTGAAATGGTGACTGGGTAAGCATTAGTACTATGCACGTACCACAGACAGATACAATACATTCTCAAGATCGCTAGCAAGAAATATATGTCATGATGTGAGGTCATTATTTTTTTCTGTTAAACTGAATTTGTCACCCACTACCCTAGCTAGCATAAATGGGCTTGATTCCTCTGCAATTGTGAACTCTCCTGCCTGGTGTGAACTGAGCATGTGGCCACACTGCTTGCACAAGGCCAAGGAATCTCACCACCACAGTCTCCATCCAGCCTCTGTGATCTGCACAAACAGTGCTGCATACCACAATCTGCTCCACAACAAAACTAGTTTGACCTGGCTTCTGGCAAGCCCTCTGACATACCCATTTCACCCTCTTTCTCCTCATACCATAGTAACAATTGTAATCATCAACCAACAAAAATCATTAACATCGGCAGTGAAATCGTTGACACCACATGGAATTTCAGATATTTAAACACAATTCAGTGGGACCTCCAGATGTTTTTGAAAAACAACCTTAACACATTAGGAATCACTGTTCTGATGCCTTAGCACAAACCTTTCTCTAGTACCAAGAGTTATTCTCTAAATTGACGTTTAGGTTGACTAATTTTATCATATCTTCCTTACATACTAGGAAGCTGTTTACATACATTGGCTAGCTTAATAAACTAGCACAGATTTCTCAGACTCAGCTTAATCTATTCCATGACAGAGGAGAGGAGAGGTGAGGAGAGGAGAGGAGAGGAGATAGGAAAACGAATGGAATGGAATGGAATAGATTTCAATTGGAAGGGACCTACAAAGATCATCTAGTCCAACTGCCTGGCCACTTCAGGGCTGATCAAAAGTTAAAGCATGTTGTTAAGGACATTGTCCAAATGCCTCTTAAACACTGACAGGCTTCGGGCATCAACCACCTCTGTAGGAAGCCTGTTCCAGTGTCTTACTACCCTCTTGGTCTTGATTCCTGATGTGCAGTCTAAACCTTCTCTAGTGCAGCTTTGAGCCATTCCCATGCACCCTGTCAGATACCAGGGAGAAGAGACCAGCAGCTCTCTTTACCCCTCACCAGGAAGCTGTAGGGAGTATGAAGTTGCCTCTCAGCCTCTATTTCTCTAAACTAGATAAACCCAAAGTCCTCAGCCACTCCTCATAGGACACAGCTCTCAGCCCTTTCACCAGCTTTGTCATCTTCCTGTGGATGCACTCGAGTGACCTCACATCCTCCTTAAACTGTGGGGCTCAGAACTGCACACAGTATTCAAAGTAAGGCTGCACCAGTGCTAGATACAACAGGATGATCACACTTTTTACCAGCTGGTTATCCTTTAATGCACCTCAGAAGGCAGTTTGCCCTCTTGGCTGCCAGGGAACACTGCTGACTCACGTTGAGCACCCTTACTACATCCACCGCCTTCCCTTCGTCCACCAGGCAGGTGACATTATCACAGAGTGATATCAAATTAGTTACAAAGTGTACGTGTGCATTCATTCTCCAATTGTTGTGCCTGTCAATCTCACTACTTGAGTTAGGTTTAAACAACTCTGGTTCTGCAGAGTCAGATACATTCACTTGTATCGCAACACTCAAATTCTATATACATATTCAATAAAGCTAATTACATATTTCCATAATGTGCTGTATGAATACCTGCAAAGATAATGAGCTGTTGTTACATCTTTGTAAGCTGAAAGTTTACAGCACTAATGAATTAACATTTTGAACAAGCAAAAAGAAAGAGTGACTAATATTTATTATTTCCACATCTGCTGTAAAATTGACTCAGCTTTCAGTCTGTTGCTTGGAGGACGATGACAAATAAGCAACGAGGGTAATGACACTGTGCGACTAGCACAACTAAAGAAAATCAAGATTAAAATGCTTTCAGAGCCAAACATAGTGAGTGAAAAGGATGGGCCATGGAAGACATGCCTCAATTCCCATGCTGGTTCTGAATTTGCCTTTGTATCCATTTGTCGCTGAAGGTCATAGACATAACAGAGAGCAGACTGTAGCATGGTGCGGACACACTGGAGTGTCTTGACTTGCTAGAGTAGTCCAATTCTAGTTAGCACAGCTTGGCATTAACTATTTTACCATGCTTTTCCTGTTAATTAGAAACAATTAAAAAATGGCTTCAGAGATAGGCATGATCAGACAACAGATTAATTTCTACTATTGAGTCTTCCTTTCTGCTGAGATCTACTTCTTCCTGACACACAGCCTAAAGCTATCTGTCACTCTTCTAGAGGAGGAAGAAAAATTAGCCCATCACAGCCCATTCTGTCATGATTAGATATACTTCTGTATCCTCGCTAGTTTGTTTAGCATTTGGTTGGGTGTTGCTAGGTGGTACTCTGTGCAGTGTACAACACAGACAAAGCCCCCATGTTCTTCACTCCTCACCTGCAATGAGATGCTTCACTTTTCTGATTTCTGCATGGACAATGAAAAAAAACCTGTTAGAAACCGAGATTGACATGGGATGGGAAAGAATAAGAAGGTGATATCTACCTCATTATAAGCATCAGCTTGGTACAATGGAGATAGTCTCCCATAACCCACACCAAGTTTACTCATAGAGTTGAATGCCATAGCCAGGTACGTGACTAAAACGGCATAAGCTCTGACAGGGAGAAGGAGAGAATACATACACACCCTAGAATCATGTGCAGTCAACTTGACCATAAGAAAAGGGCTAATGTTTTCTTTAAATGTTACACTGATGAAGTGTGAAAACTCCAATTAAGAAGGAATACTCATCATGAGGCTTTGCTAGGAAAGCAGTCGATTGTCTGAAATCTTAGAAACTGAAGAATGCTTGTGTGGGTACAAGATAATAAAACCCGAAGACAATTCCAGCAAACATGATTACAACTGCCTGTTTCTTAGGGGGCTTCCAGGTTGGAAGTGCAGCATACCTCTGTCATCTTCCAGGCTTCACTTGTGCAAAGGCCCTTGGCTGATTCCTGCTAAGTCCTCCAACCGAACAAACAAATCCATTATTCTTTTTAGAGGATTATGCTTTAACAAGCTGTTCCAGCTGCAGATGATGTCTTGAATGCTGTGCAAGACGAAAAGATGTCTGATTAATGCCAGAAACCGTTTCCTAGTGAAAGAACAAGGGGAAGGAACAGTTGTAAGGCAGAAGCCTCTGCAAACTAAGGAAATCCTGGAGAATAAGCATCCGCAGCAGGATTGAAATGTGATTAGCTCCATGAAAAACCATTTTATAAGATGTCATGAACAATCCCACTGTGAACGATCTCTATAGAAAGAGTACCCAGTGGTACTAGCCAGGGATTTGACAGGCTCAACTCCTGTTCTGCTTGACCATCTACTCTCCATGTAAGCAGAGTAGGTCACTTGGGTTATGCTCACATATCACATTGAAGAAAAAAGTCGAAGAATCATTCTGTAAGCCTTGAGTGGAGTGATACTCCTAAAAGCCTCACTTAGATATGTTAACATGCATTTTCAAAGGAAAACTTTTTTTACACCTAGGCTGTTAAATTAACCCAAGCACATAATTCAAGTAAAATGGCTTGCCTGATTCCAGGATAGCTCAGTTAACATTAAGACTGTGTTTTGTTTCATGTGTAACTTACATATATGAAATATCCCATGTCTGTCTACATCCCATTGTCTCTGTAAATCAAGGACAATAACTATCACTGGCACTGTACACAAATAAATACAATGACAACAGCGAAGGTTTGACATACTGTGATGAGGAGAAGGTAAGGGAGACACTACAAATACGACAGATCAGATGAATCACAGTGTAATAGTGCTGACTGCACACTCTGGCTTTTTGTGCTTGCCTAGAGTACTGATGCCAAGAGAATCGTGCCTGGCTCCTCAGGGCTCTGCTGCCCTGCAGGTCTCCCCAGAGCTAGCACAGAAGCACAGCACCTTCCTAGGCAGCACAGTCAACACAATGCAGCAAACAGTGCTAAGTTCCCTGCTTGGATTACCATTTTTAACCCATCAAACATGGCTACATCTTCCTATCAAGGCAGACAGGTTTCCCAGATGGGGAAGGCTATAAGGAAGTAGCAAATTTCACATGCGTGTGTGCGCGTACATGGTTTTGCCCCATTCAACACAGGGAGTCTTTCATGGTTATAATACTGGGTGAGGTTAACCACTCCTTAATCTCCTCCCAGACGTAGGCCTGCTTTGCTTATTGCCTCCACTCATCATAGAAGAAAACAACCTCTTGTGCAAGCCCACAACAGCATATATACTGTTACCATTCTCTGAGCCCCCAAAGAAGGAGAGAATATCTTGATCAACTCACATTTTTAACTGTAAAAAGCATTCTTCTTTAATGAATATTTTTTTCATGCAGAGGAAAGGAGTTTCACCAAAACAAGCCATGCAGGTCAGGAGACAAGGCAGCCTAATAGTTTCCAGCAAGTGGAAAATCTGAAGGCAAATTCTTACTCTAAACCAGGCAGTGAAGGGATGTTAAGCTGATTCACCTACACCTGCACAGCCTGAACCAGACTGCTAGCCCTGGGAATATCTACCAAACTGGCTCCTGCAGATGAAAGATGCCCGAGAACAGTCTTGGGTTTTGAGGTTGGAGTCAAGTGACCCTGAGCAGCTGAGTTCATGCTTAGCAACATAAATTGGTCAGGATTTTCCTGGAAGTCTGATACACATACAGAAAATCAGGTATGTCTGATTGAAACAGCCACGGTGTGGGGTTTGAAAGAAACTGCCAAGGCACCTACCTGGGCACTTTGGCTTCTTGGTAGAACCGGCTCTTTAAAAATATAATGCAATTATATGTGTATCTCCTTTGATAGCCCATAGAAAAGAGCCAAGACTCAGGGCTCCAAGCTCCTGGCACTGTTCATTTAAAGAATCTCACTCTGGAAAGTTCCAAGCCAGACTAAGAAGGTCAAGGCTACATGTAACTTGAAGATGTTGACATAAAGCTGCTTGATACAGTAGCCAAGAAAATGTGAACCCTTTATAGCTCTGGGTTCTTGAAACCTGTCTCCATAGATAGCTAGTGACATATGTACATAGCCACTGTTGCAGTTGGCACAGCATTTCACAGACCGGTGAACTAAACCCACCTGCTGGAACTGGCATTGGCTAGTGGCTTAGGGTCAACATTCACAAACTAAGTCAAAATGCTCCACAGCTAATGACTTGACATTAAATCATATTCTTCTATGGAGCAAGTCACTGTGTTTTTGTATTGGAAGGTTTTTCCATTTTTAAACCACAGAGTAGTTACAAGGGGTAACTCAATAATGATAATAATAAAGGCATGAGAACACAGTAAAGGCGCTACATTTTTATAAGGCCAAACTATAAAGATATTTCTGACAGTCAGTACACTTATAACCTCCAAAACAGAACCCACAAACAACCATTAAATGAATACACTTAGGCAACTGCTGGGCTTAATCCAGCACAAGCTGAAATCAATGGAGGGATGTCAGTGACACTGGACTGGGTCCAGAGTAAGAAAACGAAAAGCACAGCACAGAGAGTGGTGATCCAGGCAGCCCTCATACAGTAGGCCAAGCACATCAGACACTGGCAGACCTCGCACAGAAATTCTTAATGGAAAATCCTTGGTAAAGCAGAAATTGTCTCATTTTTTTTAGCTATTATGGGCATATTTTTCTACACCAAAGCTAAGGTTTCATAGCCATAACTAATGTTTTCCACTCAACTTATTGGGTCTACTGTGGATCAGGGTTAGTCTAGCATCACTCCTTCTTTGCAAATCCTGTTAAATTGTTTCCACTCTCTCACTGCTGTGTTTCCAGTAAAGATGGGTTAGCACAGGCTAAAGGAAGCAAAAGATGAAATCTCAGTTGCTTAGCAGTAAAACATGTGGACAGTTTCTGCAAACAGCTTGGATGTCTTGAGTGCTTGAGTACTGAAGGCCTGTACTTGGGCTGCTTCAAATGGGAACAGACAAGAGAAAACTTTCACATTTCTCTGTTTGTCATGGATTCTCAGTGAGGTATCTCTCTTTCTAAGATATCTGTACTTCCATGGGCATTTTCAGAAAGTGTTACAGAAAGGAGATCCACTTCCAAATCTCCTAAAGAGGTCCAAAACACTTTTGTCTCTCTCTCTCTCTGGTTTTCTTGGTCCTGTGTAGCCTCCAGGAGTACAGCCTGCTTGTGAGTAGCTGGGAGAAACTTGTACACATCTACTCACTTCTGATACTCTTCTCCTTCTCCCTCTCTCCTTGATAATAAAGACTAACTCAGTGGAGAAAACATCTCCCCAGGAATTCAGCAGGTCAATGTCCACATGAGGACAGAATACAAAGCTGTGTTAATTAAGGGAGTTGCTATAATTCTGATGTATACATGTATGGAGGGCAAGTCTCTTGCTTGACTTAGAGAGGCAGTGTGAGGACTTACTTCCAGACACACAGACATACACACATACACAGAGCAAGATCTCCTCCTCACTGTGACTCAGCATCAGAGCACTGCTGCTTCTTTCGTCCTTCATCTTCCCCCAGTATAAAAATAGCATGCAGATAGACAAGAGATTCTCATCACGCAGGGAAAACCCAAGCAACATGAAGATTTGTTAAAAGATGCTGATTTAATGGGCATATTAATGATAAACTTTATACACACAGAGGGAAATAGACTAGCTAGCAGAGTTGCGAAGTGTTGTGAAGACACAAGACAGTTTAGTCACCAAATAGGAAACGTGGCAAATGTATTAGCTATAAGAGTTATGTGCCTTCTGAGATCAGCATGACTTAAGCTTTTAATTCTCTATTCTTTCCCTTTAACCTGATTAATAATGCTAATAAAATATTTACTACATACCATAAAATATGTACAATGTTGCTTTTAACTGTGTGTTTACCATAGGAGGCACACATTAAAAAAAAAAATCAAGCAACTTATGAAACGTGTCTAAAAAATATTCAGCTGGCATCAAGCGATGCCTCTCCATGTTCATATGTACTTCCCTCAGGAAAGTGCAACTAGTTATTAAATAGTCCCATTGATAGCTACAGTAGACCTCTGGTAAACCTGAAGAAATTTCTGTCTTTTTTAAAGATTAGGCTGAGATTTCTAAGAATAACAATATGCTGCACTTAAATGGAGAGGAAGCAGCAAAAGATATAAACCACACGCCAGAATCTATGGTGTATATCCGCTGAATAAATGGATGGTCTTGAACAATTAAGAGGTGCCCATCATCAATGTTCTTTTCTTGATTCTAGGAAGCAGATGCAGGAGCTCTTCTTTCCCGTAAATTCATTGGGGAATAAAAGCTGTTAATTAGCAGCTGTTGTGCATCCTCATCAGAGACTAAATGCAGCCAGGTGCACCTTTCCCTTGTCTGCAGCCAGTGGTTAACCTGCTTCTAGGTAAGAAGTCTATAGCTTAGACAATGCGCCTCCTTTGGGAAACACCAAATGAAC
This sequence comes from Urocolius indicus, assembly GCA_013401255.1. Taxonomy (NCBI): domain Eukaryota; kingdom Metazoa; phylum Chordata; class Aves; order Coliiformes; family Coliidae; genus Urocolius; species Urocolius indicus. The sequence continues at coordinate 59,575 of WBNH01006842.1, read as the reverse complement.
ACAGCCTCTTCTATACTGCATTGCTCAGATGAGAAACCAGGGCACTGTAACTTGATCAGGGACCAAATAACAATTTGCACACAGATTGGAGGTCCTGGTGCCAAGCCACACGCTGTGGAGTCAATCACACTCCTCAGAGCACAACTATCTCCAGCATCCAGCCCAGGCGGTGCAGAAGTGAACTAATTGAAAGACACAAAAGAGGCGGGGGAAATATTTTAACCTTCACCTGAAACATGCCAGGAAGTGCCCTCACTGAAGCACTTCCTCTTGAAACTCTGGCCAGGCTCCAAGCCTCCATCTCTGGCTTCAGCTTTGCATGTTTTCTTCATCAGAATTAGCCTGACAATGCAGGGGGAAATGGCAAAGGGATTTGTTTACACTGTACATGGGCTGCCTGCTCACCTGTTACAGGATTAGGTGCTTAACATAAAAAGCCAAGGTGTCACATTCCTCACCCGGGCACTGACCCTTGAAATAATGCAGGCAATGTGACTCTGAGTAGCTAGAGGATCTCTGTGAGAGGATTTGCTGAACGGGGCTGCAGCATAGAGTGTTCTTTCCATTTTTATGAGTGCATTCATTAGTGGATCATCATTTGCAGACAGAGAAATTCAGACAGTGAAATTCAGACAGAGTTAATGCAGAGAGTTTCCAAGCTCAGTTACAAAACTGGCTGCACATCAATGGGATCTCAATAACATTTCCCTACCCCTTTTTTTTTTTTTCCTTCTGAGGACTAGCATAAAGGGCAATCAATCACAAGTTCACCAGCTTGTTCCTTGTTTAAAAACAAAGAGATTATGACCTTGTGTAAGTTTTTTTCTCTCCTACTTCTCCCTCCACACTGATAATCTGTTCCAGAGCTCACAGAAATCTGTGAGAATTTTAACACAGACTTACAATCAGCCCTTTTTCATCTATCCCTTTTAAACACACACAGTATTTTAAGCAGCACATTGCATTCAATGAGTCTGGTGCCATTTGCCTACTGATCTCAAAGCATTTCCCAGTCATCAACAGCTCATGATAACAGAAGCAAATATTATTCGATGGCTGATTTTATGTATCCTGAAAATGACTCTAGGCAAAGGAAAGGGATTTATTCAGGATCATACTGAATTAGTGCCATGATGTGCAACAAGAATCCCACCCTCCCTACCCTAAAGCACATTGTCTCTATTTGCATACTGGATTTTTTTTTTTTTTAAAGACTGTGAAGGCAACAGAAAGTGCACACCATCCCTGTTTCTCCTAGCATGTTCCCAAGGGTAGTTCTCACACATTGCTGTCCAACATTCTATCAGAGAATGCTGTCTAGTTTTCAGAAAGAGCAAAGCACCTGGGCAAGGCTGGCAGTAACATCAGCAGGCGATCAGCTGATCCCCCAAGAGGCAGCTGTCTCCCAGCTAAAGGTCTTTCAAACATAATTCTCCATTTATTCACACACACACACAAAGGAGATGTGTCATAGTAGCTATGAACGGAATATGGATTTGCACTGGTGCAGTATTCACACAACCAGGAACAATGCTTGTTGGAGATTATGTATTCCACAAACTGATGTCTTGTTACCCTGTGCACCATGGGCTGGCAGATCTTCCAGAGGAGAACTCACCTCTTTGGGTTTTGGACACAAGGAAGTTGTTCTTCCTCTTTTTTTTTCTTTTTTTTTTGTTTTTGGCCTTCATTTAATTTTCAACAAGCAACAAGGACTTAGGAGAATTGCAAACCAAGACGAAAGCTCATGTTATCTGCTACAAAACTTTATTGGGATTTTTTAAAAATATTGCAAAAAAAGCCTGATGTCAATCAATTATAAAGCTCTGGCCTGCAACTACAATTTATTCCATAACTCTACTAAAGCTGAGTTTAGACAAAAAGAGCAGTCTCATTACTTCACAGATCTAGTGTATTACTTCCCAGAAAAGGAATGACAAAAGGAGAGGGTGGGAATGGGATCATTTGTGGGGGATGTCCTAGAGAAGTTCTGTCACGTGATATCTTGCAGCTGTTTCAATGGTTTGTCTCTTGTGCTTGCAAAGACAAATGATACACCAAGCAGTCAAACTAGTACTAGCTCTATTCTAGTTTACAGGAAGTCTGGGATTTAGGGAAAGGTGGCACATGGGTGAAAGTTGGCTACAACTTCTGAATTTAAATTTAAGTTACAAGCACATCCAGCACATACTCTGGGAAAGAACAGCTCCCATTCTGCAGAAACTAATAGACCTACCTGTCTTGTACCAGTCTACCTTTTTGGACATGTTCACATGCAAGTGCTACAAGCTCTCCACCACACAAGCTATCTTTTTATATTCTTGTCTTTCATTCACTTACTTGGGTTTAGTTCAAACCATGATTAATTCCTCTTGGGTCTGCAATGACCAACAACAATCAATTTAGAAACAACCAGCATACAGTTTTGCTTAGCACACTTTGTGACACATTCAATTGCAAGAATGACTTATTTCTAAAATGTAACATTTAACATTGATGATACCGGGAATAAAAGAGGTTGCAAGAATAACACTTGGAAATGTGTCAAAAATAATATGTAAACTCAGTGTAAACTCCTAGAAACCCAACTGCTTCACCTCATTACACAAGGCCTTTGGAAGCAATAAATCAGCACTCTATTTTTCACAGGCCTGAATAATACAAATAAGCAAGATGATATTAATTCAAAAGAAACCCACCATACAGGTGAAAACTGTCAACATTTCCCAAGTTTCATTAGCACTAAATAGCAAACTCATGCTTACAGCTGAACCTGACCTAGCAAACAGTGGATTGGTTGACAATGACATTACAGCTATTTGGTTTAGTTAGCAGCAGCCAGAGCAGACCATGCAGCTAGCAAGGGAGATCATTTTCTTCTTATCCTGTATCCTCTTCTTAATCTAATTACCTACAGAGCAGTTTACCTACTTATATCAAAGTAGCTTTACTAAACAAAGCTGACACCGTAGCAGTTTCTGATAACTTTCTTCAATTAAGCAATACCTGGAATAGATGAACTGCAGATTTAGGTTTTAAAGACAGGGAAGTGTTTAGCAGGACCAATGTCAAGGCAGCCTTTTCAAGCAAATGTGTTGGCATGCAAACACACGGACTCCACGTGCTGCCACCAGTAGCATTTTCCTTCAAATTAAATTAAAAAATAAAACCATTAAAATCTTAGAATACATAAATTATGAGCTACTTTTGGTTTGTTACCTTCTTTTCCAAACCTTCAAGGATTTTTACTTCAATTGGAAAAAGTAGCCAACAGAGAAGGTATTTGTACATCTTTTTCATTAACAGGGATCTCCCAGATCGTAGTAGGTCAGTCACCTGGCACTGAATATCACTGAGTTCTTCCTTTCTTGGGTGGCCAAGAAAGCTATCTAGCTACAGGTGCTCATAATGAAGACAGAAAATGTGTAGCTTTCTCATGTTTTCTTATTTTTACATGTTGAACTCCCATATTTTGACACTTCCACATTTTGGGAGCCAAACTTGCAATCTAGTTTGTCAAAACACCTTCTCATAATGCTCGCTGAGGAGAACGGGCTTCAGCCAAATCACACTGAGAAAATCATTGTCTGGAAAAGTTTGTCACATTCTCACGGCCTCTCAAAATCATATGGACTTTCAAAACACTTTGTTCTAGGTGATCTCACCAGCAGAAGCTGTCCCTAGCCTTCTGATGTGGGGAAAAGCAGTTATTCTTACCTCAGGTACCGTTACAGGCCAAACAGGTCATTAAAAACATCTAATGGCTTAGTCAGCCACTCAACCCTGTCACTTGCCTTATTACATTCCCTCAGCACACGGGAAATAAGTTGAACTGGCTTATGACAACCAGTCACATCCTTTCATTGAGGAGGAAAATTAGGGAAGTAATTCGGTTAAACATGATTTATATGGCCCTTTCTGACGCAAGAGCAAAGAACTGTTTATGCATGGTAACAACATCAAATCCTTTCCTTATCAACTAATCTTAATTTCTGCCAAGCCATATACTCACTCAGGATTTTCTCTCGTTATTATAGGTTAAAAAAAGGAAGAAGAAATAAATTATAAAAGTGTGTAGGTGTGTGTGGATACACAAGGAAACAGTCACGCAGTTTGTTCTCTATTCATAATAAATCTTTGTATAAAATGATAGGTCAGAATGATTTTTAGGTTAAGAACTCATCTCATGCAACTGAAGATTGATAACTGTTAGCAAAATTACCCTTGGGTCAAAATATTGGTGGTACTGATACACTAATTTTTTCCCTAGTGTCTTCTATTTTACTGTAAAAGTGCCAACCTGCTTGATCATTTTATAATGACAAAAAAACAGCTGTACTAGAGATGAAGAAACAAACCAAAAGATGGTATGAAAAATAAATAAACCAGAAATTAGTAACAGCTTCTGTTACTGAGGGAAAATACTTGTAAAGTTGAAGACAGAACTCAGTAAACCTATTTGTGGCAGTGAGTGATTCACAGGGATTGTAATATGACCGATAACATTTCAGGTGCCCACGACAAATCTAAATGTGATCCAGTTTCACAGTGGTCAAAAGTTGGTACAATTTAATGTGATGTGATGCACAGTGACTGTAGAAATCAGCTGCTGATTTAAATTAAATTCCTCTCAGAGGGCAGAAGTCAGTATTGGAAGGATGCTGCCCAGGAAGCTCAGAAGGCCAAAGGTTACTTGCCCAAGCAAAACCTTTCCTGCTCATTCGTGCTCATCATCTCACAGAAGGGGAAGCCTGACCATCCTACTGAATGCTGCACAGCCAGACTTGCTTATTTATTTATATACTGAAACTGTAGTAAAGCTCATCATTAGGCAATAAAAATGCAATGACTGAGAATACACATAACAGCATTTCTCATCAACTCAGCAGCCATTATTTCTGTCCCTGAGAAGATTCACTAAATATGGTACTTTCTCATTCAACGTTTATTGCCTTTCATTAACTCCAGATGAAACATGAAGACTCTAAGAACAAAAATGTTCCCTTTATTCCCCAAATTCTGGCTTTGCACACTCAAGCATATATTTCACATTTATGAGCAAATTAAACCTTCCTACCAGCACCGATCTACCAGCAACCTGCAGTCCTGCATTACGTATCAGACATTATTCTGCAGCTCTCTTTTCAGATGAAGACCATATCATGTCAGACTTCTGAGTCTGACAAGCCCAGTCATCAATGGTTCAAAATCCTGTTCAGATCCAGCTGATTGTATGGGAAGCACATAATATCTCACGAAGAAGTCCATCTTGAGAGTCAGAAAGCAGCATAATCTGTTTATTTTTACTGTATGTCAAAACAACAATGCACACAGACCTCATCCTAGAAGCCAGCCAGCCTGCAAACTACAGTGGCACCACATTCACATTCAGCCACAGGAGAATATCTCCTTCACTCTCCTTCTCTGCCCAGCCAAAACCTGCTGAAGAAGGCAGTTAGAGAACCAGCCTTCCAACCTAGCAAAAGTAGGTCAGCAAAGGTTGTGTCAAGCCTGGGGAAGGCACGTATCTTCACCTGAAATTATCTGTCCCTACAATCATATCTAGGACTATTTAACAATGTCCTGATTTATCATATCTTAGTCACTATATAAAGTGTAAGCAGCCAGTTCAGTTTGATAACTTTACTTCACTGAATAGTGTAACAAAAATAAAATGCAACCGTGTCTCTTCATAAGTATCCCTTATGTCTCAAACATGAGAGTGCCAAGGAAAAAAGGCAGAAGTGGAACATAAACTTTGCATGCAACGCTTGAAGAGCTAAGAAAACCTCAGCCTATGGGAAGCTAGAAGTGTGGCAAAAGGCGTCTTCCACAGAAATCAGTTCAAGAGATTTACGTCCTGGCATTTTAGATGTGAACATGCACAAAAGCAGTTGGTAACAAAACATAGTGTGCCCCAAGATGCAGGTCAACCACAGCCACTACTGTGAACTGCTGTTTGTAGGATTTTCTTCTTACAGTACTGTGAGGCTACATAGACAGCACTCAGGAAAAGCATAAAAGCATATGTATCACAGCATGCAAGACCTTTCCCTGTGGAAATTCACACTAAGGGTAGAAGAAAACCCCAAATGTTCCTACAGTGTGATGACTTACCACCACCACCTCCCATTCAGACTGTTCTACTGAGAAACTAATGTTAAAGCTTGTTGCTGTAACTGATTTACATCAGAAATGTGGACTGAAAAACTGAAGTCTTCTAATACTTAATGGCAAGTAAAATCCAAGCCATGTCATCCAGCAACTTCCTTTGCTTCTCAAACCTTTCATATTCGTCCTTACAATCCATTTCATATTATTCTGATTAAAAGATACCTTCAGGAATTTTTCATGGAATAAGCACAGGAGGACAGTTCGTGTATCATAGGTTTCCAAGCTTCTCAACGAGCTCATGTTCTTATGTTGGCCGGTGTCCCTCGTCTATTTGTAGGTGCCTTCATCCTGGGAAAGCAATGAATTGTCCCAACTCTATGCTCCACTAGAGAGGAAGCTAGTCAGAGCAGCAAGCACCACGCCTGTGGTTGGAAGGAGAGGCCTACAGTCTCCATACATAAGAGTTCAGCACCTGGAGTGTACCATTCGCTGCCTTCACTCAGATTTCTGTGTGCCCCCAGCTTTTTCATATTCCTCCTCCAAGAGCTGAAGGAGCAGTAACACATGTAGGTACTGCTGTGCCCTGTCTAGAATGCAGCTGTCTTAGCTTGCATCTTTTTGCCAGCTAGCCAGAGAGTATTTGCATTTCCAAGTCATCACCCGCAGTGACTTCATAGAAAGAACAAGTATTACCCAGCACTATTCAATAGCATTAATTACAACATAAATCCTGTTCTCAAGCTCATTTACCTCCTCCCAGGCTTGTACTGGTGCCTGACTCACACTTCACCACAAATTCCCACTCCTCTTCACCACTGACAGCCGAATAGTAATTTGACAGCCACTGGGGTCAGCACCAGCAGGACAGTCTTTCAAGCCTGTTGACATGTCAAGAGCTATTGATTTTATTAGTGCCTTTGGAAACTTAGAAAGGACAATCTCTATGGTGTTGTAGCATGAATGCAGCTCTCAGAGCAGTTGCTAGCCTGGCTGCCCTGCTGTGCTCTTGGAATCAGCTCTGTGGACGGAGGACGACGAAGTGGCGCCAGGCACAGCTCCAGCACACGAAGCAGCTGCAGAGGTTTGTCTCCCTGCTGCAGGCAGGCTGATGAACCAGAGTTACCTGCAGAACCTACCAGTCAATGTCCTACAAAGAAAATTAGGTGGCTTGCTTGGTTTCCTGGAAATTTTCCTTTATTTCTCTTAGAAATTATGAAGTCTGAACACAGTTTTTAAGATTAGATGAGAGAGCTTACTCTATAGGGCACTACGTAGTTCAAACAGCCAAACGTATCCAATAAGAGAAGCAAAATTCTGCTTGTAAGCTTGGCAATTTCTTTTGGCAGCAGCTTGTTTACTGCTTTTTGAGATATAGCTGTATAGAGCTATTAGTGATCAAATGCTGCACAGCAGCCACCATAGGTCTTCATATTCCTATTTCACCCTTTTCATTTCTTTTGTTCTGTGTTAGACTCTTATGACCTAGCTGTTAATATAATATGAGTTTTTCATTCTGGTGACTTGGTGAACATTGTATAGCTCAATGTTAAATGGTTTTGCACTGGGACACCATAGAAATAATGGGAAAATATCCAAACCTAACCTGCAAACTTAAGAGATATCATAATAACTATTACTTCTAGCCAATGAGATTTATATTTTTGTATTCATAATTAGATATCTCATCAGTGCCAGAGAGGGACAGCAATAAGTATTTGGACTATATGATCTCTAGAAGTTCCTTCCAACCCCTAACATTCTATTTCAACTTACCTTACAACCAGAACAAGAACTTGAATATACATGCTTAAGTATGAGACAGAATGGCTGTATGAGAAACCTTGTCTGGAGGCAAAAGAATTAAAAACCCTCAAATCATCATCTCAGAATAAAAGATGTTGAATGCTGGAAAAAAAAAAAAAACCAAAACACCTTTAAACAACTATGACAATACTGTATTTTGTTTTAAATTTGCTGAAAAAATGAGACTACAGCCAGAAAACTCAGACAGATGGATTTTCCTTGACAAACCAAATTAACTCGTAGATTAATAATTAAAAGTATTTTCCAGCACCCTAAGCCATTCATTTTTCTCTTTATTAAACTCACACTAATAGCTGCAATGGTTGCACCGATGATAGCCTTTATTTCTTTGATCCTGTACTATAGAGATTTTTTACCACATTTCTTCCTTGCCTTTGGTAACAGAACACACATTTAATCTTGTGCTTATATACATAAAACCTCCTGAAATTTTGATGGTTGCCCACAAAAGATGATGGGTCTTCATCTAGTGTCAATGTAGCCTGCATTCTTTCCCAACTGCTTTCACCAAGTTGCACGTCTGAGAGGAGCTTAAGTCCTATGACTTTGACTGATCAATAGGTGTGTTTAAGCCCTCTGCTGAATCAAAGTATAAATATGTAGTTCTTCACCTGTGGTCAGACAGGCCTAAAGCAAGGAAAAGAACAGAGGGAGGAAGAAGGCAGAAGAAATATAAAGGAAGAGAAGGAAGAAGGAAATCAAATCCCTTGAGAAGGGTAATTCTTTAGAAAGAAAATCACAGTAGGCCCCATGAGAGAAGCCATTGCATATTCAGATTAATTAACGCTTTGCGTATCACTTTGTACTGTTTATGTCTTTTGTATGAGAACTAGAAAGCAGAGAAAAAAATAATCTTTACAAATGACTTTAAAATAACAGAGTCAATTTTTTAAATAATCCTGTGGCATGCCTGCTATGCAATGGCTATAAATATGGTGAAAATGTTTAAGCAATACAGGTACACACTAGTCAGGAAATAAACATAAAGTGTGACATGTCTGACCTTCTGGCATTAGCTTTTAAAAAAAAAATTAAGGATCCAAAATGCAAGTAACGAAATAAACATTACTTCCCTTGTTAGCTTTTATTAGGATGTGTAGACACTTTGGCAAATGTCATGAAGTGCCTCCCTGCATCCTTAGGGACCTAATTTTGTTTAAAAACATGACATTCTTCACCAAAAAGTGGCAGTGTCTGTAATCAGGATGCTGGAAATGTTAAGCTGCAAATGGATCAGTCTCTTTGTTCCCCTTCTATGTTGACACAGGCTTGTGATGTTTTGCTCTCAATAAATCACGCTTTTTTTCAAAACACAGGCTTCTCTCTGAAAAATATCACAGTGTCAGTGGCTGATTGCTAGGTGAAGATTAACTGTTGAGAACATCTAGATTGCTAAACTGGGTAGATACCTTGGTGCCAATCTTCAAGAGCTCATCAAAAGAAAATAGTTGAAGGTTATTCTCTTTTGACAATCTTTGTCCTCCATCCTTCAAATTTATCCTCCCTTTACCTTCTCCCTTTTACCCAGATATCTCTTCTCTTCTCTTCTCTTCTCTTCTCTTCTCTTCTCTTCTCTTCTCTTCTCTTCTCCTCTCCTCTCCTCTCCTCTCCTCTCCTCTCCTCTCCTCTCCTCTCCTCTCCTCTCCTCTCCTCTCCATAAAATGCTTGCTTTATATATAGTTCTGCCATGATGTCATTTATCATGCTCAGCCTGTCCAAGTAGATTATTTTGATGTGACTCTGGTTTTCTTGTTTTGACTTACTAAAATGTAGGATACTGATTCCAAAGTCTTGGGACTCCATAGAATTGCTCCATGGGCTCTACCTGCATCTGGGTGGGGTCTCAGCATCAGCAACTACTTCGCTGAGGGAGAATTATTTTACGTGCCATAAAACACTCAGATTGCAATCAGGAAGAGGTCTGCAGTGTCTTACAGGTCCTCTGTTGTGTTGGACAATACCCAGACAGACAGCCTGACTCCACAGGGTGATAATCGAATTCCCCTCACTCTCCACTTTCTTGCACTTCTCTCATTATCACAAATCCTGCTACCGCTTTGAAAAGCACTGCATGCTGAGAAGCACAGTTTTTCTAGTGACTAACTCTCTGAGACAACTTATGAAGGAAGCAATCTAGATTGTTCAGAAGCTTGCATCTCTTCAGAAAGCCAGAAGCCCCAGAAAAACTAAGTGTCATTCAAATTACTTAAAACTTTTGCACCTCTGGTATAGCAACAGCCACAAGTTCCAGAACACAGAAAAAGATGTCTTTAGATACGTGTACTGTCCTTATGCAAGAAAGCTTTAGGCTTTCATTCCTCTAAGGGCCCTGGTTGTTAACTTGACTTAGATGTTTAGAAAATAAACTGAAAATATATCTTTCTCATTCTGTGTAATAGACAGTCTTACTCATCAGTCTGCAAGTAGGATAAAGTAGGACAGCCATAGAGATCGGCAAAGGCCATTGTTTTATTACTTTGGATCAGTCAGAGTGGAGTACTCTCACAGCCAGGTCACTGCCTGACGTAAGATACAGTTTCCCACTCATTACCGCCTACATTTATATCCCTCTTCAGCTTGACAAACTCCCAGTTTCTAAACTGGGAAAATCTTCAATACAAGATACTAACAGCAATTTTCAGATGGAAAAAAAATGATCTCCAGACACATCCCAGCAGCATTCTATGCTTTTAGATTGTAACGTTGTCTGAAAACACAGCCTCCTAGGATCTTGGAGAAAACCTTCCCGATGGAAATACCTTGCCCCCGGGTGCAATGCTGAGGCCTGTAGATTGCTGGGATGCCTCCTCCCCACCTCCTGTCCTCAACTCAGGTCTTGCAGAGCCACTTCTCACACTTTTTCCCCCTCACTCCTCACTGCAAGGTGGCGTTTTGCCCTTTCTTACATCAGCTGTGCCCGAGGTGCTCACCCACAGCTGCAGGGTTCAGCAGTGCCCTGCAGTGGTTGGCTGGAGCCAGCTGGAACCAGCTGTGTCTGGTTCTGGGCAGCCTCAGCATCCTCACAGAGGCCATCCTGCAGCTCCCGCTGCCAAAACCCTGACACTGGCATCAAGTACAGACAGTAACATTTTTCACTGGGCGCTGGTTTGTGGCCAGGGGCTAAAAAGCATCAGTTATTATATTGGAAGGAAAATGAACAGTCCCACAATCATGTTAACAGATGTGACAAGAGACATGCGCACACTGATAAGGAAAATATATAAACAAGTTGTATTGTCAACACTCATTATTTACTTACATGGCTGCAACTCACTGGCCTTCATCACTTCCAGACAGGTATATCTGCTCAACCCTTTCAGGTACAAAGCAAGCATTTATCCTCTGCTTCACCAAAGCAAGAGATGCATCTTACAGAATGTTCTAGGCAAAGTCACTATGCTTTTTATTGCCATTGTGTTCCTTGAGTGTTGTAGTCAGTCTTCAACCTGAAGTGTTTGTTCACAAATCATCACCGAACCTTCAAGTATGGAAAAAACTCAACAAACTACTGTTACCAAATGAGAAAATTTTGAAGATTCACCATGTACCTATGACAAAGGTTGACAACTGTAGACCTGTGCTGCTATAGTAACACTACTAAGGAAGTTTTTAGATTTCTACTTATAGAGAAATACTATGTATTGTACTATCAGATCTAGGAAATTAAATTCCTGTAAAAACAAAAGATCATAGAATGTTTTGGGTTGGAAGTGACCTTCAAGATCATCTTGTTACAACCCTCCTACCATGGGCAGGTAGACCTTCCACTAGACAGGTTGCTCAAAGCCCTATCCAACCTCACCTTGAACATTTCCAGGGATGAGGTATCCACAGCATCTCTGGGCAACCTGTCCCAGTGCCTCACCACCCTCACAGGGAAGAGCTTATTCCTAAATCTATTGATCTAAATCTATTAGATCTAAATCCACTCTCCTGAATATGTTACCTCTTCTCCTATCACTATATGCCCTTTTAAAAAGTCCCTGTGTGGCTTTCTTATAGGCCTTCTTTAGGTACTGGAAGGCAGCTCTAAGGTTTCCCCAGAGCCTTCACTTCTCCTGGCTGAACAACTCCATCTCTCTCAACATGTCATCATAAGAAAGATGCTCCAGCATAATGTGGAGCAAACAGCAGATATCAAATCTATACTTAATTGAGCATTCTATATTAGAAACTAAAGAACCTTCTGCAAAACCATTATCAACTGCTACCTAGTTTACCTCCATGAAGGTCAACCCACTGAGCAAATTTATATCTACTCAAGACAACATAGGTATGCACATATCTGCCTCTGCCATTAACACATCATCCCATAGAGTTTTCCTTTCCATTGTATCAAATGTCTGAAATACAGCAATATCTCATTTTGACACATCTCTGTATTTTCATGTCAGTAATTTAGCAATTCATTATATAAGAAGAAAAATAAAGTATCCTTGCTCCTTTAAGAAGTGCAGCAGTGTCATGGAGAGGGCAGCCCTCTCTTTTTCCACCCTTCAAATTTGTTTCCATCACATCACAATGAGCTTTAAGCCTAGCCCCACACTAAGGGAACAGCTTTGTTTCCCCACTGCTCTGATATCTTCCTTATTATGATAATGAAAATAGAAAACCAACAGGGCATCAGATATGGTACAGAGAAACTCTTCACCAGGAATGTAACTGAAGCCATTTTAATGCTCAGCACAGAGAATATTAGGAATCTATTAGTAGTAGAAACTCTAGGGATAAATTGCATTAAAATAATTAGGCAATAAGTGAGAAGTGTCCTCCATTACGTGTCCCCAAGGCAGCTTTCCCTCAGACACCTCCACTCTCGGCAGGTAACTCAGCAGAACAGTGTTCTAGCACTGCTCTAATCCACTGCAACTTGTAACAGCATTTGCTGCAAGCACAAGCTGAAATTTCATACTAGAAACAATTATTAAGGCCACTTACTAACGTAAATCACACGTAAAATAGCCAGAGTAATACCAGCAGGGTGTTTATGTGCATTTGAACAGCTGTTTTAAAGTAACAGCTCTTTCATCTGCACAGTTGTTTCTTGTATTTTGAAGTGATGAAGATTTTGGAACAAAAATATTCTTGCATGGAAGAACACCACTACTTGGTAATTAAGCATACTGTAATTCACAGCACCAGAGCAATGCCAGCAAGACAGGTTTGTCCTAATCTATCCTGATTAGGATAACAGGAAAGGATTCAGAAAACAAACCAAGGTTTTGCCATGGTTTTCTTGTTAGTTTCTTCAAGGCCCTGTTTATCCATAAAACAAGAAGAATAATGCTCCCTTGTGAAACACAGAAACTGATCTCATTTGTAGTGTTTGGACTCTGCCTCGTATGTTCCTATGCATTATTACATATAATTAGTAAAGTTTATTGGAGTGACAGGTGCAATCAATGAACAGTGTCACAACTTTTCCAAGAATACCATGGAAAACTTCAAGACCCACTTGGACATGTTCCCATGTGACCTGATCTAGGTGAACCTGCTTCTGCAGGGGGGTTGGACTACATGATCTCTAAAGGTCCCTTCCAGCACTACCATAGTATGATTCTATGATTCTATGAAAAGATTAAAAAAAAAGCAAAACCTGAGATCAGACATAAGATCTCTGAGGAAAACATGCTTTGCACAAATTGTTGAATACTCCTGGACCATTGTGATAAATGGGATGTGGATTCTGGCAACAGCAGCTGGGTAAATGTGACTAGCCAGATGGAGGAAGGAGCATCCTCTCAAATAGCAGAACAGAAGGTGCCACCACAAACATTTTGGTGTCTCATAAAACTAACCATTCTCTCCTATGCTGAGTCCAGACCCAAAAAGAAAGAAAAAAGTATAAAAAATTATCATCTGCTATTTAGCTTTAAAAAGATGGAAGTAGAAAATTTATGAAATAATGTCTCTAAAGTATAATATTTGAAACATATTACAGAAAAAAAAAAGCTAACAAAAAGTGTCTGTAGCCAGAGCTCTATTGAAAAGTGCCAAAGACTTCAAAGGGTCAATTCAGTGAACTAGAAAGCATGCAAAAAGCAGTCAAAAGTCTTCATAAACTGACGTACTTTGAGTAATTTGGCATTGGCTTATGTTTTCTCTGAAGTTCACAACCTTGCTTGAAGGAAGGAATTCTAGTGAGTATGAGTTGGTAAGGTGTGAAATACACCATGTGCAGCTGCCTACTCAGCCCAGTTTTCCCTGATGCACAATACCACCTAGGTAGCCCCAGCCTCCAGTTGTGTGCCTAATGGACTATACAAGCCTTTTTCCTATGGGAACTAAAATGCCATTGACATAACACCACATCCAGAAAAGTCACAGAATCACAGAATGGTAGGGGTTGGAAGGGAACTCCAAAGATCATCTAGTCCAATTCCCCTGCTAAAGCAGGTCCACCTAGATCAGGTCAGAGAAGAACGGGTCCACGTGGGTTTTGAAAACCTCCAGAGAAAACAACTCTGCACTCTCCTTGGGCAGCCTGTGCCAGAGCTCCATCACCCTCACAGGAAAATAGGTTTTTTCCTTAATTGGAACTTGTTGTATTCCAGCTTTTGTCCATCACCCCTTGCCCTATGACTGCATACTACAGAAAAAAATTGTTGCCCATCCCATTGACATACACCTTTCAAATACTTGTAAGTATTAATAAGGTCCCCCTGCAATCTCCTCCAGGCTGAACAGTTCCACTTCCTGCAGCCTTTCCTCATAAGATGTTCCAGGCCCCTCTTCTCTGTCCCTCTTGAGCTGGGGAGCCCAGAACTGGACACAGGACTCCAGATGAGGCCACAACAGGGCAGAGTAGAGGGGGAGCAGACCCTCCCTCAACCTTCTGGTCACACTCTTCTTGATGCATCCCAGGATGCCATTGGCCTTCTTGACCACGAGTGCACATTGCTGGATCCAATCCAATAGTTCCATGAAATTACAGAAACACCTCTGCAAAATAATGTAGCAATATTTTCAATTAAGAACAAACTAAAACACTTAAAAATGAGAGTCAGACTCTTTAAATAATGAAAATCTGGGAAAAGATAGCTTAGCATATGGCTTTGCTTCTCAGGGTAGACCATGTTGCTCTGTCCTGACTGGATCAGAAGTGTTTAAAACTATACCATCAATAGAATCTGCAGCTCACTGTGTGGAGTGTGCAGAGTTCATGGAAGTTGGAGATAGGATTGGCATTCAAATAGGACTATGGAATAGAAAAGAGAATTGGTATCTGTTACTAATGTGGTCCACAGGGGTAGACATGGGTAGTCCACCAACTGTGTGGACTCTTTGACTACTCAGATTGTAGTGAATTTTCATTTACTTAATTTAGCACTGTGTCCCATGGCCTAAGATCTTTCTGTAGTGCTTTGATTTTCCCTAGGAATAAACTTGTTTGACTTCTTAAGCTTGATTAAGTAGAGGGACTGTGCAGCAAGACCACATATTTTTAAAGCAGCCACTCTGGATGATTGGTAAGCAATGTCTTATTAAAGCAACAGTGTGAGTGTGGAGGTTCTGATCACACCAGGATAAGTTTCCTCTTCTCAGTTTGGGATTTGGTCCTCAGGAAAGAGCAGTCCCAGATTGTGGTCACGCACTGTCTGTGTTTACAAAAAAAACAGAGGGGAAGTTGACCTTGCCTGCAGAGAGGACCAAAGGGCAGACTCCTGAAGTCCCCTGGCATACTTACAATCAGCATGCCTGTTGTTTACAGCTTTCTTTTCAAATTTAGAAACAGAGCCTTTTCTCATCTCACTTGTTCCTGGCTGCAGAAAGGTCTCCAGCTATTTACGTATGTTGCAGAGGTGCCAAAAGACACACAACACGGCTGGCAGCTTCCAGGGGGCTTGGCTCTGCGAACGCTGCAACTATCCAGAGTCTTTTGGAAGCTACTTTATTCCAGCTTTTTAATTTTTTTTCCTGGGTACACTTTGATCTGAGAACTTCTATGTATATAAGCTTCCTAGCCTGATACTCTTTTTTTAGACTTCATAATTAGACAAAAGGTTCAGAACGTCTTCACATCCTTGATAGCCTGTTAGCAGCTCATTTACTTATTATCCATGCATGAGCTGACTCAGATAAAATCAAATTTTTAACTTGTCACACAAAATGTGAAATGCAAGGCAGTTTAACAAATGGTGTAGTTATATTATGTCCTCGTTATGTATACTGCACCTTTAAACCTACTGAAGCAAAGGCGTAGGCAGAGAGCAGGAGCCACTTGTTCATTCTGTCAAGCACAGAGTCGTTTAAAGATTCAATTAGCATTGGTTTGGTTTGCTTCAGCAACAAATACAAAATTATTAAGAAAATCTATAGTGAGATTAAAAAACCCACATTTTGTTTCAGTTAAGAGCCCCCAACTTAATTATTTTTCACTTCCCTCTTTCAATATGGGAAAAGAATCAGAGGAAAAATATGATGGAACTAAACTGTAACTTGTTTGCATCACTTCCTTCTATGTTATTTACCAAAAAATAAACACACAAATAAAGGAGAATCTGAAAAGATTATGTTTAGGAGGAAACTTAACTTGGCTTTATGTTCTTGTCCATGATACTTTTTAGTCTTCCTATGAACTCTCTCACAATTAGAACTCAGTCACGGCTAAACACTTTTGTCCCTTACTGTTTCTAGGTAATCTAAATTAAAAGCCATGCAGTGACAAGAAAGCATTGCCACACATGCACAGTACAATAAAAATAAGTTCTTTTTTGTGTGTGTTTATGTTTTTGTGTTTTTGAATGTCAGAATATACCTCAGTTCAAAGGAGCTGGGAACGGCTACTCTTTTGCTACTATCCAATGCTGCATATTGCACCTCTCATATGCCCTTCTCATTCAGATCTTCTTTCCAAAATCACCATTCCTCCTGTAGCTTCTCACCAACCATTTCAAGATTTCCTCTCATCATCTCCTTTTGGAGCAGAATCCTCTCAACTGTGGTCAGCCTCCTAGCTGCCATTGCTTCCCAAGGTTCCACGTGTACTGCTACTGTAGTCTGATGTGAAGGTGAACCTTGAACAAGAGGAGACGATGAGTAATGCTTGGGCCTAGCAGCTGCTTCAGCCAGTCACCATGGATGATATGCAAACCTCAGTTGGGGACTGGATGGGTATTTTAAGAACCACAGATGCACAGTTGGAAAGTAGCCCACTTAACCCACGGTGATACCAGCTGTGAAGGATGACATACCGCAGTGCACACGCTTTAGCAACTTTTAACAACCAAGCACTCAAAAGAACATGGTATTTCTTAGCATAAACTAAAGCACACCAACACCTGGTGTGTTGGCTCTTCAAGCCATAACAGAGCAGCATCTCACATAGAGAGTAAATACTAGTGGGCTCTCTCCGAGCAGCAGCTGAGTGCAGGATGATAGAGGAAAATGTTAGCATATATGGAAAACAGGCAGATTCAGTCTGGAACGGCAAAGCACAGAGGTGGATCATGGGGGAGGGAAAAACTACTAGCAAGGGAGGAAACAATGAAATTGAAAGAAAAGACAGCTGGGGGCTAGAAATCACAGTGAGGAAAACCCACATGAATACCTCCAGTGGAGAGAATCCCCTCCCTCTGCTGAGCTTCCGGGCATGAAAACTTGGGCAGAGCCTCAAGAAACCCTCAGCATGCTGACAGTTCTGAAAATATGAGTCATCAGCCCCCAGGATGACTCACGGCCGCACTCCTCCACCTTCAGTGGCAAATGAAAATATAGATGAAGAGGAAGGTCGGGCTGAGGACAGTACTACAAGCCAGGGAATTTCTCAGCCTCTCACTATGTCAACACTCATGTCATGAATCTTTTCACATTCAGCAGTTGGTGGCTGAGGAGGAGACAGCAGTGACCATCTGGGGAAGGTGAGATGTGTGCCATTCTCCCTCATGTTGCCTGCCAGGGAGGGAGACGTTTGGCAACAGAAGTACCTGAGAGACAGAAAAAGGCAACTGATACCAAGTAGCTGGTTAGCAGGTGACCAAGATATGTGAAGGGGAAAATCACAAAGGGTTTTGCATCTGTTGGCTAACTGTGCTGTATCTGCAAGGATGGCACTACTGAATAGCTTGCCAGGCTGAAATCGTGGTCTCATTAATGTCACTGGGAATTTAGTAACAGACCTGGTTTTCATCATAGCTTTAGTGCCACATGATACAGAGAAACAGCAGTCTTGAGGCCCTGGCAAAGGGCCAGCTGCATTACCAACTAGGTGGGTGTGTGCCAGCCAGATATCCCTGAGCACCTCTGCTCAGTGCCACAGGGACCTCCCAGCTGGCCCCAGGGAGGTGGCACTGCTCTGAAGATGCCTCAGCACTGGACAAAGCAGCTCTATCCCAGACTGGGCCTAGGGCCTGCAACTGAGGTAAGGCAATGCTTTGACAGGGCTATATAGGCTCTGGGAGCTGAGCTTTTAGGCATTACCTTAGCAATTGCCACAGAGCCAGGCCATAGGAAGCTGCCTGCAATCACCGCTGCTGGATGCTTTGCTACAAAAGCAGCTGCAAGCACTTAATTCCTATCACCTTTAAGCGCAGATTGATTGGGAGAAGCAAGTAAGATAGCTTGTGAGCCACTAATGCTTGCTGGAGCCACGCACATGCCTACATGGTACCTTGCTGCTATCACTTCTCACCTCCCATTTAGTCCAATGCCACATCCTCCCTTGTTCCTCTGTTATGTTTGATCAGACTACAAGTTACTGGAGATGTGACTCCAGCTCTTGGCCTCCATTTGTTTTGGCTCTTGCGTCTACCAGGCAGGTAACATTAAATCATTTACACACTGTCTTGTCACATAGAACAGAGATGGTTTTCTTTGTACTGAATCTTTTCCTGGAGTTTTCAGGACACTGATTGGATTCTTACTATTTTGTTCCCATGACAAAGTGAGTTGGGTCATTTAGTAGCACATTAAAAAATTATTAACACAAATCTGAGCAGCAGCAACATTTCAGTTTCTTTTTCTCTGACCACTGAAATTCAGCATTAAATCTAAGAGCAGTGAAGCATTCACTTCGTATAAGTCCTTCATCTTCTCTAATTACCTTCAGTATTGAATCTCCTTCCCTTTCCATTCCCTTCTAGCAGCTTTTTGGCCTCCAGCTAAAATAATGCCCTTTCACTCCTTTTTTAATCAAAGTATTACCCTGAACATGGAGCCAAAGGACGTCAAAATAGATACACTTTTGCAGATACACTTAGTGCTTATATAAGTGAAGGAATGCTCAACTCAGAGCATGATTTATGGGTAGCAGACAAGTTAAATTGAAACTTAGGTAGCAGTGGATTGTCTTTGTGACTGTCATTTGTGGACTTTGTATGTAGCACACACCTCCCGCCCCAGAACAGTTTGGGTTTCATGATTCCACAGACAGCAGTGGTTACTGACTATCTGTTTATTCTCAGCCACAGAGTCTGTTTTGCTGCATAGACAGAGCTGCCGTGAATTTAGCCTTGTTCTTCAGAGATGCTTCCCTCTTCTCATTCCTACATAGATTCAGTTTTCACTGCCTGCCAGCTCCACAAGGCTGGCGCCCATCTGAAAGGAGTAATCAAAAGCCATCAATGGCAACTCATTACATGCATGGAAACTCAGCCAGGAGACAGAGGCAAATGGAACAGAAGGATCACGCCAGTCTGAGATATTGCCACAAGGCTCAAAACATTTTCCCCTTTCCAAGGACCAGCCCATATGTGAGAAGCAACTAATATGTGAATGCCATCCTGAATGCTTTCAAATATGCACCTGCATCTCACAGAAAATTTAGGAAAATCTGAGGTGTTTTGAAGGCTCTGCTCTTGCTGCTTTGTTTTGTTTTCAATCCTTTTGTGAGGTCACACTCCTTGGCTCCCAGCAGTATAATTTTCTCTATAGCAATTAAGCTATTCTGCCTAAAAAAAAATTAGAATTCAAGATGTCAGAAGCAGCAAATTCCCCACCTGGACTAGTACCTGGCAATTTGCATCATAAAATGGTTCTCTCGGTACAATGCTCTGCCTCAGAAAACTACTGTGATGCTCACACTTCATAATAAGACATAATGGCAGATTTTTCCCCATGCCACAGTAACCCCACTTGTGCAATGTTCTCTAATGGACAAAAGGGTAAAAGAAGGAAAAAAGGGAAGTATTTCTGTCTTGTGGCAACAGTCCTGAAGCTTAATAGCCTATTTTACAATATGCAATTTGAAGAGCTCTGCTTGTTTAGCCCAGCCAAGAAAAAGCTGGCACAAAATATGATTATCCCAGGTATATTTATAGAGGAGATACATTGGGGAGGAAGAAGAGCTAATGAAGAACAAATGGCAGAAGAACAAATGGGAATTGATGAGCCACAATAAAATTAGACTGGAAATTAGGAAATGGTTTTACCTGTGCTGTTCTGGAAGAGCCTCTCAGGAGGAACACAGGGGAAAAAGAAAACATGGCTATTTTTAGGAAATAACAACATCAGTTTAGGAAAGTTTTATCATTCTATGGCCTGATGACTATGATAGCAGGAGATCATTTCAAGAATCTTCTAAGCCTATATACCTATCCTTCTACAACATTTTATATTTCTTCTGAAAATAGGCTCCCACAAGGCTCTTAGAATACCCTGACAGAGGCTTGTCTCTGTAATGTACCTGCATTTTCAATCAAATTTTAATCCAATCTTAAGGTGCAGACTCTGCAGACTGGAATGAAAAAAACAACAGTGATTTGCCTGACCAAATCAATTTGATGTTTATCCAAAAGATGCTTTCTGATTCACACGGGAATTAAATTGCAGGCTCACAGTACCCAAGAGGCAGTCTGAACTGATCACTGAATATCCATTTATATGAACTCTGTTAACCTCCCTCAGTAGAACAAAAAGGGCTCAATGTCAGCACACAAAATTTGATTTAGATTTTGCTTTTAGACACAGTAAATCTCAGCTTATGAGCCCTCAAACAGTGACCACTGTGTGCACGCTGCCATCAGGGTGTCACAGTGATCACCCCATTCATCCATCTGCTCAGATGCCACACGAGTAAAAGCCACAACACATTACCATGCCCACTGCTATATCTGTGGCCTGCTTTATCAGGAGAGCTCAAACAGATGATCTCTAGAGGTCCCTTCCAACCTCTACCATTCTGTGATTCTGCGATCACCTGCTCTGATGTGAGAGCCAAAGGAGAGTGTCCCCAAATTTCTCAAATACATCACCTGGCTTAACAAACAGTACCATATTGCTTTACAAATCTTGCCAAGCTGATGCTAGGCAAGCTTTAGGTAGATGAGAATTGGGCTCTTTCAAGTGTATATCAGCACATGCATGTTTCTGCATAAGCAGATACACAAATGTAGGGCAGGGGAGTGAAACACAGGGTAGTCTACCTCTGCAATGCATCCCAGAAACACTAGACTTCACAGCTCTCTGCTCACATTCAGGAATCCCATGATAACTGCTGTGAAACATATTTTAAAATCATTTTAATAAAAGCCTGGCCATGCACAGGCCTCTCCATTGTCATTGCTGCCTGGCCAGGGGGGGAAAACCCAAGGAGGCACTTGGCCATGTTTCTATTTCTGTCTCCTGGACTGTGAAACACCTCATAGTTTAGCCAGTTCCTTGCTGAAGTCTGACATTCACAACACTAAATATAGGAAATGTGCACTCTGCAGGGGCTAAATTTAGCTTTGCTGCGTTAGAAGGGGAGGTACCTCATTACTGGAGGCAGGAAAGCAAAACCACTGCAAGCAGGGACATTTGGGTGATGCAGTAGCAGCCACTGCTCTATTGTGCCTGCTCAGGAAGGAATTTAATTAGAAAGTTCAGTTCAGGGCTTGATTTTATCTTTTTAACAAATCCGTTCAATGCCCTAGTGAGGTTTTACAGCAATTCATTTCCTCCAGAAGAAATTACATACGTCCGAGTTATTCCTGTAAAAACATTTAGGAATATTCCTTATTTAAATCAAGGAGAGGCTTCAAAAATAATACAAATTAACATTCAGGGTTGGAGGCATCCAAGCTTGATAAAGCTGTCATGTAAAGGCTAAAAGACCGTCACACAGAGTAAATCATGATCACTTGCCATAAGCCTGGGCAGGCTTTTCAGGAATGTTAGATGCTGCTAAACAAGGAGGGCTGGCAGTGTCATAGCTGTAGCCTTTCACCTCTAAGTCACCTGTTTTAGCATTCTTAGCGTGGGGGCACTTGACCTGGGCTCTGTTCCCAAGCTGCACTATTCGCCATGGATTAGACAACATGCCTCAGTTTCCCTACCTATCAGCTAGGGGTAGTAGAATGTCTCCTGTGCTGCAGAGCATTTTCAGAGCTGAAGGAGGTGTTAAAGCTGTTAACTTGGGCTGGCTAGCTTTTCTTTAGAAACCACAAAGGCCTGGCAATATTGGACAGATGGGAATTTGACTGAAACACTTTGGTAGAAAAAAAATGTCTGACTGCTTGAAAATAGGTTTCCTAGTGGGTATCATCACAGATGAGTCAGCAAAGGCAGGTGACTTCCCAAAGGAACCAGACACCCCACACCTGCAGGGAGAGGACAGCCAAGGCTGCGGGGGTATCATGGGAGATGTAGTTCAAGGCGGTGGCCCCACGCTAAGCCACTGATGTTAAACTTTTCAGGAAATATGATGGCATTTCAAAAATGTAAGGATTAGCTTCTTTTAAAAATGGTACCGAGTCTCCTTTCTGTGCTACCATTCCCATTTTCCTGCAGTGTTCTCCAACATGAAACAAGGCAATGAACCAGATCAGCTCTCAGGTAAAGAAACTATGATGTAACAGGAAACCAAATCAAAACACCACTTACATAGTTATTTTGTCTTCATACCAATGATATACAAACTACATGATGGAGAACATGACCTGTTCTGAAATAAAATAACATCAGGATTCACCAATGCTCTCATCAAAACCAAATATAATGACCTGTTGCTTGTCTGGGGCCAAAACAGGCCAGTAATAATAGCTGAGCATTATGAACAAAATCAAACTCAGTATCTGGTAACAGCCTCTGGGGTTGTTTAATTTATTAGTCACTGAATTTAAACTGAGGAAACCAAAAATGTCTATCTTTCCCCTCAGTACATCCAGCAAATAATGTCATATTAAATAATGTTTGTTCTCACTCACAGGTTACACACATGTACCAGCCCTCTTGCCAGCAATTAACTTATACCCCATCACTTCAACTTTTGGTCAGGGGAGACAAAGGTGGCGTACCTGACACACTGAGGTATTGGAGTAGATGAATCATTCCAGAAAGGCAACAATCAGCAGGATTTTAAGATTCAGGATGAATTATCCTCTCCATCATTTTACACTTTCTTTTGCCTCTTGCTGTGCAAACCATGCTCCCTTGGACTCATGCACAGGGAGCATTGGACCTTCAGAAAGTCTATAAAAAATGTCTTACAATTCCATGTTCGTGAAGTAGCTATTGACAGATGGAAAAGGGGAAACTATTTCCAAATATAAAGTTCTTCCAACAAAATTAGAAAGTATGTGGAAAGGAAGGAACTTCATTCAGGACCACCTCTAATTTGAATATTTTTCTGTTTTACATTTCTTTCCTTGAGAGACTGAAGGCAGGTTAACTCCAGTTCTCCTTCAGTTAAACCTGTCTTGACTCCAATACTCTTTTGATATTCTATTTCAGCTGGTCTAACCCACTTCCTTTGAAACATCTGTCCTCTCAGCTAGTAAGGGTTTATGAACACAAACTCATTGAGTAAAAAACACTAGAGATTAAATTCTGCTTCTACACTTGCGTCCTGCGATCCTTTTCTCATGCTTCTCACATGTGTCCATGGAGACTTCAGATACTATCTGATACCAGCTATACAATACGGTCAGTGACTAAACAGCTGGAAATAAGCCTAATGAAACACGTAACACAGCCTAATTATATCATAGACCAACATTAGTAAAACCAGCAAAAAAACAGTGCCAAACAAAGAAAGACACGATTATGCAGAGGAAGAAAGAAAAAATAGAGGGAGAAAAGTAAAATTAAGTAAATAGAGCCGGGTCCTCAGGAGTTCCCTTCTTCATAGATTCATATCAAGGATTCTTTTTAGTCTCATGTAATAATTGTAGCCACTTCTCACTCTGCAGGCCATAAATTTTCAGTCCTTTATACTTTCAAAAGGCAAGAGATATATTTATCCTGAGCTAGTTTTGGCTGTTGATTTTCTGCATAAGAGCTTGTATGGTGCAATGTTTGGGATTTCTGAGCAAACTGGTGTTGATAACACAAGGATGTTTCATCTGTTGCTAAGCAGTACTTACACAGTGTCAAGGCCTTTTTTTGTTTCTCATCCTACCCTGCCAGCAAGCAGGCTGGGGTACAAAAGGAGTTAAGAGGAGTTAACTGACCAAAGGGATATCCCACACGTTATGACAGCCCTATAGGGGAGAAAAAAAAAAAAACCCACCAAAAAAAAAAGAACAACAAGGCTGTGGAAAGGAGGAGGAAAAGGGAAAGTTCAGGTATTTGTCTTCCCAAGGAAACATTATGCATGATGAAGCCCTGGTTTCCAAAAGATGGAAAGCAATGGATACCTGTCTGACAGTGGGAAGCAGTGAATGTACGAATTCCTTAATTTGCTCTGCTTGTACGTGGAGTTTTTGTTTTACCTGTTACACTGTCTTGATGTTAAACCACAAGTTTACTCAATTTTGCCCTTCCAATTTTCTCCCACATCGCATTGGGAGGGTAGTGAGCAGCTGGCTGGGGCTGACCTGCAACACATCCCCAGGCCAGCAAGGCATTTGATAGGTAGCCTTTCGGTAGGTTGTATCTGTTGATATTTCAGCTGCAAAAAAAGGATAATATTTCCTTTGCACTCTGTATTACTACACATTTTTAGGCATTTGTTTATTAATTGTACTCTTTGTTTTTATTCTATGTTTTCATCTCATTTAATTTAATCTTCTCTATGACACTCCCTTTCTAGCTTAACACTTCCCATCCTTTTCAACATGTCTATGTTCTGTCTTTTAGCTGTTGTGTAGACAAACACAATAATTTCATCTTTAAATCATTGTGAGCTGGGAGAGAAGTTTTATGAATGGAACTGAGAACCCTCAGTTCTTTTGTTGTGCAAAACAAGTTATTTAGCTGAGCTTTGCCTTCCCCAAGAAGAACGTCTTTGAATTCTTCTGGATTTCAGGTCTTACTAGATTCAGAGTTACTTTCCTATTTCCCCATTCCCTTCTTTGTGTGAGAGCAGTAAAGTCACGCAAAAGGAAAGCTGAGGGAAGTCCAATGAACTCTCACTCAGGTCAGCACTGACCACAGAAGCTTCTGCAACAGAAATTCCCTGAAATTACCTGCCTATGTATCTGACAGGCAGAGTGAAGAACTGTTTACCCCTGTAAACCATCTAGCTGATGCTATTACAATGAGCTCTTAATACTCTCTATCTAAATAGACATACAGAGGACTTGATCATCCTCATCTAAAAATTTAAGGTGAAACGTATATAAATAAATGTTTACATGGTTAAATAGACCTACAGCATATCATTAAATCATTTGGCATATTGACAACTTCATTGGCATTCTGAGAGCTCTTCCTGGCTTTGGGTGCCAGGGTAGTATAGGCCTTTCTGCTTATTTACTTAGGCTGCAGTCTTGTCCTTCACAGAGTGTTTTTCTGTTACACATTTGTTTATGTTTTTTGGTGAAAGGTGGATCTTATTGTGAGGACAAAGAAAACTCTTTCTTAGGCCACAAAGTCCTTCCTAGAGCTATCAGCTGAAGTGATTGTTATACTTACATGAGGCCAATATGTCTGAATAATTAATGAAAACACAGACACAAGATTTGCAATGCAATCAAATGATCACCTATGCTGGTGGAAGTTGTTTATAAGAAAAGATACAATCCATCTTCAAACTTAAACAGTCATTGACATCTCCTTTGGAATCAGAAGTGATCAGTTGGCTCTACCTTGAATAGCAGCCAACAAAACATTTAGAAGGACCTACAAAAATGCCTTGTAATTCCTTGTCCATGAAGTGATTAATTACTAGACAAAAAAGTGTAAACAATCTTCAGATGTAAATTCTTCACAACATTAGGAATAAGATGGAAAAGAAAGAATATAATACATGACCTAGCTTGAATATTTCTGCCAGTATTCAATCTTTTACTGTAAAGGTGATTTATTTAATCTGACAGCATCCTGACTCAATGATCTTTCCGAGCCCAAGATTAAGATAAAACGGTGAACACATAGCATGTGAAAAATCAGAATACACTATGCACTGATAATTCTATTAAAGTAGGAGCTCACTCATAAGCAGGAATAATAAAGGCAAAACATTTACAACCAAATACTCCACACAAATTCAAGTTTTCTTTTTATCCTGTAGAAACTTTCTGTGGTTTTGTCCAGTTTGTCATATCACTCCAACCTTAAGTGTCAACAGTAGAAGACAACAGTTGAGACCAAGGGCAACTGACCATAGTTTGGAGAAGGAAAGAAGAAAGCAAAGAAAAGTACAAATGCTTATACCTTGTAGCAAACCATAAAGATAGACAAACATATTTGGATTGTACTCCTGTCACGGGTGGCAGTTGCACATTGTTTTGCTCACAAGGGATAAAATGAGGTAAAATACCAACTGGTAAAATAGCAGACCTTAATTCCGAATAAATTAATAGACTTACAGTAGTTAAATGGATCCATTAATGAACGTGTTTGCTTACTTTCTGCATTTTAGTCAGTCTGAGATGGGTTTAGTCAAAGTAGTTACTTCCAGTTTATTCTTCTGTTTATCTCCTGTGTTTTTACATGTAACTTCACATCTCCACTAACTCTACATTAGTAAAAGCAGTCAAAGACGATCTAGTTTCATTTCTGTTAAACATACACTAAATAGTTTTTTTAAACCTTTTTTTATTTACATCATTTTACAATCATGCAAACGCTCTGGTTTGGATTCCTCATTGAAGGGGCACGTTTCGATGCTGACAAGGGCTGACTTTCCTTAAACAGGAGGGAGTTGGGCTCTGTATTTCTTGTTAGGTGGACTAAAGTTCTAGTTTTCTAAAAGATGAAGAAGAAAAGTTTCAAAGCTTTCTTTGATCAAAGCTGCAAAGAGTGACATGAGAAACAACAGGGGAAAGAGTAACATGAGGCAAACAAAGCAATATCCCAAGACTTCTGCCTGCCAGTTCAACCTCTCAGTATCAAAAATGTGACAGAATATAAATTAACTTATTAAATACATTTTTAAATGAATTGAACCATGAGATAGGGCTCTAGTTTTTAAGATGTTTATGTCTCTAACTGACTTGACATACATGAAACAGAAGTTTGAACTTCACAATAATACTGCTTGCAAGAAAATGAGCAAAGGTGGATTTGCCACCAGAAGTGCTCTTTCCATTGATGCTCCATGCTCCAAATGTGCTCTAGGATATGTGAGGAGGGAGAGAACCTACTGCCACCTGAAGTTGCCATTCAGAATAGGCACACATCCAACACTAGTTAAACACCCTTTTCCTGCGCCGAGAGTTTAAATACATTTTGGTAATTTAAAGTACAGGTGGATAATAAATAAACCTCTTCAATTAGTTTCAACATCAGGGAAAACTAGATTTCTATTGCTATTAGAAAACTGAGCTGTTATTGCAAACCACCCACAGCAGCTTGCTGTAATCACTGCTGACTACTTGTTATTTTCTTTGATTATATTTAATTAGGCAGCTTTATCTTGCTTGAAACTGAGTTTCTTATAAGTAAACAAGTCAGAGAAAAAAAATCAATTATTCAAAGTATTAGAATAGAGGCTTTCATTTTAGTCAAATCTTGTTCTGATTCTGTTATTATACTTTCAAAAATGAACCTATTTTTTGTCTCAAATGAACTTAAATCAACGTTATTAATTAACTAAATACTATAAATTTATCAATTGAAAACTGTCATTTATTGAATCAAGAAGCTGTTGTAGGCAGTTAAACAATTCACACTTTTTTTTTTAAAGAATGGGGTGAAATATCTTTAACTAAATTATCATATTGCACTTTATTTATACAGTACAACAAACCATTTCCTACATTAAGAAAGTTTCTATTCATTCAAATGTCAGCACCTACAGAGTTTCTATATTGGCATATTCACGCCTGTTTTCAAGAATTCTATATAGTGCAACTTTTACTGAAGATTTCAAAACTTGTTCAGTGTGGAAAACCTCTTAAGTCATATTAGAAATTCTTTAGAACATTGGTGTTCAATGTATGAATGTGTGTTCCAGTCTCCTTCCAAAATGAACTTGATACAAATGCCAAGCAGAAAGTTAATGATGCCATGTATATTAAATGTTTCATTTGCCTTTCCTTAAATCTACTACAAGGAGAATATTAGAATGAAAAAACATATGTTTATATAATTGCTTAAGTATACACTGCTCAGAATATCTCTATTAGCTAAAAATACCAAATCCACTTGTGTACAGATTTTTATTTGATTACAACAATTAAATAAAAATATTTGATAGCATCATAACTCTTGATTTGTGAAAATACATGTACTAACAAAAATACCACAACACTTAAGTTATTGAATTAAAAGACAATTTCAAGCTCACCAATTTAAAAGTGAAGTGCATTAAAATCAGTCCTTTGTAGATCCTGTTGAGCTACTGGTAGAATCATTTAATCGAATCAAGTTTCTTTCATCCTAATTTGAGAATGATTTATGAAACAGCTTCTAAACTATGTTATTATATTAAGCAAAATTATTATCATTAATATTATTTATCAAATAATCATGGGTTATCAATGCCTTATCCATAGATCATTTTCAGTTATCTCTCAGAATCCAAAACTGAAATCTTGAGTTGAATTTTCTCAGACTCATCTGCATACATTATGCCATACTGCAACCTTCTATCTCTACACCAGATAAGCACAATTCTTAGGTTTAGTTTTCCAGCAGAAATGCCTACATGTGTGAATGTTTTTCCACTTTCATTCTCTATTAGCCACCTTTGCTTAGATACCTTTTACACAGACCTCTGACAGCCACACAGGTTGGCAAGCAAAACAGTATGGCAAGAACTTGCGTGAAGGTCATAGAATCATAGGATCACAGAATCATGGAATCATAGAATGGCAGGATTGGAATGGACCTTTAGAGATCATCAAGTCCAACCCCTCTGAAGAAGCAGGTTCACCTAGAGCAGGTCACATAGGAACATGTCCAGGCAGGTCTTGAAGACCTTCAAGGAAGGAGACTCCACAACCCCTCTGGGCAGCCTGTGCCAGGGCTCCGTCACCTGAACAGTAAAATACTATTTTCTTATATTTAAGTGGAACTTTTTGTGTTCCACCTTCATCCCATTACACCTTGTCCTGTTGCTGGATACCATAGAAAAAAGGGATGCCCCAACCTCCTGACATCCATCGTTTAGATATTTGTAAATGTTAATAAGATCTCCCCTCAGTCTCCTCTTCTCTAGACTAAACAGCCCCAGTTCCTGCAGTCTTTCCTTGTATGAAAGACGCTCCAGTCCCCTGAGCATCTTGGTGGCCCTGTGCTGGACTCTCTCCAGAAGTTATCTGGACTAATGTTTTAATGATAAATTGCAAAATTAAAATGCAAATCACTCCTGAACATCAGAACATACTGAACCCAGAGGCAGCTGCCTTTGTTCAGCAGTGGTGCAATATTTGTGCACAATTAGTATAGAAACATCAGTAGTTGTCACAAAGTGCAGATGAAGTAGCATACAGTATCCTGTCACTAATCACCCCAGAAGGAAGGTCCTACTAAACAGATGAATCAATGAAAGAAATTCATTATTCCATGAAATCCATTCTGCATTAAGTAGTATGCAGGAGAGTAAATATAAATTAGGCTATGTAATACACCACATACACAAAAGCTATTGTCTATACTTCTATGCTTTATTGTTACAGTACAGCATCATTCACTTTTCTCTCTGCAGAGAAAAAAAACGTGCTCTGACAGAAGCTTCCATCACTGCATGTGATCAATTTAATCTAATGTATGGCACATGAGACAGGCAAGAACTTGCAGAGCACAGGTCCTACAAGTTCATACCAGTATTAACCTGCTCTAGGTTGAAGGGAAAGCAGGCTCAAAAGCTAGCAGTGCCTGCTATAAGGTGCTCCTTGGCACACCCAAGGCCCTGCCAGTGTGCTCCTGTGGGGGTTCCCTGCTTCATGGGTGGAAGCACCACTTCCCCTAAGTTGCCCACTCCTCATACCCCCAAGCACCCTGTATCAGTGGTGCAGCAGGTCTCCAGAGAACGTTCTTTCAATCAAGCCTACAACAGCTCAGAGTAGATGCCATGCTGGCACAATACTAAGTCCATCAATAACTTGCACTGAGACAATTCCCATTAGAAGTTTATTTATAGACAGAATAGACTTATAAACATCCAGGACATAGGCCAAATACCGTAAAAGAGCCTTTTCCTTCTCTCATTCCACAAAGCAACACCTAGCAATCACTGGTCCATAAAAGATATTAATGAGGTGTTGTTTCCTGCTCATAGAGCAGCCAAGTAAGAGGCCAAGGACATTCCCACTTCCGTAATAACAGAGCTATGGCACTGAAGCACAGGGGCTAGGGCCTGCAATCGAGCATATCTACCATGCTCAGTAGCTTAGGTATTAAGTTCACTAAAGAATAAAAAAGGCATGGAAAGAACACGTAGGCAAAATGTAATGGATAGCCACAGGTGGGAGGAAAATGCAGCTTTAAATTCTCCCCAGAATAATTTCTTGCATAAGACTTTATATAAGCTGACAGCCTTTCACATTCTCAGAACAGGATCCCAAAATTCACTGGCAAGGTCTGCACCCTCTGGTAAAAATGGCCCAAAGATCATAGTCATCAACTACCATGCAGTTTATTAACAGGGAAAACATGAATGGCCAGTTTCAGGTGGGGTGGGAGCACAGTTTTTAAAGCATTTGGGACTCTAATGTCACCCACTGGGTCAGCTTACAACCTGCCTGGTAAGGCACCTCTCTCCCTGTCTGTGAACTGCATAGAAAACAGCTAATGCAGGCAAGGGCAGGAAGGAGAGCTCACCTGAATAAAAGCCTTTCTGTAGCCTAGGCTTTTAAAGAAAATAGAAAAAAGCAAAGCAAGCTCTCAGTGGCTCCTGGAATTGCCACTCTGCAACAGTACAAGTGCAGGAAAAAAACAGCCAGCACCAAGGACAATGCTAAGCTAGCAGTTGTGTACAAGCAAACATTTATTTGCCAATGGCCTCAGAGAAGCCTGAGCTCAAACAGAATGTGATGAAAAGCTATGAAATCTGTCCAGCCTTTGCCACATGAGCACATTTTTGCTCTAGAGTGCCTTTTAATGTTTCAAGCCACCCAGTTGGTTTTTATGGATGAGATCTGTGCTCAGCATGTAATTTCAAAGTGAGTCAGAGGCACAAACAGCAAGAGAAGGTATAGCTTTAGTTTCACATGCCAGGCTAACACCAGTCTCTCTTTTTTTCATTACTATGAACCATATGCTCAACTGAAGAAACAGGGAAACCATAAAACCAGCATTATTTTAGAGTGTTGCCCAAGGGACTTGTCACCTGACATTCAATATTGCCAGAATTCCCAGTTCGATGAGGACAGTTATAGTTCCAAACTTCCCTACTCACTCAGGAGGTAAGCCCATACTCCCTCATGCTAGCTAAGAGGAGGGTTTGGTTTGTGTGTTACCTTCTAGAGGAAATAAATCTTTCTCTCAAAATACTGAAGAAAATCTTGACATTATTATACAACCATATCCCTAAATTCTCCAAATTCTCATCACATGAAAATAAATCCCTCCTTGGGAAAAAAAAAAAGTGTTATTTTTTAACCTAACTTCATGTTTTGGGGGCCTTCACCCTCAGTTCAGGACTGGAAAAGTTGGTTATCACATACTTAAGTCGCTTAAGAGCATACATTTTAAGTAAAGAAGAGGAATAAAGTTTTGATATCCTCACTGGGCAGTCATAGCCAATGTAAGCTGCATGCAAAAGGTTACAAGAGGAAATCAATATTACACAACACAAACACAGATTTTCAGAATACATTTGTAATGCTTTCTGAAAAATAAGTCTCCTTCTTCACATGAAGAACAACTGCAATAACCTGGTATGGAATCTTTCATTGAAGCCACTGTCAGACAGGAAAGAAAACCAAAACCTAACCTCTAAAAGAACCTGCTGGGCAACTCTATTTGGAAGGGCAGAACAGTGCCATTTCTGCACACAAGCTGAACCTACAGGTAGGAAACAAAGGGAACAAAGACAGGAGGCCTTTAGAAATGTCCTAAGTGATACTCACAAAGTCAGAAGGTTCATTCACCACACCATTTCCTATTTCTGCCCAAATCAAATTAGTTGCCTATGCTCTGGCTCATTCAAGTGCAGTGATTTCAAAATGCTCACTACTAAAAAACCTGCCCTTGGGAAACAGACTCTACACAATGAAACCAAATCTACTGTCAGCTTTTCCTCAATCCCATTTTGCACAACCCTAAGAAGCAGTCGAGAGTAACCTCTTCTGCTGCTTAGAGTTCTCAGCACTGCAGGTTTTGATGTGCAGACACATTCTACTGCCTCACAGCCTGTTACTTAGACCTTGTCTGCACTGGTGACTTCAGCCTCTGTCCGCGGGCAGCGGGTTTGGCTGCACAGTGTCAGCGCGGGCAGCAAAGCTGGTGTTGCTGCTGTTACACAGTCCAACCTGATTTCAAGCAGGAATGAATTGTACTTCAGTAGGTATTGGCAGCTTATCAAGTCCAGGCTTGTGGAAAATCTTGTAATTCTGCCCTGCTGTTGTAAGAAGCAAAGGAGAATAAGTGTGCTGCACAGCTCTGCCTGTAAACAGACTTAATAGCCTAGAAAATAAAACTCAGAAGGAGATGCTTCTCAACAGTCAGCTGCTAAAAAGAGGGAGCTTCATATTCAGGCATTGTTACACGGAATTAAGGTCTGGAAAAGTCAGCTCTGAGAATAATTTCTCTCTCTTTCTGATAGCATAGCACATTTTCTCTGGCTGGTACACTCTGTTGATTTTTAACCACCTCTGTTCTGCCTCGCCAGTTTCCTGCCTTGCTGGGCTCCAGCTAGAGCAACCCATACTGAGAAACCAGAGCCCAGAAAGCCTCCAAGGCACAACAGCCATCAAGATCATGAAATTAAAAAGTCTGATTCTCACCTGTTTGAACTTGAACTTCCTTCTCCCTACTGTGAAGATGCCTAAGGAAGGTCATGCCCAAAGTCAGCAGAAACTGAATTACTACAAGGGAAGCTCTACTTGAGAGGCAATGGTTTTCAGCAGTCTTTTAGGCCAGAAAGCATCAACAGATCATCTAGCCTGAACTCCTGCTCAACAAAAGCTGCTGCAGAAAATAGCTGCTGGGAAAAGGCGACTCCTCCTAACCTGGCAGTGATGTGTTGTCAGGCCACAGAAGGTCCAAGATCGGTCTCTCCAGTTCCTGATGGGGAAGAATGAGGGGTGCTCACAATATAGCCAACAACATTCAGTTTCTTCCCTCACAACAAAATAAGGCAGCTCAGGTTGCCCTTGAAATCTATTTTATTAGGCTGCATTTTCCCAAGGCAACCAAGTCTCTAAATCCTTGAAATTCCCAGTGACCTGTCAGTAAATAAAGTAGTGCACAGAGAGTAAACTGATAACCTGCAAGTAGACCTGGCACAAGCAAGTAGCCCTACTGTCCACTGGTATATTTTGCTAATTTGTGCTGAGTCAGTGTATGAGGGTAGAGTATGGGCATTCTCCAGGTTTGGCACACTTTGCTAGACTGGGTGCAGTGCTGCATGTGGGCCCATGCTGAAACACAAGGAAGGGATATAGTGGTTTATGACCACACTGAAATCAGCTCAATTAAGTGCAAGAAATATGATAACCATGGGAGGGAGCTCTTAATTTATTGCTGTCTTAGACACCGTGGGGGTTTCTGCAGCCCTTAGTGAGAGATAAAAGTAGTTTGCAAAGTAAAAGTGAAACAGCATTTAACAGTCACAGCCTGATCTCTGAAACTGCAAAGAATAAAATGAACGCTAATTTTGGGGAGGGAGGAGAAATTTTCCCATCATCTCTTGCCTCCCACATTGCAGCACTCACTGCATAGAGCTCAGGTGAATAATACAGACCAATGCATTTGTCTACCACATGCTTACACACTCACAGTCACTATGAGAGGGAAAACCCAGAGAGGTACTAAACCCCAAGGACTCTCTTCTAGAAAGTGCAAAGTGGAACATTTTCAAGAGTGGGTGTTTGCTGCAGGCCCCTGTGAGCTGAGGTCTTTTTTTCTGCCCCTTTCATTATAGTCTTAATTTGTATGGTGGTTCTCCTGCTCTTACAGGCTCACTGAGACAATGGCTAAGGAAATATAAATGCCAACCAAAAGGAAAATACTTCTCCTTAGTCTGTATCTGTTTAAGGGCAACGCAGCATGAGCATCAAAATTCATTTCATGGGGCAGATGAGGATTAAGTGCTATGATTGGTTTTACGAAATTCTATAACACTTTGTGGAACAGGATGTGGCCCAAAGTTGTCAGTTTATAGTAACCAGTGTGAAGCAAGACAATGTACTTCACCAGTGGCGTGGTTAGAAAGTGCGACAGTTCTTCATCTGAGAGATGAAGTAGGAAAGTACCTATTCCAAAGACTATTATAATTCTCTTTGAAGGAAGAAAAATATCCTAATTGAGAAAAAAAAATCCAAAAAAACAAAACATGGATTTCTCTTGTAATGATTCTGGAATGACCTTTTCCTATCTTATTTTCTTCTTATTATTTTTTTTGTTTTCCTGGAAGCAATAGGGATTAATATCATACTGCATATTAAAATTTGTCAAAGTTGTTAAATAAAGATTTGGTTATTAAAAAAGGTTACAAGTATAATTATTGTTGTTTTAAATAAATGCATTTATTTGAAATCAGCTCTGTGGGGGAAAAAACAGAAGAAATAAATCCCAAGGATTCCCTTTTGAAAAGTTCAAGAAGGTGATATTTTCAAAAAGAGGGTTTTTGCATTGTTTGTCTATCTTCCCTTAATATTTCTTTTTCTATTCCACTGGCCAATTTTACCCAATGGTAAACAAAAGGCAGAAATCCTTATGAATTTTACAAAACCTACTGTTTCAACAAAAGAAAGACTCAACATGGTACCTCCCCTGTGGGCAAACGCCAGCAGAATAGGGGTATTCAATGCAGCAGGTCTGTCAGCACACGTGAACTAGACAGCTATGAGCATGTGGAGAGCATGTACAGTTTTCTTTGGCACTTGAAGACACATACGGAAGAGTTAGAATAATAATTCTTGGGTGGTAACAACAGAAGTTAGCAGATGAAGAGCTGAAAGCTGAATCCAGGCTTACTGGTTCTGCTTATTGCTCTGCTCTCTGGAACCTGCTGCTTTACTTGCAATTCTCTCTTACACAGCCCCAACTCTAAACATTCATGAAAATAGATATGACTGCAGAAGTATTTAATGGCAATAATATGAAAAAAGTCTCTGCACTTGTAAACAATAGCATATGCACAACAGATGACAGCGAGGCATACAAATATCAGTGATATGTGTTCTTATACCTGTAACTTCCTCTTTCCTATAACAATCAAATCTCTTCAACATATTCCCTCTGATGACTGTCATGGAGCAAAGGAATCCAAACACATACAGATTGATCAGGGGGCTCTCTCCAAAGCATGAGATGCAGTTGAAGAAATTGTCCCTCACTGGGAATACATAAGGACCTAAGTGTCTTCCGTCTTTTGAGCAAAGTTCAGGTTTATCCAGAAGCAGAATATTACTTCAGATCCATCTTCAGTGTCTACAGAAGCTATTGATTGTTAACCAAGAAATACACTTATTTCTCACACAACAGGCTTGATTCCTCTGCTGAAGACTAACAGAATAAGATTTTGTGCCCACATCCTTAGTTCTACAGATATGGCATACACAGGAAGAAGTGCAAAAATTTGCATTCTCTGTGGTACGTGAAAGCTGAAGAAGAGAAAGCAGAAGAAATAACAAAAAAAGTGAAACAAAACAAGAAAAAAGCAACAGGATGGACTGGGAATATTCCACAAATTCCTTAAGGTCTTTCTCTGCTGCTTCAGCATGTACAATATTTAGATACCTTCACAGAGCTGAGATACAGCCACCTCTGTGATTCTTTGCAGCACTAGCATTGTACAGTGTTTATTTAACTTCCTGGTATGCATTTCTCAAAGAGCCAAACACACAAGATTAAGATTACAAAGATGAAGATCAGAGTCTTCCTCTGGTGAGCTCTTAGATGACTCTGTAAATGCTCATTTAAACAAACAAACATCAAAATTGCCAACCAAAACAACACTGAATGTCAACAAAAGAAAGACCAAACACCTCTGCTATACAAAGAATGTCACATTTGATGTTGAGTCAGTTTAAAACTTCAGTGAAACAGGTGAATATTCTCAATGACATCCAGTGATAGGACCAAGGGCAACAGGTACAAGCTGGAACATAAGAGGTTCTAAAGAAACATAAGGAAAAACTTCTTCACTGTGAGAGAGCACTGGAACAGGCTGCCCAGATGGGTTGTTGAGTATCCTTCTCTGGAGACATTCAAAACGCACCTGGATGAGTTCCTGTGTGACCTACTCTAGGCAGTCCTGCTCTGGCAGGGAGGTTGTACTAGATGGTATTTCAAGGTCCCTTTCAACCCTTCAGATTCTGTGATTCTGTGAATGACTGCGTGCAGCTGACTGTACAGTTGACTATAGACTGTAGAGTAGTCTTTATGTGTTTGATTCAAGATCCCTTTGAAATCTTTCATTCTCAAGCCTAATTGTACTGTATCTAAATGCTTCAAGTTGGATGACCAAAGGAAAGATTTTCATACAACTAACTTTGTTAAGACCTCATGATACATCAAGGGAGAAGCACGTTAGCAGGATCAGGGAAAAGCTGGCAGGGAAGAGCTGGCAATATGGTAGTGGAAACAGATGGTCTACAAGCAAAAACTCTATCATGATTAAGAGAAAATAATGTTAATAAGGTTACATTTCTAAAGGAGGAGTTCTGCCAAAACCAGAACAAAACAGAGGAGTTATTAAAAATGTGATTTAAGTGATCAGTTTAGATTAAAAAATATTGTTTCTCAGAGGAGATGTGAACACTGAGCATGTGTTTGTTTCTACTTCATTACAACCTGAATGAAAAAGACTGGGTATAAACTACTATATCAGGTACCTATGAAATCAGCATGAAGTCTGTAGAGCAAAAATTATCAAAAGCAAAGAAAGAAAGAGAGAAGGAAAGCAATGTAAATATCACAGCTTCATGTCACTTGTTGGTAATTCTTAAACCAGTACTCCAACTGCTGAGAAACAATGCAAATCCAAAATACGGTACCGTCAGATTTATCTCACCTAGCTTGTCTCTCTTACTATGTCCATATTGCATGCATATATTGCTCCTGTAGATAACAGAGGCAGACGTATCTCCTGAGAGTGACATCTAGCACCTTAAAAAAAGTTGTCAGAGATATAGGTATGTCTAACTTTAAATTCTTAGGTTTCCTTCTACAGTTACTGACTGCCCTGATTTAGTCTTCAAAAGTGATGGTGACCTGTGACAGATCTTCAAGTTCAAAGGGATGCTGAACATTCAATGAAGATGCTAATTTCTAGAATTACATTAGAATTTACTTACCTGTAAAGATCTTGGGCTCTCTTTTTTGAAAGCAAACTACAGTATGAGAAGATGTAATACTTGAAACACTTTACCCTGGAAAATAAACTCTGATATTAGGCCCAAGACTGCTCACTTTATATTTCTTTTCCTTCGTATGGGTTGCTGACATGAAACAGGGTATATACAACAATTACTTCTGTAAATATCAACTGGCCTTGTTAAAAATGAAGAAAACCATTGCATTCAAAAGTTGGTTAGTAACTACGCTAGAGCAAGCCCTGACTTCGCATTCTGCGGTGAGTGAGCAGTCTCAATTGTCCCTTCACTTCTCTGTGCCACAGTCGCTGTATTGGTAAGATGGAGGCATGCTGCTCTGAATGAACAGGGGCTGAAGGGCTTAGGAGAGCCTTCAAACTTTTCAAGTAGGAGCTTACTGTTACTGTCCTCTCCCAGGACTGTGTGTCCCAGCCTCACCTCATGTAATACAGGAAGTCTAGAAAACTCTAGGAAATCAAAACCTGTGGTTTTCTGCGGGTAAACAGGCTCCAAAGATTAAATATTGATAGATGTACACATCTATACATCAATATCCACTGTCTGCATCTGCTTCCTCTCAGCAGAGCTCTCACGACACACATCATCATACCTCTAGCCAAGGGTTTGGGATGCATCATGTAAAAGTTAATCATCTTTATTCACAATTCAAACTTTACAAACTACGACATAACTCTGTAATTGTACTGTCCATTTCATCTGTGGAAGTATCACATGCTGCAAATGATCATTTTACTCCAGAATGCTTTGAAAGCAGTCTGTGATGAGTGAGCCATACAAGAGGCAGACAAGCCCCAGGACAATTACCATTGGCATTCAACTTATGCAAAACTGAGAAGCAGTAATAGGAAAATTACTTGGGCACTTATAAACTGTCATTTTAATACAACTTGCCAGCAAGAAAACAGAAAGACTCTACATCTGATCAGCTTGCACTAAGTTTTTGCCAAAGCACAGAGGCAGGGCACACTGGTGTTAGGGTACATGCAAAATAAGCCTTATACAACATTAGAATGTCAGAGAAAATAAAATATGTTCAGACAGGGTTGTGTGACTCCAGCCCACAAACCTCTTTTCCAGAACATAGGCTTCACTGGACATAAGCCAGCTATAAGAATGACAGTCCAGGAGGCCACAGCAAATGAGAACTACAAAGGGGGAAAAAACCTCGCCACAGGGCAATTAAGAAAGGTGGAAAAATGAAGAAGCAACAGACTTTTTAATAACACCTCAGGGATGAATCTACAACTTCCAGAAGCTTCTGTGGGAAGGACTGACTTTTTCTGTGCTGGCTCATGCTTGATTCAGATGGTGACCCTTCCTCTCAAAGCTATGGACAGTGGATATATATATATACATGTGTACATATCATACCAGCGAGTAGAAGTGGAGGTGCATCTCCTCTGTTAATGGGGATAAAACTTCTCTCTACCATCAATGACAAAGTTGCTATCTTGCATCTCAAAGCTGACAAGTACAAACAAATTAGAATATCTCAATTAAGAAGAGATTTCAGGCAGCATTCTGCCAAGCGCCTAACTGCTATACTGCTGGCAGACAAATTTAACAGATTTCCCAGTAGTGCTGCTGAGGTCATTACAGTTACTTCCCCATGTGGCACATCCTTTAGAGGCTTTGGTTGAAGCTGTGGCTTCCGTTTTGTTGCAACTTCATTGGTGCTGCAAGTTCAAGTAAAGCAGCCAGTCCCTTACACCTGCTTACAGTCTACTTTTGCCTTTGTTTTTCCCTGAGTTGCATAGTGCATGTAAGATGAAGAAATCAAATCAGAAGAAACAAAACATAAGTAGGAGGAACAAAAACATAAGTATATACAAGTAAATCAAGCAGTGTATTTTCTACTTGCAAGACCTACAGACTGTTCCTAAGATTACAGACCAGCCATTACAACCTAGGAGCCAAGTATTTGAGCTCAGTTCACAGCTCAATATTAATTTGCCCGAAGGATCTCAGGGAACCAACTTCTACATGCTGCGTTCCCCCCTGAAAAGTAATTTACATTGATACTATCAAAAATTTAGATAACTGCAAGTAACTAGCTGACGTGAGGCCTGGAGGTAACAGCAAGGGAAATTTCAGACTCACGTGAATGGACGCTTGCTCCAGGCTTTGCACTGGCAGCTATTCTATAACACTGCCCTGCAATGTCAAACATAAGGCAGCCTACTGCATACCTATTCACATCAAGCCCAGCTGGATCTCCATTGGCCAGCAAAGTGTGGCTTTTTCTATCAGACACAGCAGTGTTCCAGAGTGTATAGCACAATAGAAGATTTCTGCTCAGAAGCTCTGGGTGATGATGCCAGCTCAGATGCTGCTTCCTGGAGAGGCACAGCTCGCTTGAAAAATATTTGCAGGCACAAAACTGCTGGCATGTAACAACATAGACCACAACATAGAAAAGACACCTAAAACTGAGGAGCAGAACTAGTACCGAGTGCAAAATAAAAAGGACATTTTTGGTACAGTTACAATTGAATCAAGTGATATATCTGTTATCAACACCACATTTACGTGGGAGTGCAATGAACGTTTTAATTCTTTCCTAGAAATTGTGTCTCTCTGCTTCTATAATATCCAAAAACTTTATAAACTCCTGTTCCTCTTTGAAACCATTGTACTTTAGCTATGCCTGACTGGCAGGAGGGCTGGTGGATCTGGCTCTGTATCTAAAACTGTGTTCTCCTTTCTCCCAGCACACAGTGATATCAGCTTTAGCCATATCAAATCACGGAGAAAACAGAAGAGGTTTGACAAGATTCTCCATGTTCCTCCACACATAGGAAAAAGGAGTGATACCTCTCCGAAGCTATGTGTTGAAGTGACCAACCATCTACAGCCACTATGGAAAAAGCCAAGGCGTTCCTCTTTCCGCCATCCTTTAGCTCATAGTTCCTTTTTTAAGTGGTCCATTGGTCAAAGAGGTAACTTTGAATGTTACTCTGTGCTCCTGCGGTGTGGCTTAGCTACAGTTCTCTAAGTTGAGGTGTGAAAGGACAGGAACATATATTAAAGGTTTCCACTACAGAATAAGAGCTCTCACTTTCTGCAGCTTGAAATAAACCCTACTTGCAACACAGAAGCAAGTGCAACCACAGCAGGGTTTGAGCAGGAAAAGGCTTCACAGGGGGGCTAGTGAAGGACGGGTGAGGAGAGGAGGTGGTTCTCTATCACCAGAAAAAGTACAACCACTCAATTTTTTCCACTTCCAGTCAGCCCCACCATGACGCCCCACAAGTGAACACAAGAACTGACCACTGAGTGATAATATATAAACTCTGTGAGAGGGCAGACAATATCAGCTTTCTTCTCTGCCTTGACAAAGAAGCCATCAGCAATGAAACTCCATGCTGCAACTATCCTCATCATCTTCTGGCTTGGTGTCTTGACTGTGCACATGGTGAAAGGTAAGTTTACAGCTCAAGGGGAAAACAGAAATTCCTCCACACTGCATCAATGCCTGATGAGCAGAATTCATTCTCAGACAAGGTTGATTCATAAGTTAAAGCTCACAAGAAATTCAGATCAAAACCACAGGAAAGACAGCTTTATGGGGGATTTCATGTGATGTCCTGTAAATTAGTAGCTGACTTCTGCTGTAATGCAAGGAGAGTTTCTGTGCCTTAGAATACATAAAGGATTTCTGTGAATTATTGTTGCTTTTAAAATCATTAAGTCTTGAAGACACAATGTCTTTTCATCTCACTGATGCCATATAGCAATGAGTTCTATTGGATAATAACAATTTATGAAAAATATTTAAGGTATACTTTTTTAACAGATATACTACTTTTACGTGTATTATATTATTTTTATGTCTTTCTCAACTGTGTCACCTTGATTCCTCCAATGTCACTATTTTAAGAAGTTCTTCCAGTTCTAAATCACACGTTGCCTATTTGTTTCTAGACAAATATTTTAGTACAGGCAGGCAAACTATGCACACGAATTGGAAAGGAGAGCAATGGATTTGTACAATGTCTTTTCTCTCTTCCTAATTTCATGCAATTTAACATCTTGTTTGAGACCATTTATGATCCCTGAGATGAGCCATGTTTATCAGCTATGCTTTAAATGTTTGCCTACAGTGATGTTTAGGTCTGTGACTTTTGATTTGGCTCCACGTATCATGCAGAAACATGGACATACACACATAAGCATGTCATACACAATCAGATTCACGGAAACAAGCACATAAAAATCACAGAAAATACTCATATGCAAGCCTTATGCAAACCCACAAAAATACACACAGTAAAGGCATCTTCACAAAACCACACCAAAACCAAACTGAGACCTGATAAGTGTTCACAAGATGATGTAGCTACACACTGAGTATGTTCGCCTAGTGCCTGTAGAGCTCGATCATACTACATTCTCCTATGTTGATTAACGCTGCTCATCTCAGCAACACATGGCATTATATCACAGACTGCAAGTTCATAATGTCATTCTCCAAGTCGTATAATTTGCCATAAAGATCATCGAGTCTGAAAAAGCACAATGAGGTAGTGTGCAAGGGATAGAAAAAGTATTCGAAAGAAGAATGACAAAGGAAACAAAACATACAAAAATACATAGAAGGAAAAAAAGAAAAAAGAAAAAAGAAAAAAGAAAAAA
>WBNH01006842.1:0-17191 GCA_013401255.1 Urocolius indicus | reverse complement strand
AAAAAGAAAAAGAAAAAGAAAAAGAAAAAGAAAAAGAAAAAGAAAAAGAAAAAGAAAAAGTAGTTGCAGGTGCAGAGCAGTTCTCTTTTGTTCCCAGGCTTAGAGAAGCTCTACCGGTATTCCCTGCATACACTCCCATGAGATAGTTTAGTAGTAGAGAGAACATTTCCAGGACTAGTAAGGATTGCTTGGCTACCTTTGAGCTATTTAATGCCACGTTTTGAAAACCAGTCTGATTGAGGCAGTAAGATACATATTTGTAATGAATCATCAAAAGATACATTGCATTCCATGTGACTAAAGCAAGATCAAAAGAGATATTCCTTCATGTAAACAAAATCTCAAGAATTAGCAGCTCTGTTAGTACTCATGCACTGGCTGTGCTACAGCTTCTCCAAAGCCTGGTGTATGTTTGCCTCAGATATTCTGATTATTTCAGAGAAAACCTCACAATGAGATTATGTGAACCAGGTTTTATACTCAGCAAGTTGTACCTGAACAGATCTTAGACTTTTCTCAAGTCAGTTTATAAATTCTTTAACAAGAAACCTCAATACATCAGTGTTCCACTGATGCCTTCCCAAACCTGTCTTTGATGGGTAGGAGAAAACTAGAAACTAGCACGTGGAAGCTTCCAGTAAAATATAGATATAATCCATCTCACTTAAATGAGCTCACATTTTAAGATATCATTATGTAAGGTAGCAATTGCCCAGAGAATTTTACACTGTTATCTTGATCCTATTTATTAATCACCAGTGTATTTCCCTGAAATGGATGAAAATGTTGGAGGAAAAGGAGGATTAAGTTATCTATGAAATGAGTCTTATAGCAAGAGTATGCAAGTACTTAGTCTTCTGGCAGGTATACCTCTCTTTCTCTGAAAACTTGTATTTTAACATCAGTTTTGGGTGTCCAATATGAGATAAGCATCCTTGCATTCTCTTCCTTCACTTGGCAAGAAGGCAAGATTACTGATCCACATTCAGATGACATTTGTAAATCTACACAGTGAAGATACCAGTTCTAAGGGCTACTTTATACAGACACTCATTTGCAGATCACAGAAACTCAAGGGCTGTAAGGGATCTCAAAAGATAATCTAGTCTAACCTCCCCCTGCCAGAGCAGGACCACCTAGAGTAGGTCATAGACTTAGTGATGAATGATATCAAATATCTTTCTGGTATGGAAGTAGCGATTCCCTAGAGGCAGAATGATTATGTCATTGTTCAGGAGAACAGAAAATGGTTATTGTCTTAACTGAAATAGCAGTAACACTTCAGAGATCATTAGGTACATCACAAAAACTACCTTAAGCTCTCTTGTATAACTAGTATTGTGGTTGTATATCATGAGACACTTATGTTCTAAACACAACTGGAAATCTGCTGGAATTCATAATTTATTAATTATGGCTAAATATGAACATAGTATTGACTGCCTTTGTCATTTATCTACTTTACTCCTTCTAGGGAGTGCTGGAAGTCAGCCCATGCGCAACCTCAGTTGTGTAAAACTGCATACAAAGCAACTGAACATCCGAAATCTTATCAACTATGAAAAGCAACAAGTTCCAGTAAATGCCATCATGTAAGTATCCAGGGCGCAGTTCACCTTCTGACTTGTCTATGCAAACATGCTACTGCTGAAACAGGAAAGGTCATCAGAAGACCTTTGGCCCAACTCACTAAACCTGGCTAGTTCAGGTCACCCTTTCAGTGTTCCCACAGAAGCAGTCACGAGGCAGCTGTGAGAATTAGGGGAGACAGGTAAGCCTCAGAGTGTTGAGAGATGTATGCTTCTCACAAACAGAAATCTGGTAGAAATCTCACTGAACAGGCAGATCTTTTGTGCCTAGAAAGTGGGGAAAATCCCAGTGAGGGGTCAAGGTCATTTTATCAAATGCAAGCTTTACTCCTGGGCATTAAATGTGCATCACGATTTCAAACAAAATCTCAGAATACCAGGTATGCACCTTTTTTTAAATGTGCACAACTACATATGTTACATACATATCTATACCATAAATAGGGAACTAATGTTGCTAAGTGATGTCATTCCAACTAAAAACTACAAACTGGAGCATATGATATGGTTTTACCACATATTTCCTCATGTACTGCATAAAAACCAAGAGCAGTAAACCTGAGTTTAAAGACTGAACTTTAATGGCTGTCTGGTTTGCTTGCTTTCTTCCTACAGGTTTATCACCACAAAAGGTATCAAGATCTGCGTAAGCCCTGATCAAAAATGGGTGCAGGCTGCTATGAAGAAAATAGATCAGAAACGTACCACCAAAAGCAGATAACCTGTCCTAAGCAAGCGTCCAAGGCCAACTAAATGGAATCATCATCAGCGCTTCACATAACAGGGAAGAAAGCTTTAGTATCTGCTTTTAATTCCTATTTATTAATTGGCAATAAAATCTCTGAACAAAGACAAACTCACCAGAATCTGTTCATGCCTGGTTGTATGTCTGCTAACTTCTTCATTTTATAGCTGGACTCTGTTACACTGTTTATTTTCTGAATTCCTTGCTAATATTTAATTACAATTGAATGTACGTATCT
The DNA here is from genome assembly GCA_013401255.1 of Urocolius indicus. NCBI lineage: Eukaryota > Metazoa > Chordata > Aves > Coliiformes > Coliidae > Urocolius > Urocolius indicus. The sequence continues at coordinate 14,619 of WBNH01006842.1, read as the reverse complement.
TCTCATCCTTGCTGTCCTGATTAGTATGGTATTTAAGGGTGAATGGCAAATATTTTCACATACTGTAGAGAAGAAGATTACCTTCCACAGGGTTGAATGAGTGTAGACCTCTATCCCGATGGAGGTCAGAATGTTCTGCATTGAGTGCTGTGTTTGGGAATGTGCTATATAATTTAATGGTTACTCATACCCATATGATATATAAGTAAGCTAATCTCATGCTTCAGGCTATCACTTGGTCAGAACAACATTCAGAAGAATATCCTTGGGCCCTCAATTTTTATATACAGTATTGAACTATTAGATTAGTCCGTGATGGTGTATGGATACTCTCACCAAGAGGTGACCTGGAGTAACTCATTGTAACTATGAGTATAACCCTATTCAGCATTGTAGTGGAGAAGATTTATCCTACCCACTGACTTCTGTGAAGTTACTTACATTTCATCCTCATACCCTGAAACAATTGATTTACTTTTTCCTTTGCTTTTCTCTGAATATGGAAGAGCAAACTATGTCTGGAATCTGTATTTCACAAACTCCTGGGAAATCCTTGCCCTGGACAACTATGTATATGTAAAGTCGTGTATTTTCTAAATTGGTAAATTCTACTAACAGAATATTATGAATTTTAATAAAGTTACTATGAACCTGGGAGTAAATTATATGTTTGTCTGACTGAATGTAGTGCATATAGAGACTGTTGAAATGAGATGACATCTCATGTCATCTTGACATGTCAAGATGACGTCACGAATCTGAGACTTTGTGGGCAACAAGCCAGCTAGACCTGACACTACTACCGACCGGTGGCTCTCTTCAAAAGCAATCCTGTTCTGAGCTTTCTGCACCCTATTTCAGCTGTGAAGTCCATATTCTAATACCTCTTCAAAACTTCAAGTACTTAAAAGTCAGGCTTTGTACAATACTTGGACGATCCCCACCTTATCAGAAGCAGACATGAAAGAGCTCTGGGCCAAGAGAAAATAAACTGGCATTTGAGAAGCTTGAGGAATAGGGGAGAGGTACTGTCAGAGAGGCTCCATGACCAAACTTCCTCTTGTACTACTGCATGTATGTAGCCTGCTAAACTATGGGCTTTTCATCATAAATGACCTCTTAATGATACACATGAAACTTCAGCACTTCCAAACTACACTATAAAACTAAGAGCACATTACTCTAAAAGTTAGTCTTTACAGTTCCCTGCTCTGGTCAAGTTTGCAGACAGAATTTGTCTCCTGTGGCTAGCATTTTGTCATAGCTCAGTCCTGTGTAGGGAAATGCATTTAGTTTTCAGTATCCAGGTTTTAAAGCAGTGCTACCACTTAGGCAAGGAAGAGAAGGATAACTTTGAGTCACACTACAGAACAGAACCAAGGCAGGCTGCTGAGCCTCCATTATATGGAGTGACACTTCCTTACTGAAGTCCTCGATATCAACTGCACTAGAAAAAGAACCGTTGTTGCTATAAACTCTTTAAGAGCTTTACAGGTAGAAACATTGAGATAAGACATTTATGGACTATGGCAATATATAAACTGGCATTCTTTTCTTTTGAATCACTGATCTCAAGGCCTCAGTCCTTCATATTTCAGGCAATGCAAACACTTCTGTTCCCTTCAACATCATCAGACTATCAGCAGACTACAAAACCAGGTCACCTATACGCTCTTTCAGATGAATATCATCAGCTTCTACTGATCAAATTCATCCAGGGCCAGAACTAATTAACATGCTTTTGGCAGGCAGAATTTTAATGTCTTTGCTCACATTCAGTAGTATCTTATCCTGGAATTAATCTTGTTGAAGTTAATATATATTTTTTTAATTAGGACTATCACAACTTGAGGATATATATTAATTAACCAGCACAAAGCAATTAATATTTCATACCTGCTTATCCTCATCCCAGTTCATAGCACAATTAATAAACATTTTTAAGAGTGAATCATACTAAATAATTACATCTTGTTTGCTATGCTTTGCAAGATCTGTAGTGATCATTGTGCACTTCTTAGGAGTTAATTACTATGGGTGATCAGCACTCTCAGCAGCTCTTCCTACTCAGTCACTAAACCCCAGGGACTTCCCTGCCTGTCCCTGACCATTACATATCCCAAACTTTGCCAGAGTCCCAGTTGCATGCTATTTTTGTCATCTCTGCATAAACTGAAGCTTATCTGTAATGGCACTTCTCCTATCTAGCACTTTTCCCTGAGGCTCTCAAAATGGTTTAGAAAGAATGGAAAATATTATTAAACCTTTTTTCACACAGACACAAAAGTGCAAAAGGAAGAACTAGAGTGCTGTTGTTTTGTTGAAGGCAAGTAAGAACCATATTCTTGGTCTCCAACATCACAGAATCATAAAAACAGGAAGTTAGACTCCAAGGTACATTTGAATGTTTGGGGCTCTGGTTGCACTGACGTCCTCCCTGCACTTGACTACCCACCATTTCTTCTCCAAGTGAGGTAGGGAGCAGACAGCTCATGGCAACTACTTTTCTTCCTGCTCATCCTCTGCTGGACTGCAGTCTGTAATATGTACACTAATTTCCTTTGGCTTCTTTTGTAAGATCCATGCATCACTTTGCCAGAAAATATCCTTCAAATTTACACAGCAGGCAGGGGAGTAGTAATATTTGAAACAAGTCCAACATTGCTCTTCTCTCACACACCACTCACACAGTTTCCAAAGGGACTGAAGAGATACACTGTGTTCGGAATATCTAGTACAGGGGAAAAACAGCAGAGAGCACAGTGGACAAACTCTTAACCTATGTTAAGTACTCGAAGTTTCACTAACTGAACAGAGGCAGACAGTACAACTACTCATCCCTTCCATCATGTTGGCTTTTTGCATTAAAAAAGCATACTTCCTGGACAACAACTTTACATAATTACAGCTACATTCCTTCTACTGCTTCTTTATAACTTAGGAACTAGAAAGGTAAGGGTTTACAATGATCATCAGCTTTTCTGAAAACTGTAACTACAACATTCAATCCCCAACCCCCAGTGATGAGCTGGAATATTCACTGATTGGGTTTTTTACATGCCTTCTGATTATCATTTGTGTTTTGTTTACACTGGAGGTTTTTATCAACTGATCACCTATTTTAACAGATTGTTCAAGACTCTACATGGGAAGAAGAAAAGGGGGAAGGACTGCATATTTTTGTACAAATACTAATGCATCAGTGATGCCATTTTGCCAGGTATTGGTACATGACATGACAAGTAAGGCACGTTAATTCAGCAAATTCAAACATTTTCTTCTTTCATCCCTGTGGAATACTGCACCACATGGATTTTAGAAAGCTAAATCTTATATTTTAAGTTGAAAATTAATTGTTGACTTAAATCACTGGGGATTGCTACAGAAGACACTAATTCAAATTTTATGACAAGTTTCTATAGAAAGTGAGGGGAAAGGTAGAGGGGTAACAAATAGGAAAGGAGTGACAGGGAGTTGTTTCAGGAGAAGGTGGTATGAGGAAGGAGTCATCAAAGCCTTAGCAAGTCATAGCCTTTTGGTAGCTTACTTGCTCTTTTGACTTACCATCTCTGCTCTATGGTATGTGCACATGTGTGTTTCTCATCAACTTGGGGAAATAGAAGCTTGAAAGATATCCATAAACCTGGAAGCCCCAAGCTATACTCTTCCACTTGCAAGTTTTTAGGAATCAACAAATTGAAAATATCTGAAATTACTACACTGTAAGTGGTTGTCAGTGTAATTGATAATATTAATTTTATCTGGGCATTTGATTTGGACAGTATAATAAAACTGTATATAGCACATTCTCTGATCAGCACCACTACTGCTGCACACCCCAGTAAGCCCATCCACTCTCTAGGTACATCTAAGACCTTTCCTGCAGCAATACCTGACCTACTCTGAAGGCACTCTTCTGATCCCCCTTATTGCCTACCATGATTCCTGTGCACTTACTAACACTGAGAACTATTTCTGTCATTTTCCACTCCATGCTATTCATCCACAACTTGTATTTTTTTTTAGGAGATCCAAGAAGAAACAGAACAAGCCTGCCAGGACAACTCCTACAGACTCATGGTTCCTCCACGACAGTTAAACCTTCACCTGACAAACGCAGCAGAGAGAGGGTAAATTAAGCAACAAACAGCTAATACCAAAGAAGGGAAGAAAACCTGATCCTTCTCACATCTTGCCTATAAAGCATTAAAATAATTGAACCAGCAGGGTCAGACTGACAAAAGATAGTGTTTCCACATATATACCGTCTGCTTGTGTCTTTCTACATTCCAAACAATGGGAGTACTGCAAAAGAAATTCCTCTGCTAATAATTTCACCATCATTAGAAAAAGGATACCTCAGCTCATAAAAGATCTCACCTAGAAAATGGCCAGAGCAAACTATGGACACCCTTTCAGGCATGCATTCTCCAGGGAGTTTGAGAAGCCTTTTGTGTGAAACAGTAAATAACCATTCCCAAACCAATTATGCAATTCCAATTTAAAATTCCAATTTAACTTAACCTAACTTTGTGAGGCTCATCTGAGACATTTCCTAGGCATGTGCTGGTTCAAGGCCTATTTATTGCCCCTACTGTCTTCCTTTAAAGAGACCATGAAAATGGGGTTGCACAGTAGGCCTTTTCCTGGGGAAATTTTGGGTTTCCTTGCCATCTGGCTGTGGCTTAGAATAAAAGAGTCTAGAGCAAATTGTTAGACGTTTGTTATGCAAAAAAATAGGCTGGTCCTGACATAAGAAAAAGGCTCCAAGTATACAAGGTCATATCCTGCTCTACTGATGACTTGACTATTCATTTTTGTGCAGTGGTTAGGCTATTATGTATCATACTGGATATTTCTTACATTAAAACCTTTAAAAATGAATTAAAAAAAAAACCAAACTCAAAAGCTGTTTAGAAATCATAACATAACACCTGAAACAAATCTGATAACTTTTTTGTTTCCTCTGGGTTTCTGAGCCTTGTAGTTCCACACTGAGGTTACAGTTTCCTCAAGAACCATTAGGTAAAAAAGTGTTCGATGTAAGAGTAAGCAGTAAGACTTAGAGTCTTCCTGAAAGTTTGGCATTGGAGAGAGTGACAATAAGTGTGCATATATCTTACATATATCTTACATCATGTATGTGTGCATTGATGTTTCTATGCATGAATGTGAATACATGTGCAAGATGAAGCTTCTGTAAGCTTCTTGGTGAGGAAAATACCTGCTTGTTTCCTACCATCTACTGCCTAATATCCACCATGGTGTCAGCTCATACAAGTCTGCTGTTCAGAGACCATTAGAAAGTTTCCTTCATATACCGCAGCAGGACAACACTGACTCACAAAAATTGTACAGTGATAATTGTCTAGTGCCTCCTTGTAAGAAGAAAATGTCTCTGTTAGGGCTCCAGTCTTCCTCCAGGATTATCCTAAGCCTGCTATAAACAAATACTGAACAGGAATTGCCATTCTATGAGTTGTCAATTCACCTGGTACTATTCTTGTTGTGCCTTATTAAGGCTTTCTAGCATGAACATCTCTCATGAGGGAGACCTTTTCTGCTCAGAAGGACTTGTTGTGATCATACCAATCGAGTTAAGCAAGTAAACTGGAAAAAAATTTAGATCTCTGTTTCTAGGTTTTTATTATACTAGAAAATAGTGGTGTCGATTACTTAATGGAAAAAATTAGTAATATGATTATTAAAAACTTACTCTAAAACATATGTTTTATGCACTCAGTTTTAATTTTTTGCATGAAAAATCATCCAACTGGACAAAAATAGCTGGGTAAAATTCACTTTTTGAACTCCATCTAGTTGATTACTTCCTATTGTGATTACTTGCTGCAAATTAAAGTTCCAATAATGTCTAAATTCAGTCTTTAGAACTGTAATCATACAAAACATAACTCAGAGAAAATCCTGGAAGAAGCTTTGTGGTAATAGCTGAAGATTTTAGTTTAAATAAAGCTGGGTGGTTTTTTCCATCTCAAAAATCATGTAAGAGATCTCAGGACTTCAACTGATGGACAGGAATTAATGAACGTATTTTCAAACTTGCTAAAATATGCATTTTGCATTGAAGCCCCACAAACTTTCCTGTGGCTACCTAATGAGGCCTCTGTTCAAAAGCATGATTCACAAGGTGACTTATGAGAGCTATTTTATGCAGGTGAGAGAGTGTCTTCTGTGGCTTCCCTTAGCCAGCCCAAGCACTTTGTGGTATCAGCCTGAGTTCCCTGAAGGTCAGGGGAAAGTGTTAAACTTTTGACAAGTTCCACCCTGCAGAAATGACAGGTGATATCCCATCCAGAGCTGCTTCAAAAGACACCATTTGCTGACTTACACAGCCACTATGGGGGGGGGGGTGCATCTCATTTCCACTTGTATAAGGAACAACGTGTTCCTTTGACACGTTCTCTTGGTCAGCACTCTGTTAGTAGGAGTGTCATTCTGGGCTTTTATGGGGCTCTTCACATACAATGTTAAAAACTTCAACAGCACAGTACAGCAGAAAAGTAACTAAATTAAAACAGGCTAAAAAAATTTTAATTCTGAGAACTTCGGCCACAACAGGGTTTGAGCAGGAAAAGTCTTGACAAGAGGGCTTAGTAACAGATAATGGACCAGAATAATGTGGTTCTGTGTTGCCACAATTAAAATTTTCTGCATATGTACACTTTTCTCACTATTCCACTGTTGTTGTTTTTTCACAAAACCAAAACAATACATAAACTTCACAAAAGGAGACTCTTGTTAATCACTTTCTTGTCTACCTTGACACAGAAGCCACTAGCAAAGAAATTCCACACCACAGATAATCTAGTTACCTTTTGCTTGATGTCTTCACTCTGCACAAATTGAGATGCAAGTCAATAGGAAGATAGGAATTACCAACCATGCTGCACTTGCAGTCTGATGAGTTCAGGATTCATTCTCAGACAGAGTGGATTCCCTATTGAAGGCAGTTGCAGTGTAACTTGCCAGCATGGAAGAGTCATCTTAGTGGTGGTCTTCCACCTTAATAGTACAAGGAGAGTTCCTGTGCTTTAGAAGTCTCTTATTTGCTCTCCTGTAACTATGAAATCTTGGAGCCATATATATATAAAATATCTTTCAATCTTACTGATGCTTTATGGCAGTGAACTGCATGAGATAATGATATTTGATGAAGATTCTAAAGTCAGTTTCAGATACAGTCTTTCTTTTTTTGCTGTGCCTACTTGTATTTCATCTCTTATGTGCCCTTCTCTAATATATGTAGACCTAATCTTCTAGAATCCTCATTTATCAGTCCATCAGCCCTCTGAAAATGGATCTTACCTTTTTGTTGGGTTTTTACCTTGGTGACAAAAAAAGTAATATATGTGAGGATAAAGGAAACAAAAACAGCATTCAAGATAAAGGGGTACAAGTGACTTATATAATGAAGTCTTCTTCCTGACTTTGTACAGTTAAGACCTTAAAACTACAGTTGCCTATTATTTTTAGTGGTGATGTTATATAGCCTCAAACTCACAGGCCATGCCTGCTGCTGAAACTCTCTCATGGGTGTGTATAATCACAAATGGAAGAAATACTTCTGCATAGATTTGAGAACGCAAAAATCACAGGCACGAGTTGATCACATGTAGCCTCATGCAAACCCATCAAAATGCAAAAAATTAAAGCACAAAAAATACACATGCACAACAAGGGAAAGACAAAACCAAGGATGCCTCTAAGGTTTTCATTAAGTGACCCATGTGCACTCTGAGGTTAGTGCCACTCTTTTTGCTGCTACTTGTTTTTAGGCATTTCACAAAGAGTAACTCTCTATCTCATCTTCCTTGTTTGCAGCACTGTTAGTAGCTTTTACAAAGCCAAGTGCTTCTGTTTTCTGGAGTGGATAATTTGCTATGAAATATTCCCATGTAGGGAGACACATGCCAGAGAGTCTGTGGAAAAATATCCTGTATTTTTTTGTAAGTATAAGTGATATACAGAGGTGACAAGACTTAGAGAGAAGTAACCAAGGTAGCTAACTTCTGTTGACTAACAGACCAAGGAAGAGAGATTTATGTCAAAACAAAAAAGTGAAAAAGAAAGAAAAAAACCATGGCTTGGAGACCATATGGTAAGGCAACTTTTCCAGGAATTTGCTGTTGATTGCACAGTGAGATTGTTTTTTCTAAAAATCCAGTGTTAAAGGCACAGCAGGCAGACATATCATTTATGAGGGAAATGAATTGCAAGGAATAAAAACAGTAGAGATGGATTGATCCTGTCATGAAAAGAAGAAATGGAGCAGGAATGACAAGCAAGCATAGTAGTAGTGAAGGAGTGTGGGAGGCAGGAAAAAAAAACAAAAGAGGATCAGAAAAGTGAATGACAGGAGATGAAAAAGGAGATAAATGGAACTACAGATGTGGATCTCAGTGCTCATGGCATTTCATGGTTTCTCTTGGAAAGCTGATTCCTGCAGCATGAGTAGAGGACATGCTCACAGATGCTAGGAGCTTCTTGGTAAGAGATGCCAAGACTTTTAGGCTGTTATCTTCATCACATCCTTTCAAAATGTTCCCACTGGTGGTACGTAGTACTGCTCCATAAACACATCTATTTTCTAAGCATAGATGATGTTTTTTGCCAAATACTTCCATGCTTTAGCTTAGTAACTCTTTCACCAGCTGTTAACTAGCTATTTACCATATATGGGACTCCCCAGAGTGGTTCACAGTTGCAGGCAGCAACACCAACTGTTCACACATTGCGCATGAGTATAATTTTACATAGACTCTTTACTAATATATAATTATACTCATGTGCAATGTATGAACAGTTTGTAATGCTGTCTGGTTTTGTATGGACTATGTGATGACAAACGAATAAATGAATTTAGAAGGATTCATTGAAATTTTTACTGTGAATCTTGGTTTGGAAACTAGAAGTACTAGCTGCCTGGCTTTGCTTCTTTTCTGCAAGCTCCTTATTACAACACATTACAAGACCTATGTGAGGTCTGACCTTCAATGGGTGCAAGATGCCATTGAAATATCTGATGAAAGACAGCTCAAAAAAAGACCTTCCATCAGAGCCAGAAGTGCCAGTGCTAACACAAATAGCAAGACAAGCTCCCAAACTCTCAGGCAAAGTTAGTCCAAAAACTGCCTCCAAGACCACACCAAGGACTGTATTTCCTCCAAAGACCATGTCCACTCCTGATTCCTCATCATCTTCCAAATGCATTCATAAAGCCACATTCACTCCCAAACTCATTCTTCTCCCAGCTCCAGATGCTTACTCAAATATATCCTCAGAGTCATGATCTCTCCCAAACCAACTCCCAACTCTATGTCCATTCTTAGAGTTATATCCATTCCTAACCACACAGTCTACCCAAATGCAATCTGAGCTACAGATACTCTTAAACCCACTTGTAAGTGGCAATGCAAACCTATGTCAGGTGACTACACGTGGCACCAAATGTAGCAACAAACAGCAAACTCACCACTTGCACCTTGAACTACTTGAAACTGCTACTCACTAGGCACCAAGAAAGTCTCTGAACAAATCTGAGCTCCATTCAACCCTACATCTCTGCTTGTATTTTCTGAGTTAACTACCATATGAGGTTAATTGCCATCCAGCTCTAACTACATCATGTGATAGGTGAATGCATACACTATACTGGCCATTGCTAGTTAGGTGGAAAGATCAAGTTTGAGTTCTCCAAGCCTTTCAAGTAAATCCATGCTCTCTAAGCCAAAACAGCTCCCTGAACCCACATTATACTGTTTAACTCCAGTAAAGTCTCCTGCTCATGCAGCCAAAGATGGCATTTGGTTGAGACTTTGCTGGAATTGAAGAAATAAAAAGTCCCAGCTATACCAAAACATTTTGCAAATTCATGTTCACTTTGACAAGCTCTTGAGTTTACAAATAGTAAATCCCACAAAAATCCTGAAAAGTTTAACTGTTTCAATTGAGTATATTTGTATTTCATAATAAATTTTAAAGTTATAAGTGCATCTTACTTTAAAATATTAAATATTTCATATATAATATATCATATGTAACATTTACCTTTAAAACCTCTTTAAAAGCTTGGTAACAAAATAAATCACAAATATTTGTTTCCTGGAAAAATGAATTGAGTTTGTTTCTATGAAGTTTGCATTTTAGCCTAATTTGAGACCAAATGAGGAATGAGTACTCTTGCAAACCCTCACAGATCCTGGCATTGATGTTAATATAGTGTGGGATGAGGTACTATACGTATTAGGTGTTAGAACTAAAGAAACAGATGTAAGAAGTCTAAAGTCTGGCTGAGAAATCAAGTAAACTCCAGTAATTCATTTTATGTTTATCTGTTACTAAATTAATCCAACTTAGCCCATGTTGAGTAATTACAGAAAGTATATTACATAGCAAGTACAGAGGCAGAGGTGATCTGACATCTGAGTGTGACAGAAATAATGTTCTGATTCATTTTTAAAGCTGCTTGACATTTACACATATGACAAAGAAGTGGGCTGGCAAAAGGGGGCTAATGGAGGGAAAAATACATCAAATAGAGAAGCCACAATGAACAAAGCAATTGTTACATGAGGGTGGTTAGTGGAAGGTCCAACAAAACCTCATTTTTACTCAGTTAAGAACTGTGGAAATGATCTTTCTTGCTTTAGGTTCACTGCAGTGTCCTGATCCCTACAGGGTACTGCCCTCAACAAAGAAAAACACAAACACTGTCTTCATACAACAGAAGGAAGAGGAGACAGACAACACAACTTAGCTGCATGTTTGAATCCTAATCTAAGACAGTAAAGGATTATTTATGACCACCTACGACCTAGCCACCTGTTATACCTTTCAACAAATGTTTAAGAGCTGCCCAGGGCATACACATGGCTGCTTTGAACTGGCAGAAATATAATTAGTTTATCCCTTAGAGAACTCAGTAAACAAAGAAGAAAGAATACCCTTAAACCTAGGAAGCTTGCAGTTCTGGAGTCAGCTAAAGAATATATTTAACAAATCAACTCAGCTACAGTTTTTCCCTTGCAACTTTGAAGAAGCTGCTAAATGAACTACATTCCCCCAGGGAATACAAACTCCCTTTATATACAGAACAGCATCAAAAGAGGGAGGGGAAGACTGTTCTGATGTAGTCTAAGCCTAGATGAAGTCACTTGGAGCAGATCATTACCATGGTTTGTGTAGCCTTACACTCTAGTGAGGTTTTTCTCCCTTCTATTATTTCAAATTAAACTTCCCATGGATGTAGTCCCTATCTACCCTCACTCTTTCACAATAAACATAAAAAAACTCTACCTAGTAATTCAGTTGGAGCAAGCAAGGCTGGTTCCAAGAGCTTCATGAGGCCTCCCTTTCTGTCTGGTTATATCCACAATCTGCTGTCATTTGGGGCTTGCTCTTGCTATCAACAGAGCAGTGATTACAGGCAGCATTAAAAGAGGAAAAGACTGAGAGGAAGCTTTGCAGATTACAGTGAATATGAGCAAAATTCTTCCAAGTTTCCAAACATTCTTTAAAATGCTGCCAGACCCTCTTTTTAAACTGTAGATCTTAGGGACAAATCATGCAGTCCTATTTATTTCTCTAGTTCTTGTCTGTCAGTACATCTGTGATCCTGGGGCAGAATAATCACTTGGTGTGACTTTTTACTTGGCAAAGACCATCATGGCTTCTTGCTCATTCCTGTGGCAGACGAGTATTGCTGGTGCAGTCAAGCATTAAACAGATCCAGAACAGTCCAGCAGCACCATACAATCACTATCCTTTTACTCAGGCAAAATTACAGTCTTTGACTCCAGCAGGAATTCAGTAGAATACAGACGAAGCACTTGCAGAATTTGGTCCCATAATTTCAACTGGTCAAAATCACAGTTCTCTTAGCTTATTGTTCCCATGGGAATTCTTTTCACTGTTACTCAAGTAGGTTACTAGAAAGCACTTCCACACTTTAGAAGATCTGATTTAGATCTGATAGAGGAGTAGAGGGAAGAGGCGGGAAGGCAGTGTGTGTTTAAGTTTGTTCAACGAACCTTTAGCTCCTTTTCTCTGCCAGGTTTTCTCATGGATTTATTCAGCACTGTATGAATGACTGCCTTTCTGCTCTTGCTCCTGGGTGGTATGGGCAACCACAGTCACACAAGATTCATATGTCCTTCAGTCAGAGCCATCCTTCCAAGTTCGCAAATACAAGCTGCTACAGTCAGACAGGAGTCACTGATCCTCCACATACAGTTAGGTAAGGCAAGAAGGCAAAAGAACTGCCAAGAATGAAATAATACTACATGAGATTGCATTTTTAGGTGAGCTGGTCCATCTCTCTTTCCTGGCCTCAGATCAAATCAGCTAGAATTACAGCTGTAACTGTAATTAGCTGTAACTCACTTATAAATCCATTCCAGACACGGAAAGGAATGCTTCTCCTTACTATAAGCCAGATTCTTTAGTGTAAAAGTGGATGCCCTATTAACTTTCAACTTCACTGACAGATATATGGCTGCAATTTAAACCCACAGATTACAACTTTAACTGCTTAACCTCTTTCTGTTTTTCTGAAAACACTTGTTGAACAGATTTTAAGTTAACAGGTTTTAAGAAGAAAGTCAAAGGTCCAAAACAGATGCCCACAGGTATACTCCATCACTTGAAATAGCTAGTGAAGCTCAGCCTTGCTAGGGAAAGAAGGGGTGTGCATTTGGGAGGCACAGTGACTATCTGGGTTTCTCTGCTTCTCCTTCAGAATGCAGGGTCACACAGTCCCTACATCAGGGTTTCTACAAAGCCATTATTAGGCCAGAGATAATTCTCTCCCACTTTATTTGCTTAGCTGAGTATAAGCAAAATTCTCCTTCCTCACACAAACACAAATCGTCCTTCTGTCATCAAAAGCATGTTTTTGCTTTTAATTAACTATTCAGCAGGGGAATTTTCCACTGAAACAATAGTTCCCATGTATGATGTGATGAGGAAAACACATCTATCTAAGTGTATTGCATGCTAATACTGAATTATTTATACTTTAAGAAACCTTCCCAGCAATAAAAACTATACAATCCATGTCCAGAATCATGAAGAGTTATGTTTAGCAAGCTATGATGCATAGGATTTGATAGTCAAAGACTGAAAAGATGGTATTACTCCTATATCAGTGGTATGACAGTATCTTTTGTAAACAAATAAGAACAGGGAGTCGTGAAAACTCCTGGCAGGTTATTCACTGTTAAGGAATTGTTTTTGGCCAGCTGACAGACAGCTATCCATGTCAAAATTTTTGAACCTCGCTGTAAGATCTAGACCTAACTCATGTCCCAGAACTGATCTCCCTACACAATCACTCTCTGGATGAACTGAGATGCTAATCGCTCAGGTTTTTCTGTGTATTGTAGACGCCTCTGGGCACTTTCTGGGTAGCACAGATCTGGATTGTATCAATTAATCTCCCTTCTTGCGTCCTCTGCTGGTATCCATTAAACGCTGCTGTAAATCCTGAGAAGGAAGGGTAGATTTGAAGGTGTTCAGGCTGGAAACACTGTGTAGAGAAGCCATCATGTTCTAGGTCTCCTAGTCTAGATCATCTCAATACCGTCATATCCCATTATAAAAGCAAAATACTTTTCACAGGGGGGGACCACTCTGTGGTCATCAGCTTGTAACTAACAGCAAAAGTAGACAAGGGCTGTAACAGTAAAGATATCAGTTGTGTTTCTACAGCAATCTTCACAGTCCTTATGCTTCTTACAGCTGAGAAGGTGGGATGATATATGCAAGGCTGGAAATTCAAACTGTGCATGCTTTGTGAGTGTCATGTACTTTCCCAGCTAAGTTCAGGTGACTGGAAACCATGGTACCTTCTCCCTCCTAAACCAGATGATGAGCACCATGGAGAGGCCAAACTAACAATGTAAATAGAATACTTTCTGCTGAGAAAAAGAGAAGTCTTATTTTGAAATATTCCTTTCAGCAATTTGCCAGAGGCAGATAAGCCCCTTCTCCATGTTTGTTTATGAAATCAGTGCTAAGAGGAACTTGTTATTCTTTCATTTTCTATTCAAGTCAGCCATTGTTTTTCTTTATATCTTTAAGCTACCCATTGTTTAGCAGAGTATGATAAATAGAAGAGTTTTGTTATAACAATACTCTTTTGCTATGAGTTCTGGTACAGTAGACTTCTGTTACTGTTATTTTGCATCTACAGTATCTTTCACCCAAAATATCTCCAAGTAAATGAAGCCTTACAATTGCTTATTAGGTAGATGCAGTGGCTTACTTCTTCCACAAAAACACACAAAGAATTGGTGAACACTAAAATTCAGTAGTTGTGTGAAACTGTTCTCTAGCAACATTCTTCAATGGTATAGGATGGAAAGGTAAATGCTAAGAGCCTACTGCTGAGCTGGGAAACACTGGCAGAGTTGTTCTGAAGTCCAACAGTGACTAGCATACTGACTTGAAGATGCACTATTACAAAACTGTAATTACAGCTTGATACACCTTTCCTAACAAAGAAAAGTGGGATCTTCTAAGATAAAAATTCAATACAGAAATGTCAGAGCTCCAAACCCCGTTTCTTGATTCATTGCCAACATCAGTGAAGCAGACATC